>CM062292.1:202547220-202959665 GCA_031216915.1 Pictodentalium vernedei
GGTTCAAATTGAGCATGTGGGTAATATTTGGGCTCCCTATGGTAGTCTGAAATTTAACTTAATGCAATATGAGGGAATTTCTTCAAAAATCTTCTTCAGATCCACCAGTCAGAATGCTTTCATATTTGGTATACAACATCTCTCAGGGGGTGGGGGGGGGGGGGGGGGGGTGTGTGTGTGGGGGGTGAAATTTAAGTTTGTTCAAATCGGGTCCCTAGATTAATATTTGGGCTCCCCTTGGTAAACCAAATTAATTTTAACTTAGTGCAGTATGAGGAAATTTCTTTAAAAATCTTCTTCAGATCCACCAGTCAGAATGCTTTCCTATTTTGTATACAACATCTTTAGGAGGGCTCACATTCTAATTTGCTAAAATCGAGTCCCTGGTTTCATATTTGGGCTTCCTGTGTGAACCCAATATGAGGGAATTTCTTCAAAAATCTTCTTCAGAATGCTTTCATATTTGGTATACAACATCTCTAGGGGGGTGAAATTTAAGTTTGTTCAAATCGGGTCCCTAGATTAATATTTGGGCTCCCCATGGTAAACCAAATTTTAACTTGGTGCAATATGAGGAAATTTCTTTAAAAATCTTCTTCAGATCCACCAGTCAGAATGCATTCATATTTTGTATACAACATCTTTAGGCGGGGTCACATTCTAATTTGTTAAAATCGAGTCCCCTGGTTTCATATTTGGGCTTCCTGTGTGAACCCAAATTTTAACTTAGTGCAATATGAGAGAATTTCTTTAAAAGTCTTCTTCTCCAGAACTATCTCTTAGAATGTTTATTATATTTGGTATACTACATCTCCAGAGGAGTCCGATTCAAGTTTGTTCAAATTGGATCCCTGAGTTAATATTTGGGCTTTTTATGGGAGCCTGAATTTTAACTTAGTGCAGTATGAAGGACTTTCTTTAAAAATCATCTTCTCCAGATCCACCAGTCAGAATGTTTTTGTATTTGGTATACAACATCTCTGGGGTGAGATTGAAGTTTGTTCAAATCGGGTCCCTGGATTAATATTTGGGCCCCTTATAGTAGCCCGAATTTCAACTTGGTGCAATATGAGGAAGTTTCTTTAAAAAATCTCCTTCAGACCCCCCCCCCCCCCCCCTCCCTCAGTCAGAATGCTTTCACATTTGGTATACAGAATCCTGGTTGTGGAATGGAAGGGCTCAGACCCAAGTTTGTTCAAGTTAAGTTTCTAGGTTGATATTTGGACTCCCAAGTTTTGCATTACTGGAAATTGGGGCATCATTTGTGTGGCAGCATCCCAGTTCTATTAAATAACATCAGTCCTCTATAGTATTAACTAGCTATAGATGCTAATTAAATCCTTCTTTAAACAACTATTGTCAGGTGAGTACCTCAGGCCCCATGGGCCTCTTGTGAATAATTTCAGGACTTCATTCCTCTATAGTGTTGATGAACCATGACAAACTGAATGTGACCAATTATACTTCTTTAAACACTTTGTTAGGTGAGCGATTAATGCCCCTTGAGGCCTCTTGTTTGGTCTGAAGTTTATTTAGGACCAGTGGAATTGGATGGACCAAAAAATTGCTGTTGATTTTGTTGTGGCATGCCGTATGGCGATGCCCATTTTAACACTATTAGTAATGGGAAAATGCAGAGTCATCATCTTTCTTGTGCTTCATCACTTAAGTATCTTTCATCAGAACCTTTGGGCCAAATCTAAACTAATTTGATTCAAAGCTTCTTGATGGCGTTAACTCTTCTGAGTTTTTTTCCCCTCAAAAGCTGCCATTCCCCTGGGTCTGTTAATACCCAAAAAGTTTCAATATCTTTAAAAATCTTTTTCTCATGTTTCTAAAAGGCAAGCTCATAGGTCAATATTTGGGCTGTATGTGGAAGTGTGCTCCACCCGAAATTTCTATGAACCGACAGGCTGATTTGAAACAAATTTGGCATGTAGTATAATTGGGTCATAAGCAGAATATTGTTTTTTGGTACGAAGCTTTCTTAGGACCAATGGAATCAGATGGACCAGAAACATTACCATCGGTTATGTCATGGGGTGCCGTATGAAGATGCCAATTTTAACGCTGATGACAATGGGAAAATGCCCAGTCTTTATCTTTCTTGTGCTCCATCAACTAAGTATCCTTCTTTAGAACCTTTGGGCCAAATTTAAATTACTTTGGTACAAAGCATCTTGGTGGATTATACTCTTCTGAGTTTTTTCTCCCCAAAATTACTATTCCTCCTGGGGTGGGGTTAATGCCCCAAAAGCCTAAGATGCTTTAAGGAAAGTGTCAATGACACTGTAGCTCAACTTGTGTAAGACATGTACACGTATAGTATGTTACACAGCAATGACACACATCTAGGTAATGACCTGATAACAAAGGTACATATAAAGTATTCTAACGGTCTGTACATAAATGCTGACCGTATCCTGTAACAAATGTAGAGGTAAAGTATTGTAAAGGTGGGTGACAGTCAGATGCTAAACTAGAAAAGAAATCTTTGAGTCCCAGAGTAGGTCTGACTGAACCCAAAAATATTTGTTCTCATAGCACAGTGATAACAAAGGCACCCCAAAACACTCGTTCCTGTCCCAAGGTGATAACAAAGGTACCCAAGAAGTTTCGTGAAGATCGGTTCATAAATACAGCCACTAGCCCGAGCCGTATTGACATGTGCACTTACTGTGTATATGTAGCACTGAATAAATGTAAGTTCATCTAATTTGCATAATTTCTGCGCGAGAAAAAACCATGTATTATATGTGATGTATTCCATGTTACTAAACATTCATTCAATAATTTATTCAAAGCTGAACCTTCAAATAGAAGTTCTGTACAAAAAACTGATTGTACCTAATTTTCGGTACAAAATGGCCACCAGCAGCCATCCTGAATTTCGGAACACACTCAAAAACACTCGTTCTCGTCCCAAGGTGATAACAAAGGTACCCAAGAAGTTTCGTTAAGATTGGTTCATAAATACAGCCCCTAGGCCGAGCCGTATTGACGTGTACTTACTGTGTATAAGTAGCACTGAATAAATCAAAGTCCATCTAATTTGCATAATATCTGCACGAGGAAAAAAAACGTATTACATGTGATGTATTCGATGTTACTAAACATTCAAACAAAAATTTATTCAAATCAGAACTTTCATACAGAAGTTCTGTACAAACAAACTGATTGCACTAATTTTGGTACAAAATGGCTGCCCGCGGCAATCTTAAATTACGGACCGCACCCAAAAACACTCGTTCTCGTCCCACGGTGATAACAAAGGTACCCAAGAAAGTTTCGTAAAGATCGGTTCATAAATACGGCCTCTAGCCCGAGCCGTATAGAAGCTGTGTACAACAAAACTGATTGGACCTAATTTGGGTACAAAATGGCCGCTGGCAGCCCTCTTGAATTTTGGACCGCACCCAGAAACACTCGTTCTCGTTCCAAGGTGATAACAAAGGTACCCAAGAAGTTTCGTGAAGATCGGTTCATAAATACAGCCCCTAGCCCGAGCCGTATTGACATGTGTACTTACTGTGTGTAAGCAGCACTTAAAAAATCAAAGTTCATCTAATTTGCAGAATTTCTGCACGAGAACAAAACCTGTATTATATGTGATGTATTCCATGTTACTAAACATTCAGACAAAAATTTATTCGAATCAGAACTTTCATACAGACGTTCTGTACAAACAAGAGGCCCCACGGGGCCTGAAGCGCTCATCTTGAACAAAACACAATATAAACAGAGTCCAAGAATGAGTCGACATGAAGCAATCCATCTCCATAGGATACACTGTCAATCCTGGAGTCCCCCAGGAGTGACAAAAATAATCCGGGTATCATGCCTTTTCTTTAGTTGATCATAATGTAAAATGTAGAGCTCCCATTTGAAGCCCCTTGATACAACCCATGTGGATTAATCTTAGTTACACACCTCTAGAGGGTACCGAATACAAAAATGTTAATTCTTCAGCAACATGGCCAAGTCCGGCTCCCATAGAGAGCCCAAATATTAACCCAGACTCGTGATGTGAAGAAAGTTGAATCTGACTTCCCTAGAGATGTTGTGTACCAAATATGAAAGCATTCTGACTGTTGGATCTGAAGAAGAGAAATTTTAAAGAAATTTCTTCATATTACACTACGTTAAAATTTGGGCTACCATAGCGAGCCCAAATATTAACCTACAGATCCGCTTTGAACAAACTTGAATCTGACCCCCCCCCCCCTCCCCTCCCCTTGAGATGTTGTATACCAAATATGAAAGAATTCTGACTCGTCGATCTGAAGAAGATTTTTGAAGAAATTCCCTCATATTGTACTAAGTTAAATTTCAGGAGCCCAAATATTAATCCAGGCACTCGATTTGAGAAAACTTGAATCTGACCCCCCTAGAGATGTTGTATACCAAAATATGAAAGCATTCCAACTGGTGGATCTGAAGAAAAGGATTTTTTAAAGAAATTTCCTCATATCGCACTAAGTAAAAATTGGGCTACCATAGCGAGCCCAAATATATACCTAGGGATCCAATTTGAACAAACTTGAATCTGACCCCCCCCCCCCCTCCCCCGCCCCCCCTTCCCCTAGAAATGTTGCATACGAAATATGAAAGCATTCTGACTGGTGGATCTGAAGATGAAGATTTTCAAAAATTATCTCCCATATTGGACAAAGATAAAATTTGGGCTTCCTTAGGAAGCCCAAATATTAACCTAGGGACTTGGTTTGAACAATCTTGAATCTGACCCTCATAACAATGATGTATACCAAACATGAAAAGATTCTGACTGGTGGTTCTGAAGAAGAAGATTTTTAAAGAATATTCCCCATATTACCCTAAGTTAAAAATTTGGGCTCCTGTATTGAGCCCAAATATGAACCAATGGGCTTTATTTTAACAAACTTGTATCTGGCCCCTCCATGAATGCTGTGTACCGAATATCAAAAGATTCTGATGATTGGTTCTGGAGAAAAGATTTTTTATAATTTTTGCAAATATGCTGACTTAGCATTTTGTCGATGCCCATTACAGAACAACCTAACATAATCGATGGCAATTTCTCTTTCACCATTGAATTCTACTGGCCGTAAGGATGTTTCATACCAAATAACAGCTCTCTGTTCTGTGTGATTTGGGAAATATGAGCATTTGAAAATATTTCTATTTTTAGCTCCCAGGGTTCAAAAATCTTACCCCTCCCATTACAAAGCCAAATATTGCTTCACGAACTTCGTTTGAACAAACTTGATCCTACACCTCAAAAGGAAGCTCCATAACAAATATCAAGTCATTGTACACACTAGTTCATGAGAAGATTTTAAAAATATTTTGGAGCATTTCCCCCCCACTCCCTCCCTATGGGGCTGGGCATGTTGAGTTGAACAAAAATGAAATGCCCTTTCGGGACCATCACTCACACAAACTTTCACTGGTTTTGGAGAAGACTAAAACATGGTGTTGACGGACGACTAACGGAGAGCGATGAGATTAGCTCAGCTTGACTTTGTCAAGGTGAGCTAAAAACTGATTGCACTAAGGTACAAAATGGCTGCTGGTGGCCATGTTGAATTTCGGGCCACACCCAAAAACACTCGTTCTCGTCCCACGGTGATAATAAAGGTATCCCAAGAAGTTTCGTCAAGATCGGTTCATAAATACGACCTCTAGCCCGAGCCGTATCGAATTGTTGACGGATGGACGACGGGCAATGGCATAACCTCAAATTTGAAAATCATCACCTCATAAACCACTTGCAATAATGCTTAGATTTCTGGTATGGGACTTACTTTAGTGATAGAGATTCAAATTTTTCAAAGGAACTCAGTAAGTCCCTGTGGGAGGATGACCATTTTGGGCTCCAGCCAAAATTTCTATTTCTAGAATCGATGGGCTGATTTGAACAATTGGGTCATAAGCACTTAATTTATGCCCCCAGCCCCCCCCCCCCCCCCCCCCCCCCCCCCCCCCCCACACACACACACAAATTTGCAGCCCTTTGGGAACCCCAGGAGCTAAAAATACAACATTCAAATCCCCTTATTTACAAAACTGCAAGGACCAGAATACTAGTCTTTCACCATCTTTGGTGTGAAGCTAATTTAGGGCCTTTGGAATCAGATGGATGAAAAACATTGCTTTCGATTTTGTCATGAGATGGAGGAGTGGGATGACCATTCAAATACCGTTTGTAATAGGAAAATGACGAATAACCATCTTTCCTGTGCTCCATCAACTAAGGTTTCTTCTTCAGAACTTTTGGACTACATCTAAATTAATTTGGTACAAAGCATCTTGGTTGAGTGTACTCTTCTGAGTTTTTTACCCCAAAAAATTTCCATTCCGCTTGGAGTGTGGTAAATGTCCAAAAAGCCAAAACTGCTTTAAAAGTTATCTTCTCATAAGTACTTGCAATAATGCTTAGAATTATGGTATGGAACTTCATTCAATGATGCAGATTCAAGTTTGGTCAGAAGAATGTAATAGGTCAAGATTCAGGCTCCTTATGAGAGGATACCCATTTTTCCCCAAAAGTTGCTACTCCCCTTGTGGTTGGATAGATAGAACCCCAGAAGGAAAAAAAATGTACAGACACTCTTTAAGACCTCACTTGAGCCAGGTGAGGGTTTTAGGCTCTTTTAAGCCTCAGGTTTTCAGTTTCAAGCATTGAATTTGAAATTACAAAAAAGTGGGAAAGGTCTTTTCTGGAGCACATTTAAGAAATCTTTATGGATAGTCTTTGAATAATATACCACTCAAAGTTTGCTAAGCACCAAATATTTGACACATCATTGTGAAATTTGCTGGTGACATATTTGCGATATTTGTGGTGGGTATGATTGAGGAATGTATTGAGATGGTCCCCAGTGTTTACATTAGCTCTCTTAACAGGCAGACTTTTCGTGACAGTCATAGAAAGCAAGTACCCCTTGATTTTCAAGATGTTTTCGTGTACTGTATACAAGTACATGACATGTGTAGGGTATTCAATCTTCATTTCAACACAAACCCTTGTGATTTAATGATTGAATATGGCAAATGCAAATGTAAGAAGACATTTGTCTGAAGCAGAAATGTTGCGGGCTGTAGGGATGGTAGAGCAAGGGGCTACCCATCGTCAGGTTGGTGAAGCCTTTGGTGTGCACCATACGGTGATCACCAGAGCAAGATTTCTGCAGTATGGCATACCAGTAAGACGGCATGGTGGTGGCAGAGACAGGGCAACATCTGCAGCTGAAGACCGGTTTTTGATCATTCAGGCCCGAAGGAACTGCTTTGCCACAGCAACCCAGCTTCGCAGTGACCTTCAGAATGCATTCGAGGTAAATGTTTAGACGCAGACTATCCGGACAAGGTTGCACGAAGGTGGTCTCCGATGGAGAAAACCGTGTATTCGTATTCCGTTGTCCCAGAACCACCACCAGGTACGATATGATTGGGCCATGGACCGCGTTGGACGGACCAGAGAAGATTGGCGACCTGTCCTTTTCACGGATGAGTCAAGGTACTGCCTGGACCACACAGATAGGCGTTCTAGGGTATGGAGAAGACCAGGAGAGCAATTCCATACAGCCAACATTGCTGAGCATGCCCGCTATGTTGGAGGGTCAATCATGGTCTGGGGAAGCATCAGCAGGGATGGACATACAGAGCCCTGTGTCCGTGAACATGGTACATTGGCTGCACAGCGGTATATTGATGAGGTCCTGGATGTACACGTCAGATTGCATGCAGGTGCAGTGGGTGATAGATTCATTCTGTTGGACGATAATGCCCATCCACATGTTGCCCATGCTGTCGGGGAGTACCGACAGAGGGAGGGGATTGGGCGTATGGACTGGCCAGCAAGATCCCCTGACCTCAATCCAATCAAACATGTCGGGAATGAGTTGCAGCTTGCAATTTCAGCCCGTCCAGTCCAGCCAAGAAATTTCCAGGAGCTTAGTGCCATGCCGGTCCAAGAATGGAACAACATCCCACAAAGGACCGCCAGGAACCTGATTGGGAGCATGAGAAGGCGTTGTCAAGCTGTAATTAATGGTAATGGGTCTCATACTCGATATTGAACCCATACCAGTTCGCTCCGTCAACATTTTGGCAAATTGAAAAATTTCCTCTTTTAACAATAATACCCAATTTTCCAGGGTTATCGGATTCAAAAGCTAAAAAATGTCAAACACAAATAAAATCTTAATTTCTGTACTTGAATCATTAAAGATATAATTAAATAAAAAATATATACACTTTTCATTACAATATTTCAACTAAAACGTAAAACAGGTAGTTGGATATACTTGGTGCTTAGCAAACTTCCGAGTAGTATATTTCCATTTATAGCTCACCTGACTGAAAATCAGTGGGAGCTCCTGGAATCACTGTGTCTGTCATCCGTTGACTTTTGAAACTTTTTTTATTCGAAACCACTGAACCAAATTCAAACAAATATGGCACAGACCATTTTTGGAGTAGACCCTTTCAACTATGTTCTGATGAAGCTACTGCCATCTTTGGGCTGTAGTTGATGCCCCCCAAAAATGAAAACCTTCTCATGAACCACCAGAGAGAATGCTTTGATATTTGGTATGGAACGTCCTTTAGTGGTAGAGGTTGAGGTTTGTTCAAGGCAAGTTTATAGGTCAATATTTGGCTGTCTGTGGTAGCATGCCCATTTTGGGCTTCATCCAAAATTTCGATTTCTAGATCCAGTGGGCTGATTTGAGCCAAGTTTGGTACGTAGTATAACAGAGTTATAAGTGCTTGATTTATGCCACCAATATTTTCGCAGCCCCAATGCCCCCCTACCCCCACCCCTTGGGACCCTCAGAAGCTAAAAATAGAAAAAATTCAGATGCCCATATTTCATAAACTGCACAGACCCGAATATAGTTTTTTTGGTATGAAGCTTCCTTAAGACAAGTGGAGTCAGATAGACCGAAAAACCTGTAATCGATTTTGTCATGGGGTACTGCATGGAGATGCCCCTTTTAACATCATCGTCTTTCTTGTGTTCCACCTAAATATTCTTCTTCAAAACTTTTGGATCAAATTTAAACTGTTGTTCAAAGGATCTTGGTGGAGAATACTCTTCTGGGTTGCCACACCCCTTGGGGTGGGGACGTTAATGCCCCAAACACATAATATGCTTTAAAAATCATCTCATAAACAACAAGCAATACTACTTGAGATTTCTGGTATGGAACTTCCTTTATGATGCAGATCCAAATTTGTTCAGATGAGCTGAGTTGGTCAATATTGGGAGGATGTCCAATTTGGGCTCCAACCATAATTTCCCTTTTCCAGAACCAATGGACTGATTTGAACCCAATTTTTCATGTCGTATAATTATGTACGAAAAATTTTCTTCCAGCCCTTTGGGAACCCTAGGAGCTAAAAACAGAAAAAATTCAAACACCCATATTTCCAGAAATACATGGACCAGCACATTGTTATTTGTTATGAAGCTTCCTTCGGACCAGTGAAATGAGATGGATAGAAAAAAAGATGCTACCCGTTTTGTCATGGGGTGCCCATATTAACACTGATGGAAATGGGAAAATGACGAATCATCTTTCTTGTGCTCCTTCCACGGAGCCTTTTTTACTTTTGGGCGAAATCTAATCTTAGTGGAGTAAACTCTTTTGATTTTTTCCTCCTAAAAGTTGTTACCCCCCCCTTGGGGTGGGATTAATACCCCAAAAGTCTAAAGTGCTTTAAAAATCATCTTCTGATAAACCACTTGCAAGTATGTTTAGATTTCTGGTGTGGAAATTAACATTGTGATGCAGATTCAAGTTTATTCAGAGGAACTTGGTAGGTCAACAGTCTGGCTCCACCCAACATTTCTCTTTCCAGAACTGATAGGCTGATTTGTACCATATTTGACATATAGTATATACAACTGAGTCATTTATGCCTGAAAAAATCTTCACGCAACCCTGTGGGAACCCCTGAAACTAAAAGTAGAAAAAAATTCAAATGCCCATATTTCCAAAACTGCATGGATCAGACTTGTTATTTGGAATGAAACTTCTTTGGAACCAGTAGTATCAGATGACTAAAAAATGATGTCAGATTTGTCATGGGGTAACAAATGAGTATGCCCATTTTAACAGTGTTGATAATGGGAAGATGTGAATCTATCATCTATCTTGTGCTCATTCAACTTAGCCTTCTTCCTAACCTGCCAAATATAAATGAACATGCCACCCAGCATCTTGGTAGAGTAAATGTTTTCAAATATTTTTTCAAAAGAGTTGCTACTCCCCTCAGGGATGGAGTTGTGCCCAAAAGTCTAAAATGTTTTAAAAATCTTTTCACAAACCACTAGCAAGAATACGGTGGCTGGTTTAGGACCTAGGAAATATTTTTTTTATCTCGTGCGCACGAGATACTAAGTCGTGCGCACGACATAATATTTCCTAGGTCCTAAACCAGCCACCGTAGTTATCCATGTCAATAAATATCCTATTCTTTTTCAGTGTTGTTTAGCGAGCACATGCAATGTTTTGTTTGGACCGAACGACCAGCATGTATTTAACAAGAACCAATTATCTAAACTTGTTTCTCGTTTCGTGGTATATAATGAATACAAGGTCCAGATGTGGAGCCCAGTGTGCGACAAATAAATATCCGATTATAAAAATCAGAGCACCTGGGCTCCACATTGGAGATACGCTTGGGCCAAATCTAAACTACCACTTCTAATACATCCACTGTGAGAACCCCAGAAGCCAAATACAGAAAAATTTCATACAAACACATTTTTAAGACTCAGCAAGAGCAATGGCCCAAAAATTGCTACTGGGCGTGTTATGGCAAATCAAACTAGAGTGATCACACGCATACAGCCCGACTGTCCCAGCAATGGCAATACTTAGACACAAAATAGTCTGAGCCATTTTTAGCTTAACTTGACAAAGTCAAGAAAAGCTATTGCCATCACACGTGCGGAAGTCTGTTAGTCTGTGAGTCTGTTAGTCTGTGAGTCTGTTCACGTGTTCCTTTAGCACGGGCTACACCCCGCAGTTCTTGTCTGATCGTCACGAAATTTCATATGCAGGTTTGGGGTAATGTCTAGATGAGAACACGTCCCCTTTTGGTCGCGATCGGTCAACCGGTATGGCTGCACGAGCCCAAAACCATTAGCACAGTATACAGGTCGTATTTATGAAGGGATTTCATTGTAACTTGGTAGGATGCCTCTGTATAATGCCGAGATGAGAACATCCCCTTTTGGGTATGATCTGTCAACCGTGATGGCTGTCCAAGCCCGAAACTCAAAAACTTTTAGCACAGTCTGCAGGTCATGTTTAATATGGAGGGATTTCATTGTAACTTGGTAGGATGACTCCTTATGATGTCTAGATGAGAATTTCCCCATTTGGGCGTGATCTGATAACAGTGACGACTGCCCGAGCCCAAAACCCCAAAACATTTAGCACAGTCCACAGGTCATATTTATTGAGGAATTTCATTGTAACTTGGTGGGTTGACTTCATATAATGCCTAGATGAGAAAGTCCCCTTTTGGACGTGATTGGGCAACTGTGACGGCTACAGGGGCCCGAAGCCCGAAAACCTTTAGCACAGTCTACAGGTCATATTTATGAAGGGATTGTGGTTATGATTTGCCATTGTGCAGAAATATATGACCTTAAACTCCTTAAACTCCAATAAATAAATAATATGAAGAGATTTCATTGTAACTTGGTAGGATGACTCCAAATAACGTCTAGATGAGAACGTCCCATTTTGATCGCGATCATTCACCCTTGATGGGTGCCCGAGCCCTGAAGCCTTTAGCATAGGCAAAAGGTCATATTTATGGAAGGATTCCATTGTAACCTGTTAGGTTGACTCCATATAATGCCTAGATGATGACATCCCCTTTTGGTCATAATTGGTCAACTGTGATGGCTACAGGAGCCCGAAGCCCGAAAATCTTGAGCACAGTCTACAGGTCCTATTTATGAAGGGACTTCATTGTAACTTCGTAGGATCACTCCAGATGATGCCCAGATGAGAATGTCCCCTTTTGGTTGCGATCATTCAACCATGATGGCTGCCCGAGCCCAAAGCCCGAAAACCTTTAGCACAGTCTTCAGTTCATATTTATGAAGGGATTTCATTGTAACTTGGTAGATTGACTTCATATAATGTCAAGATGAGAACAGCCCCTTTTGGACACCATTAGGCAAATGTGACGGCTACAGGGGCCTGAAGCCCGAAAACCTTTAGAACAGTCTACAGGTCATAATTATGAAGGGATTTCATTGTAGCTTGGTAGGATGACTCTGATATATGATTTCGTGTTCCGTTTCTGGTTATGGGAAATGTTCTGTTATTTTACGATTGTCAAGATATGTTCGTACTTCCAGTTGACAATTCGTGAATAAAAGCCTTTGTTATTCCATTCAATATTTACTATTAATTCCATGCATTCAACACATAAGAATCATTTGCATACTACAATTTTATTCACGATTATTTATCAAGCAACCGAAGATGCCATTTGACGCAGATAAAACGCTCAAACCAGATTGTTTGGACATCGAACCAGATGACCCAGAGGCTGCAATAGCGTGGGCATATTGGAAAGCTATTTTCGATGGCTACCTCGAAGAACAGGCTGACAATTTAGAAGGCAACGATCCTCGTAAACTTCGACTCCTTCAAAAAAGCGTCGGTAGAAAGGTGTTCCACTATATCGCGGAAGCTACCACATATGATGGGGCATTGCACATTCTGAAAGACATGTTCGAAAAGAAAACAAACAAAATCGCGGCGAGACATTTGTTATCAACCCGTCGTCAGAAACCCGGGGAAGACATCCAACGATATGTGAATGAACTCTCTGCCCTAGCTCGTAACTGTAAATTCGACGCGCTGACCGTAGAAGAAAATAAACAACAGTGTATGTTGGACGCCTTCATTGCAGGCTTATCATCTTCGCTAATTCGTCTGCGACTTCTTGAAAAGGGTGAATTGACATTTCAAAATGCAAAAGACATTGCTAAATCACTTGAGTTGGCCGAGTTGAATAATGCTACATATTCTGTCTCCAATTCTATGAGTGCTGCAACTCTGTTTGATCGTGACAAGGCCCAGTCGTCGAAAAAATCTGACCATACTCAAATGTCTGAGAACTTTACAAACAATGAATCGGAATGTGCATTTGTGAAAAATAAACAATACACAAAACGCTCAAATAAAAGTTTTAATTCGTTCTGTGGCAATTGTGGAGAACGACCTTGGCATCCACGTCATGTGTGTTCAGCAAAAAACGAACGGTGTACAGGATGCCGTCGATTTGGACATCGAGTTCATATGTGCCGAACTACTAAATCTGCCGCAATCGAGGAAAATCCGTCAAATGACTTCACTTTAGCAACGGTGTCTCACAACGGTCATCAGAAAATTAATCAAAACAACGCTCTACAGACAGTAACAATCAATGGACAGCTTTTCAGTGCACTTGTCGATACTGGTAGTACCGGATCATTCATGACACAAGCCGTAGCAAAAGCATTAGGTTTGAAATTATGTCCAGCAGCTCAAAGTGTGTCACTCGCCACTGGAAATTGTGAGGCCTCTGTAACTGGAAATTGCAAAGTCAACATTACTATTCAGCAGCGATTGTATTCAAACATTAACTTCATGGTACTCGAGAACTTAGTAAGTGATATTATTTTGGGGCGCGACTTCATGGCAAAGCATAGTTCTGTAAACTTTTCCTTTGGTGGCAAAGAAGAAACTTTAACAATTTGTGAAGTCAATTCAGAATCAGCGGCAAAGATAGAGCCTCAAACAATTTTCCACAATCTAACTGAAGACTGCAGACCGATTGCTACAAAATCTCGCCAGTATAATTCTGCTGACAATATATTCATCGAAAACGAAACTCAACGTTGGCTTCAGGAAGGTATTATCGAACCAAGTAAATCGCCATGGCGTGCACAAGTATTGGTTGTCACAAACAACAACAGCAAGAAACGACTTGTCATCGACTATTCACGTACAATAAACAGATTTACTCGTGGAGATGCATACCCAATGCCTCGAATTGACAGAAAGGCAAATTCTCTTGCCCAGTATAAGGTGTTTTCAACATTGGATCTTCGTGCTGCATACCATCAAATTCCAATCGTAGAGTCTGAGCGTCCTTGTACAGCATTCGAAGCTGACGGAAAACTTTATCAGTTTACGCGCATTCCATTTGACGTTACTAATGGAGTGGCGTCATTTCAGAGAGTCATGGATAATATCATACAGCTGTCTGGTCTCAAACAAACATTTGCTTATGTGGATAACATCACTGTGGCTGGACATGATCAAAAGGATCATGACCGCGAACTTCAAATGCTTCTCAAAGCAGCCAGAGACCATAATCTGACATTCAACGATGATAAATCGGTTTACTCAAAACCAGAAATTAACTTACTCGGCTATACCATAAGTCACGACTGTCTGCGCCCCGATGCTGAGAGAATGCGTCCATTGATGGATCTTCCAATTCCTGAAAACAAGGCAGCTCTGGCTCGTGCTTTGGGCATGTTTGCTCATTACTCAAAATGGATTAAGGACTTTTCATCACATGTGAATCCACTGACAACTGTCGACAAATTTCCACTGAATCAGTCCCAAGTGTCTGCCTTCAATAAAATTAAAGGGATAATTTGTGACTCAGTTGTTGCCAAAATCGACGAAAGTTTACCGTTTACCATCGAAAGTGATGCATCAGACGTTGCTATCGCGGCTACATTGAATCAAAATGACCGGCCTGTCGCATTTTTCTCTAGAACACTCAACCACAGCCAAAGAAATCATTCTGCAGTGGAGAAAGAAGCTTACGCGATTGTCGAAGCTATACGCAGATGGAGCTATTATCTAATCGGAAAACGATTTACCATATTGACTGATCAACAGGCAATCTCGTTCATTTTCAGTGAAAAACATCGCAGTAAGATTAAAAATGACAAGATACAACGTTGGAAATTGGAGCTCTCTTGTTATGATTATTACATTCAATTCAGACCAGGTTCACTAAACACAGTAGCCGACACAATGTCCAGAGTCGTTGCCGCCATAAACGCAGAACATTCAATCGATAAACTTAAGTCTGTACACAATGACCTCTGTCATCCCGGAATCACAAGATTTCTGCAATACGTTCGTAGTAAGAACTTACCATTTTCCACAGAGGAAGTGAGGAAAGTGTGTCTAGAGTGTAGCACATGCTGTATGTTGAAACCAAGGTTTTATCAGAAACCACAATCACGCCTCATTAAAGCCACGTCGCCATTTGAGAGGTTGAACATAGACTTCAAGGGACCCCTCCCTTCTGCTACACATCATAAATATATTCTTACTGTCATAGACGAGTACAGTAGGTTCCCATTCGCATTCCCATGCTCTGATGTATCAAGTAAAACTGTCATCAATTGTCTATCAATTGTCTGAAATTAATTTTCTCTATGTTCGGGATGGCAAAGTTTATACATTCTGACAATGGCTCAGCATTCTTGAGCAGTGACGTTAAAACACTTCTGACTGGAAGCGGCGTAATGTCCAGTCACACGACACCATATCACCCTCAAAGAAATGCGCAGTGTGAGCGATATAACGGTATCATTTGGAAGTCGGTTCAGCTTGCGCTGCATTCACATGGTCTGAAAACTACTCAGTGGGAAGAGGTTCTCCCAGTAGCACTCCACTCGATTCGAACTCTGATTTCTACTTCAACCAATGAATCACCTCACGAACGACTATTCAAATTTGTAAGGAGGTCCAGCAACGGTAGTTCTCTACCCACATGGTTGACTATTCCTGGCCCTGTCTTGTTACGTAGATTTGTTAGGAAAAGTAAACATGACCCATACGTTGATGAAGTAGAACTGTTGGAGGCCAACGAACAATACGCTAGTGTTAAATTTCCCAATGGACAGACCAGAACTGTTTCTACTAGTGATATAGCACCCATCGGCACAAAGGACTCAGAACTTGAATTTCCAAAGACATCGCAGATTGATGATATAGAACCTAATATTCGTACATCTAGTGAAATCAGTGTCAGTGACATTCCACAAGAAACTACTCAGGATTATACACAAGAGCCTAATGACATATCTGTTGATAACACTGTTACTGTAAGCGATAACATTGAAAATGACAATTTACAAACTCTCCGTAGATCTAACAGAACGAGGAAAGTTCCGGATCGCCCAGACCTTTGAACCTAACTATTCTGTGAATGTTCTAAAACCTTACAGCTTTCTAACATTGGCCAATAACTATTATAGTGAGGGAGAATGATATATGATTTCGTGTTCCGTTTCTGGTTATGGGAAATGTTCTGTTATTTTACGATTGTCAAGATATGTTCGTACTTCCGGTTGACAATTCGTGAATAAAAGCCTTTGTTATTCCATTCAATATTTACTATTAATTCCATGCATTCAACACATAAGAATCATTGGCATACTACAGACTCCAAATAATGTCTAGATGAGAACGTCCCCTTTTGGTCGCGATCATTCAGCCTTGATGGCTGCCCGAGCCCAAAAACCTTTAGCATGGTCTATAGGTCGTATATATGGAAGGATTTCATTGTAACTTGTTAGGTTGACTCCATATAACGCCTAGATGATGACATCCCCTTTTGATCGTGATTGGTCAACTGTGATGGCTACAGGTGCCCGAAGCCCGAAAATCTTGAGCACAGTCTACAGGTCATATTTATGAAGGGATTTCTTTGTAACTTCGTAGGATCACTCCAGATGATGCCCAGATGAGAATGTCCCCTTTTGGTTGCGATCATTCAACCATGATGGCTGCTCGAGCCCAAAAACCTTTAGCACAGTCTACAGGTCATATTTATGAAGGGATTTCATTGTAACTTGGTAGGCTGACTTCATATAATGTCTAGATGAGAACGTCCCCTTTGGACGCAATTGGGAAACTGACGGCTGCAGGGGCCCGAAGCCCGAAAACCTTTAGCACAGTCTACAGGCCATATTTATGAAGGGATTTCAATGTAACTTGATAGGATGACTCGTTTTGGAATAATTTCACTGTAACTTGGTAACTTTCGTTGATATACGTTAGCTGTGAGGGCCACATACATTAACTGTGAGGTCATATTAACCCACCCCTCAGCTCTTCAGTACAGTGTAAACCTCGTATTATTCTTATCAAAAACATAGCATACAGGGAACAGAAATGAACATATTCCCAATTATCACAATTCTTGTCTTATTTCATAATCCGCGGTCATGATTAGCCATTGTGCAGAAATATGTGACCTTAAACACCAATAAATAAATAAATAATAATTTCATAAACATTGAACATTATCATTTTCATCAAACACAACACACAAGTTAAGCTACAGTGTCATTGACACTTTCATTTGTTAACCGTTTATCTCACGAATCTGCTATATCTGCACCAGTGAAAAACAAAAATTGCTATTCAAATTTTATTTTTTCACTTCTCTACCCCAAAACATACCTCATAACCTATTAATGCGACAAGCTTGATGAGCTTAATAAGGAATAATAAGCCAAGGTTAGAAGTAAAAAAAAATGAAAAAATCTGATGTTTCAGAAAAATAATTTGTCAATTTTTAATTAGGCTTCAACTTGTGTTAGGTAAAGGATTAAAGATGTAGTATATAAAGCAATGTTGGGCTACAGGAGTCAATTTTATTTTTTGCATGTAATAACTCGCAATCCTTTAAAATGCATTTTGGGAATAATTGCCAACGTGTGTGTGTTGTGGAACCTATATTGAAACCTGGCCTGTATTACTGGCTGGAAAATACACATCAACTTTGGTTGAAATCAAATAATCCAAACTGGAGTTAACGGTCGGAAACCAATTGTTTACAGACAGATGGATGGACCGACGGACGGAAAATGGCTAAAATTGCATTTTGTACCAAAGAAAAAATATTGCTTAAATGGCCCTGGGTGAGGTGGGGGTGGGGGATAATGTTAGGAGAGTCCATTTTTTCCACATGTGGTCAGTCTAAATCCTTCAGAATGCATTTTGAGCAAAGAGAAAAAAAATGGGTAACTGGCACCGTGGGGGGGGGGGGGGGGGGTGCTGGGGGGGGGGGGGGGATTTGAGTTTAAAAAAGGTTCCACATATAGTGACTAAATAGTTCAAAATGCATATTGGAGGAAAGATAAAAAAAGCCTAATTTGGAGGGGGGTGGGGGGTGGGGGTGTTTGTCTGGGTTTTTAACCACAAACTTTAAGCAAAACTGTGAAAAAGCATTTTTGATGAAAGAAAAAAAAAGGAACCATTTTTTAAACTCACGTACCCCCCTTGCCGGTGAGCTTAAAAAAAGGTTCCGCATGTAGTGACTGTAAGGAGTTCAAAATGCATATTGGAGGGGAAGAAAATGCCTAATTGGGGGGGGGGGGGGGGGGGGGGGAGGGCTGGGCAGGGAAATAACTTCAACAATTTTCATTGGCTAATTGTGGTCATCAAACTTGACCTAGAGACATGTACTGAAAAGAAATGAAATCTTACCTTTTGTTCAAGTTATGACATAAAGAAAGTTCGGACCGACGGATAGATGGACGGACGGAGCGAGCTCTGTGCTATATCCCTCCCTTGTGGGAGGGGATAAAAAGTAACAAAGTATGTGGTAGAAGCCTAATTTGAAATTTGAGAAACTAAGTTCGAAAAGCATTGTGAAAATGGTTAAATTAATGCTAATATTATTTGAAACCACTGTGGACAGCTTCAGTAGACCTTGCCCGAAATGAAAAAAAAATGCCGTTGTAACAGTGTTTGGAAAATGAAAGGTAGAACCTTGAAAATCAGAACTTTAATCCGAAACTTTAAGCTGGGAATACTAAGTAAAATTGATTGGCAAAAAAGGGTTAAATATTTCCTAAAACCGATAAAACAATTCATTGATGTAAATGGAATCATTAAGTTGTATTGACCATGCAAGAATTAGAGTAGGAAAGTATGTGGCAAAGTCTAATTTCAAATACAAAGAAAGTAAGTCTGAAAACATGTTTAAAAGGTTAAAATCATGCCAATATTTATGAAAATCACTGTAGAAATGTTCAGTAGATAGTAGACATTGTCCCAAATAAGAAACAGTGACATTCCACTAAACTGTTTGATGAATTAAAGGTGTAATTTTAAAACACTGTCCCCAAGAAAAAACTTTAACCAAACACTTTAACCTGGAAGTTGTAAGTTGCCAAAACAAAAAAGGGTTAAATATTTCCCAAAATAACATGGAAGATAAAAAAATAAAAACAAAATGAGAATGATACAATCAATAGTAATATCAATTTAAAAGAAAAAAAACCCAAAAAACTTCAAGGTTGACCACAACTCCAAGTGTTAACAGATAGACAGAAGAAAGTCATGACTAAACAGGAAAAAAACCCCACTTGAACCTTCAGTAAAAAACTTTAACCACAATCTTTAACCAAAACTCTAAATGTTAACAGACGGATGAATGCCATGACTATAACCCTCACTGTAAACAGTCAGGCTAAAAATTGCTCTTGTTCTCCATCACTGAGTGAAACACTCGTCTTGACTACTTAATGACGACAACACATACTGAAAACTAGCAAAAAAGGCCTTGTGCTGCTCACAGACCGGCAGTTTATTGAAGCACTATACTCAAACCATATAAACCCTTCACTGACGGCTCAGCCGGCCAGGTAGAAAAACCAGAGATAAAAAATTATTATTTTGTTTTGAAAAAATTCGCCCTGGAAAACCCTGTGTTTGGCTTGCCAAGGCAATCTTGCCGTCTCCGGGGTTGATACCGAATCTCATCAATACAATGAAAAAACAAACATATTAGAAACAAATAATGATGCATTGAAGTTTTGCTCTACGCCAAGCCCCCCCCCCCTCCCGCCCCCCCCCCCCCCCCCCCAGCTCACCCTAAACAGTCGTATCCAACGGTACTCCTTAAGGGCCTATATAAGTAATGAAATTTTGTTTATTTTGAAATTCTCACCTCTCATATTCCTTAAATTCAGATTAAATATACACAAATTATACATCAAAATGAAGGTTGGGATGTATAGAACACAAAACACACATGTAATCAACTCAAAGAGTCGACTGTAGGCACCACTGGTTCCTGGAACTCTGCTACATTATTCGCACCAGAACTGGTAAAAAAATAA
The DNA here is from genome assembly GCA_031216915.1 of Pictodentalium vernedei. Lineage (NCBI taxonomy): Eukaryota > Metazoa > Mollusca > Scaphopoda > Dentaliida > Dentaliidae > Pictodentalium > Pictodentalium vernedei. The sequence goes on from CM062292.1 coordinate 202,567,394, forward strand.
TATTTCATCAGAACAACTTGTGGCCAAATGTGCTTCATATATCCAAGAACAAAGCTAGGCATTCAAAACACTTTCGAATACAGCGACAGGACTGCATTTTGGAAAAGGACAACACTGTCTGCATTTTTATTGAAGATGGTTTCCATGCTCGACAGGCATGCGCAAATCACTTGTTACAACGAATTTCCATCGAAAAACAAAATCGTAATTCTAAGAAATTTCAACAGACGATCTTTTTCATTATTTGATTTTAGATGGCGTTGTTTTTACATGCTTTTTCTATCCGATGACGTCGACCGGAAATCGAAAGTATACTCATACGTAAACAAGAGCAAAGGCTTTGGAATTTTCCTCAATGCAGCTCTGTCGCCGTGTTTTGAAGAATTTTTATCCCCTAGCTTTGTTCTTGGATATGTAAAGCACATTTGGCCACAAGTTGTTTTCGTGAAATATTATTAAATTATCAGTTCTGGTGCGAATACGACGGCAGACTTTCAGGAACCAGTGGTGCCTACAGTCGACACTCTATGAGTTGATTACACGTGTTTCGTGTTCTATACATCCCAACCTTCATTTTGATGTACATTTTGTGTATATTTAATTTGAATTGAAGGAATATCAGAGGTGAGAATTTTCAAAATAAACAAAATTTCATTACTAAAATAGGCCCTTAAAAATGTGATGTTGCACGAGAGCAGCGAAACGCCAGAATGATTTTCGTCCCCTCAACGACCCAATTATCATCAACCAAACAACATCCAATGCTCGTACTACCTGTCCGCCATGCATATCTTGCATCCTCAGCGCACCAATTAAACCCGTACCACCTAACCCGTTAACGTGCGAAGGACTGAGCCACCAAGACAAATATTTTCCGCTACACTTTCAGTGCCACGGAAAATTTGATTCTCTTTTGATAACTTTAACCAGGTGAGCGTTTTAAGCTCTCTTGGGCCTCTCGTTTCATTTTGCTCACATGAGAGAGTTTGCTGTATTGGTGTTTGGAGTTAGCTGGGGAATGTTGTATTGTGATAATTTATATTCATCTCAACCTGATTAGCATTTCCTTAAATTCTCCATAAAATCAAGCCAATGATTTGATTTTTTGAGAAATTCAATATCGAATGCCTAGCCCAAAATTGTTAAGAGAACTTCTTTTATAGGGGTATATATTTTGTAAATAATGAGCATTCTGCCAGCAATTACAAGGCAAAGACATGTGAACAAATTTTTACAACCCTCAAAAATATTTAGCACTTTAGCAGTTAAAGTGAAACTTCTCAAACACCACCACAAATGAGTGCACATGTGCATATTTCCAAATTTTCCATCTGCAAAAATTTTAAGTGGGTTGTCTCCCCTTCAACTTGGAAATTTGGATTTCGATTTCCCAACAAGCTTCTTGTTTGTAGAACTCCTACATTTATGAACCAATTTTGATAACACCTCCTGTACATTATCACTAACAAGTGCACATGTAGCACATTCAAAATTTTTCGATCTGTGAGTTTTAAGCAGGCAATCTCCCCTCAATACAGATTTAATGTAGATTTTTGTACGAGATTCTCGTGTGCCCAGCTGCTCCTCCATTTACGGTTGATTTGGATGAAACTTCCAAGCATTAGGACTAACAAGTGGACATGTGTATATTCTTTTTTGATCTTCTACAGTTTTAACCAGGTTATGTCCCTTGAACTAAGATTTATTATAGATTTCCAAATGAGATTCTTGTGTGCACAACTCGCACATTAATAGACTGATTTCGATGACACCTCTCAAACAGGACTACCAATGAGTGAACAGGTGCATCTTTCCAAAATTTTAATCTGCCACGATTTTAACTTGGTTATCTGCCTTAAATGTGTGTGGAAATTCTTCTACATTTCTGAATTGAAACTTCTCAAACAAGTGAACATGTGCAAAGCTCAGAATTTTTAATCGCGACAATTTTAACCAAGTTACATCCCTTGGATTTACAACTGATTTTGAATCGCCACATTCAGAAGTGCATTCGAGAATGCATTAAGTGAGAGTACAGTGATGCCCACTTAATTGTATATCTCTTATTTGAATTAACAGGGTTTGTACACTGTTGCAAGAAAAAAAAATTCCAGGACTTTTTCCAAGCATCTTCCAGGACCTTCTGTTAACATAATGCTGATCCGTATTTCATACATGCGTACCTGTTTATAACATAATATTAAGCTACATAAATTATGTGTCTATTTGATTAAGGCACGCTGTTTTTTTATGAAAAAACACCGACTTTATGCACAGTCAATCTACACCATTACGCAAGTTATTAGAAATTTTTTTTTTCATAAACAGGCTAGATTATAGACTACATATTTTTCAAGCACTTTCCATGACTTTCTACTGGAGATACGATTTTCAAGCACTTCCCAGGCTCCGAAATTTCGATTTTTTAATTCAAGCACCTTCAAGGACCCGTACGAACACTGAATAACCCTCTTAACTGAATATAATTTCTAAACACCAAACCATTTACCATACTTTCAGTACAAATTTGACCTCTTAATAGAATATGGGTTATAGAACAAACTCCTGTTAAATGAATAAAAAAAAATCCTGTTATATGTCGAGAAATTATCCTGACAATCACCAAATACCCAATGTTTGGAGACCTATTTCACATAAGTGCATCTAATATGGGCATTTATTCTATTCTATTATATATTGTTTGACAGAGCTCCATGAGTGGTTAAAGAAGATTTTTAAAGAAATTTCCTCACATTGCACAAAGTTAAAATTTGGGCTGCCACAGAGAGCTCAAATATATACCCCAGGCCCCAATTTGAACAAACTTGAATCTGACCCCCTAGAGATGTTGTATACCAAATATGAAAGCATTCCGACTGGTGGATCTGAAGATTTTAAAAAATTATCTCCCATATTGAACCAAGTTAAAATTTGGGCTTCCTATAAACCTAGGGACTTGGTTTGAACAATCTTGAATCTGACCCTCATAACAATGATGTATACCAAACATTTAAAGATTCTGACTGGTGGTTCTGAAGATTTTAAAAAAAATATTCCCCATATTGGCCCAAAGTTAAAAATTTGGTCCCAAATATGAACCAATGGGCTTTATTTCAACAAACTTGTATTGGACAACTAGAGGCTCTATAGAGCCTGTAATCGCCCACCTGGAACTACATATAACTAGTATCAGTACCCGGTGGCTCACCAGCAGGTGGCCAATGAAAAGGGGTGGCTGGAGTAACAAAAAAAGTCCAAAACCTACACACGAAAGTCCAAAATTAAAGTAAATAACGAGCTAAAGGGTTAAATAACATAATAATAGCCCCAAGAAGCATGCTATCATAAAATAGGAACCATGGCAATATGCTACAAGGTAAGTCCCCACTTTGAAGAAAAGAAAGACAAACCTGAAAACCTGCACATAAAAGTAAAAAAAAAAAAGTATCACATTTGTTTAAATGGGTTAAAAGTGAGAAAAATAACGTGATGATGTCACAGTAACCACCATGACAATATGCCATTAAGGTGAAACTCTACCTGAAAAATATCCACTTGGAAGAAAAGAAACAAAAACCTCAAAACCTGCACATAATAGTCCAAAAAGTATCACATTTGTTTCAAAGGGTTAAAATTTAGAAAAATACCCTGAAAATGTTACAGTAACCACCATGGCAATATGCCAGTGAGGTAAAACTCCACTTAAAAAAAAATATCAAAACCTGTACACAAAAGTCAAAAAACCTGCACGCAAAAGTCCAAAATTAAGGTAAATAAGCAGCTGAAGGGTTAAATAATATAATACCAGCCCCAAGAAACATCCTAACATAAAATAGGAACTATGGCAATATGCTACAAGGTAAGTCGCCACTTTAAAGAAAAGAAAGACAAACCTCAAATCCTGCACATGAAAGTAAAAAAAGTATCACATTTGTTTCAAAGGGTTAAAATTGAGAAAAATACCCTGAAATGTTAAAGTAACCACCATGGCAATATGCCAGTAAGGTAAAACTCCACTTGAAGACAAAATTTCAAAACCTGTACACACAAGTCAAAAACCAGGACAGAAAAGTCAAAAGCCTGCACACAAAAGTCCAAAATTCAAGTAACTAAGCATGGAAAGGGTTGAATAAAATATTACTATCCCTGAAAAGCATGCGGACATGAAAAAAAAAATCGCGACATCGACGCCGTAGTTGCAACGGGTGGTGTTAGAAACGTGTTGGTCACAAAATTCTAAGTTCATCAAGGGCCATAACTCCCAAGAAAAATATTTGGAACAACACATGCATTGAACAGTGGCTAGTCATCAATAAGATACACTTACATGCCAAATATAAAGTCATTCCATCAAGTATTTCAAAAGTTATTGAGTTTTGAAACTCGTTGGTCACAGACAGACCGACCGACCGACCGACATTGCCACTTATAGAGCTGCTAGTCGCAGTTAAAAATCAAAACCTGCACGCAAAAGTTCAAAATGAATGAATCCGGACGCCGCCGCCATGAGGGCTATGCCATTGGCTCACACAACTATCGTTGGTGAGCCAAAAATGTGATTTCCTATAGTCTTTCCATGGTAACTATGAGCTGCAATTGTGGCCATGTTTGCAATATTACATCAACATTACATGAGGATCATTGGTACAATGTGTCCCAGTTTTCAATGACGTGAAGTTTCAAAACATTTGAATCCATCAAACAGAATCATAGAAGGTCTCTGGTGGCCATATTTTCCAACCAACAGGAACAAAAAGAGGATCGATTATAGAGGGCCTTGGTATAGACCATTCTTGCCAAGTTTTTGGTTCACGTCAGCTCAGTAGTTCCAGAGAGAAGATGAAAATGCGATTTCCCATAGGGTTTTTCTATAGTAACTATAAACCGCCATTGTGGCCATGTTTGCAAAACGATCAACATTAAATGAGGATCGTTGGTAGAGGATGTCCCGGCCATCAACAACGCAAAATTTCAAAACATTTGGACCTGTGGTTTCAGAGGAGAAGAGTTTTCAAAATTGACCAATCAGAATCAAAGATTGCTTCTGACGGCCACGTTTTTCACCCAACAGGAATAAAATGAGTAACATTTGTAGAGAACCTCTCATAGACCATACCTGCCAAGTCTGGTTCACATTGGCTCAGTACTTTCAGTGAAGATGATGAAAATGTGATTTTCCTATAGGGTTTCTGTAGTAACTATAAACCACAAATGCAGCCATAATTGCAATCCGATGAAAATTATTTATTTATTGGCGTTTTAAGGTCACATGCTTATGCAGAATGGCTAATCATGACTGAGTTTTACAGGCAGAGGAATCCGGAGTACCCGTAGAGAACCACCAAGCAGCACCCCAACATCGTAACTCTGCACTGCAGCACAGCATCATGCCCCCATGTGGACAATCAGGGTTAAGTGCCTTGCCAAAGGACAATGCGGGAGTCCAAATCGATCGCTCACCCATCAAAGGATGAACCGGGCTCGACGTTGCTTAACTTCGGTGAACTGACAAGAACCAGTTCGATGAAGATTAAATGAGGATCATTGGTAGAGGGGGTTACAGTCATCAGTCACACTAAGTTTTCAAACCATTTGGCCTTGTAGTTTCAAAGAAGATTTTCTTGAAAATGCACACATTTGTGATTTCAGTTTCAACAAAAAAAATATCAGTAAAAAAAGGGTTAAAATATTTTTAAATTACAATTTTTTCAGACAGTATTCTCTTTCAAAATAGCTTTTGGATAGGTAAAGGGTTACAGGAATCTTAAAAGATATACAATAATTACTGTCATCCAAGCTGACATGATGGGAACAGAATATAAAACTTCCAGTCTTTCCAAACACCTGTCAACAATCAGTATTTTTCTGATAAGTAAGAGACAATAGATAATTAGTTTACAGTTGAAGTTGTTTTACAGTAAAAGTCAAAATAAGTTGTAGGTTAATCCTATAAACTATGTATCTTTCTCTTCCTACACTGATAAGACCAGAAGCTGACACCATTTTCTGGAAAGCTCTCACTGATAGCTTTCCAGATAACGTCAGATTCTGATCTTGTTAGGGCAGAAGCTGCAGTTCACTTAGTTTATTACAGTTATGCTACAACTTATTTTGACCTGTACTGTATACACAATATTTTGGGGGTTTTTCCCCCCAGTTCTCAGTGGAGAAAAACTGGAACCAACCCTTACCAGCTTCGCAAAAAAGTATTTTGCTGACAGTACCGATCTTCGTGCAGACAGGAGAGGCTTTGGGTTAAGCATTAGAATATTGCCTCTGGTGGCCACATATTTCCATCCTCTCATAGACCATTCCTGCGAAATTTGGTTCACGTCGGCTCAGTAGTTCCAGAGAAGATGAAAATGATTTCCCATAGGGTTTCTACAGTAACTATAAGCTGCAATTGTGGCTATGTTTGTGACCTAATCAACATTAAATGAGTATCGTTGATAGAGGGGGGGTCCCAGTCATCATTTATGTGAAGTTTCAAAACATTTGGCCTGGCAGTTTCAGAGAAGATTTTTGAAAATCCACCAACCAGAATCAAAGAATGCCTCTGGAAGCCATGTTTTTCATCAGACGGGAAGAAAATGAGGATTGTTTGTAGAAGACCTCCCGTAGACCATTCCTGCCAAGTTTGGTTCACACCGGCTCAGTGGTTACAGAGAGGATGAAAATGTGAAAAGTTTACGATGCCGGATGCCAAGTGATGATTAAAGCTCACATGGCCTTTTAGGCCAGGTGAGTTAAAAATGCAATGCTCCTCGGGACCATCACTCACACAAACTTTCACTTGAATTGGCCCAGTGGTTTTGGAGAAGACCAAACATGGTGTTGACTGACGGAGAGCGATGAGATTAGCTCAGCTTGACTTTGTCAAGGTGAGCTAATAAAAAAAAATGCCCGCACACATGCATAGCCTGAGAAACACAAGATCTACTTTTTGGGGCTTTATATGAAAATATTATTGCGTTGACTTAATATTAAACATGAGCAAGGAAAATGTTAGTTTTTGTCTGGCACTCTCATTTTTTTGAAAAGCCTGATAGTGGCTTCTAGCACTCAAAACAGTTAAGATCCCTTTCAACATGTGTTGAAATCATGGCCACAACCTACCAATAACAATTAAGCCAATCATTTATACCTATCCTGCCCACTTTCTGCTGTTGCCCGATCTCATTTTGAAGGGTTTTCAAGAAATGTTCAAATATTCAAGGATTTTCTAAGTTCTTGGCATGGGATTTCCAAAGTGTAGGACTTGAGCCTTTCCCCAATGAATTGGATGCATCTGTTGACATAATTTTCTGATTGTGCAGCAACTACAAAAAATTTCCAAAAATTTCAAAAGCAGATCATCTGAATCCTGACAAATGAGCTCATTCCAATGAGGGGTCACATAAGATTTTGTTGAAACTTTTGGAAAAAAATCGACACAGAAAATAATTAAAATAAATTTTAATATCGTAGGCACTGGATCAAGGGTTGAGCAATTCAAGTAGCCATAGGAATTCTGTTGTATTACAGAACAATACAGGTCTGTCGAATTGAGGTGAACAGCCATTTTGGTCGCGTGGTGCTGACCCAAAATGAAACACAGCAACAAAGAACAGGTTGTGCCAAATTGTTGGCGGGTCACACATAATTGAATGAATGGTGGAATGATGTTGAGCATCAACCAATCATCAGCTGCAAAGGTCTTTGCATCTGCCTGATGTATGGCCAACAGAGCAGCAATACATCAGGCAGATGCAAACACTTATGCTGAAGACTGACTGATGCTCAACTTCATTTTAAATTGTTGATCATCCTGAGAAGTACCATAGATACAAAATCAGGAAATGGCAATAATTCATGTCTCTGCCACAAATAGAGATCATTGATGCCAAACTCTTCTGCAGCATGCTTGCCCATTAGGCTATAATTGCAACTAACTTGTATTTGCATTGCTGAAACACAGCCTCATTATTGTTCCTGGGGATTCATCTTTATTCATCAGGATATTGCCCACAGGAGCAAGAACTTGGCAATGATACAACAGTTCATATATCAGAATAGTTGCAATACATATATATATTTAGGTTACCTAATGGCTTACACGAATCAAGTACAAGGGAACGAACGATAAGTTGACAAAGCTCAGACCAGGTGAATGATAAATGGGTTATGCAAAATTCTGAAAACAGCAGGCCTACAATACTCAATAAAAACAAAGGTCATACAGGTTTCACTCTTTTTTTATTATTAATGCTTTACTTCAACAGTGTTAAATGATGGAATTCAACACAAAAACAATCAATGTAAAAGGATTGTGATTATCAGATATTCTAAGTGATCATAATGCTACTTTCATTTTTTGAGTAATGAATTATTTTTGCGAGGTGAAAAAGATTACTTTCTCCAAATGACAAACATTAAGTCAAGTAACCTTTATACTACTGAATAGCTATTATGTTCAGTCGGAAATCTAATATCAATTCAAGATTTCTGAAATGTATAAAATAACTTAATGACCAACGAACTACAAAAACACATATTCCACAATGAATTCACTGGAAATGAGAAAAAAGGCTGAGTTTGGTACAAAATGAACAATATTATGAATGGGTGATTGAACTGATGATCCAAAGAAAAAAATAATAAAAAGATGGTGCTTCATGTCAAGCAATGCCATATGTACGCCACTTTTATTCCTCAACCACTATGTGAAATGCCATATTAATTTTAATACTCTTTTGTGGTAGTGTTTTTTTTAACTCTTTACTCCAACACAACCAGTCGATGACAAACACAAAAAACTTGGGCCAAAAATCTTCATTTTTTTGCCTCCAAAATAAGCCTTGCTCCAATGAAGGGTCATAGTCTTAACTTTTGAGGCAAAATTAAAATGTCAACGATGCTTTTTGTTAATAATAGCACTCGCCAGATTTGACAACCTCACCCAGTGTGTTGGTGAGTGCCAACAGTCCTCATGAATACAATGTTTCTGCTTTTAACTGCATATAAAGCCTACCCACAGAATATGTAGTCTTTTTGTTGTACCAGCACTTTTCAAACTAGCCCAAATGTTTTGAGTTCCCTGCAATGAACCAGCAGGGGCGTGTTCACTCATAATATCATGACATCATCTTTGCATGGAGGGAAAGATTTCAAAATCAACCTTCCCATGTGGCTAATATCCTGTAGAAAAATGTTTTTGGTGGCATTTTGTTCTTTGAATTTAGACGAAAATGGCCTTTCAAACCATTTTCATATATATTTAACCCTTTACCTAACAGGAAAAGCAGACACTTGCAAATAAAATTCTTGAAGAACTAATATTTTTTATTTTTTGTGTCAAAAACATAGCTTATGACCCCTCATTGGAACGAGCTCATTGAGCTTGTTCCAATGAGGGTCATAAGCTATGTTTTTGTGACAAAAAAAACCCCGAAAAAGTAATAAAAATTGAATAGTGAATTTTGTGAACACTGCTGGCCGGTTTTGGCCGTTACATTAGGTAAAGCGTTAAAAGAAATAAAATTGTTGGGTAAGAAAAAACTGAAATCAGATAAACTGAAAAATCACACCCCTGACCAGTTCAAAAGAATTAATTTTCATTATTAACTTCGTTTTCTGGGTGAAAGTGCCATACCAGTCTTTAACATTAACCCAAACCTTGTTCCACTCAAGAAACAAACTTGTCCTGGCACGTAAAACATGTATTTCAAACTACGGTGGGAAATTCAAGTTGAGGATTTCAAGCTACCAAGATTTTGATAACAGTCAAACAGATTTAGCATGAAATGGGTTAACGATGAAACTTTCGACATCTATGGATGATGAGATTTTGCTAGATCACATTTGCCAGGTTGGCTGTATTTGAATGCAATTCGATTCAGCAGGCCATGAAAGCACACTTCTGAATATTTTTGCAACAGTACAAAAGAGAAGACTTCCTGCACTGTTGTTCACAGAAGTCTGCATGAAAATTAAGATGCAGTTAATCAACTTCTTCCATTCTTGACGAGTCATCTTCATCACCTTCCAGTGGAGGCATATCATCGGTGGATTCTGTGGTTGTTTCTGTTGCAACAGAATCATCATCTTCAATACCTACAAACAAATTGGAAATTTGTAAAAATAATCCTTTCAATTTTTATCTACTACAACATTATATGATTGTTCCATAAGGCAAAATTCAAGTATTCTAGGTTAACCCTTTAGGCAACGCAAACGATATCAAATTTAGTGTCTTTTTTTTTTCCTCAAAATTTTCAACAAAGTGCAATAAAACTATATAGTGTATATTGTCAATGGGACATGCCTGACAGGCTCATTCCAATGTGTGTGTGTGTGTGTGGGGGAGGAGGGGGGTCGGGGGGGGGGGGGGGGGGGTCACATGATAAAAGTTTTGAAATTGTTTAGATTTTTTTTTCACCTGCTCAGTTTGTAAATTAGAGTAGATGCTTCCAAAGCGATAAGTAAAAGTGCAATCAGAGAATAAAATCTTGAATTTTGAGATAATCTATTTACCGTTCAGCCATTGTGGACGGGTCAAAATCTATGGGTGGGCATTAGACCGCGCAGATAATTCAGAGATAATCCGCTATGACACCTAGCGAAATTTCCACCAATGAAGCACTGGGGTAAACCCGGTGCTTCATTGGGTGAAAATTTTGCTCGGTGTCATAGTGGATCATCACTGAATTATATGCATGGAAAAAATGACAACCCACGGATTTTGACCCGTCCACGACAGTCCTGCTGTATGACATTTCACCAATTTCAAAAGCATCTGCTGCAAGCACAGTGGGCATCAGCTGTCTTGGGGACTTTGAGCATTGAAGAGGGGTCTTCCCACAGGAAGCTTTTAAAACAGTGCCATCAAATAAGGTGATAAGACAACTTTATGATAAACTGTTTGTATAGTTCCAGTCGCACAAATTTTCGGTTATCTGTTCTTTCATTTAGATAACTACCCGAGGAACGATAAAATTGTTCCTCCCAAATTTTATGGCCTGGGCAACTCATGTGATTTGTTGTATTTGACCACGACTACACAGTCATCAGTTTTCATCTGACAAGCTTGGACTATGAAACCTCATTGGACTGAGTAGATACTTTATGACAGTTCATGAGCACCTGCGAAGGACAAAAGAACCAAGAATTTCATCATCAAAGACTTTGTGCACTTTCCAGGACCCTCATAGGGGCAGCATTTTGATGAAATGTGCAAACTGATTTGCCTAAATCTCTTTCAATGGATTCACACAAGAAAATTTGATGAGAACACTCATTAATTTTACTCAGATTGATCAACTGAAAATTTAAATATTTAAAAAATAGTTTCTCTTTAATCATTGGAAATTGGTGACTATTTTTGATGAAGTGCATCACAAATTTCAGAATCTGGTCATGTGAAGGTTTTCACATCAGGCCTTCAGGAGTCTTGTTCAGCATGATGTGATTGGACTCTTATTTATCTAACAGGACAAAGCATGTGCTGTATTCCATGGCTCAGAAGTTTTGTGACTATCATTATTACCTGACATTTGCAATTAGCAACAACAAACTCAAATGGAAATTGAATTTTCAGACAAGTTTTTGTGACAACTTTTTGCATATCTCTGCCAAAAAACTGGGGAATCACCACTTTACCTTGCACTGCACCTTTTGTGCATGAGGAGAGATTACACAAAAACTGGCATGTGGATGCTGCATTTGACCCAATGAAATCATCAGTATTAAAACAGTTATGTCATCACCAACTCAATTTTGCCTTCAGTTCGGAATTATCCTAAAATTTTGTATGAACAATTTACTGTTGGCGACATCGTTTAAATTGCACTTCAGCAAATGTTACATGCAAGAAGGGAGAAGCATTTCACATCATAGTTTGCTGATCAATTTTATAAAATGGTTTGCAAACTGCGACTAAAACTGCACAAAATGAAACCTGCAATTCTACCACCAAAAATCATGTACCCATTCGAAATGATAAACAATAAACATGCAATACACATACTTCATACATCACAACTTTGTAATTAACATTTAACTCTGCATGCTGCAGGTGGATATTCCTGCCCAGTAGAGGGTTTCTCTTGTCACTGAAATCAATATAATTTGGGCATATTTAATCATATTTGCACTCTGTATATTGAATGGATTTTTTCACCTACGATTTCATGTTATATTTAGATTAATTTTTCATCAAATCTCGTCATGGCTGCTTCATAGCAGCCATGACTAGATTTGATGAAAAAATTTTTACAATTACTTGGCAAGTTAAACTGTTAAAACGAATGGTTACAGGTATCGCAGAATGCACAAGATGACTGACTTTAGAGCAATTTTTTTTTAAAATTTCTACCAGAGTGAGAAACCTCTTATAGACCAACACCACATGTATCGCAAGCAGCATGGCATCATTGGCATATCATTTCACATCATGATTACATGGATTTTCATGAATTACTTTCAGAGAATGTATTTACGGTTCACCCCAAAATTGACATAAATTAACCTGTACTTGAGCTAGAAATATTTTTGTAAGGCCTCCACAAAGTAGATCTGTTTCTCAGTGGTGTATTTAGTCCTTTGAGTGCAAGGCGGCTTTGCAATGCTTTACGAAGCCTTGTTGCGCTCAAGGTACAAATGTATTAATTTTATTAAGTTTGCATTGTCATATATAAAAAGAGCAAAACAGCATGCAGCAGTCAAAAGGACCAAGCGGAAGGGCCTGAGAAACAGATTTTTTTAAAACTTTTTTGGCCTAATCTCTGTATAACTGTACCTGACTGATGTTCCTTGGGTGTTCTCAACAGCTAAACTTCCCTAGGATCACTGTCATGAGCAGATGCTATTTCACTGGATAATTCCCTTTACCTACCTGTACAGCTTTGCATTTTATAAATAGAGCAGGGCAAAAATTTTTTTTTGAAACTTGATGAAGCCCCTCCACTCCCACCCAACACCAACCACTGAAACAAGCTAATTGTGCTCATTCCAATTCAGTCATATTTTGACATTTTATAGAAAGTTTCGAGAAATTTTTTTTTTTAAAATAACTATAATAACATACTTTGATATCGTGTACATTGGGTACAGGGATAAACAATACCACAGATTATAACAGGGATCTGCATATGGTAATGAGTGCTGGTCAGGAATGTCCAGCACTTTATTTCCGACCACCACTTTGGATAAAAAGTGCCCTTTAAACCACCAAATCTCCTAGTTGCTACATTTAGCCCACAATTACTTCATAACAGAGCAGAGCTTTGGGAAGAATCGTTATAAATACTTATTTTTACTAGATGTATTTATCCAGATACATGTCAATTACTTTTTCATAGAAAACAAATTTTCGAGAGTTTTCATGGACTTGGAATTTTGAGATTTAAAGTGAACTTAAATTTTTGAGCTATGATTAGTTTCTGGGCTGAAAAATTGCTAGATAAATACCCACTATCTTGTACAATGAAATGCTCAATCTAATCAATCACAAACATTCCTCAAAAACATCACTTTGAGGAAGAAAAAAAGGTACAGAAATTCCAAAAATGCTTCAAACTCCAAAAAATATTGGGGCTATGTTACTACACAAATTGGCAATCAAAACCCAACAAAATAAGGGTCAAAAGTGGTTTAGAAAAATTATCCCTTCTTAAAATAAAGATCAGAAAAAAAACCAATGTATTATAAGCTGCAGAGTTTCACCAAACATGAAGTCACTGGCAGTCAACATGCTCATAGTAAATTGAAAAAGAGCGCACGTATCGCTGAAGCAATATAATGTCCCCTACCGGACTAATGAGCATTAATAATTATACAAATATTATAACCTAGATGTGATCAGCATGAATTCCATTGAAGCGTTTCCAAAAAAAATCCGGAGAACTGATATTTTGGTGCTTTTTCATATTTCCAAGGGCCATAACATCAGCATGAAACTCAAACTTGATCTGTAAGTCATCGTTCTATAGTAGGTTACCAAAAATGAAATCATTCCGTTGGAGCGTTTCCAAAAAAAACCTCCGGAAAACTAAAGTGTGACTGACCAACTGACTGATGGACAGAGTGAAAACCTTTAGTCCCCTCCAGCGATGCCGGTAGGGGACTAAAAACGTCCTGGCAAGCCCAACAGGACCAGCAATTAAGCATATTGATATTGTCAAGGACAATCTTGCTTCAAGACTAATTTTTACTCAGTAAATCTGTCCTCATTAAACAAATATCATGAGATGACCCCACCCCCCCCCCCCCCCTCCAATCTAACAAAACAACAATACATGAAATGCCCCCTCCCCAATCTACTTGGGGTTAGGGGTAGTGGGGGAGACATGGATGCATTACATCAAGTTCTCCACATTGTGTGTGAATGATTTAATGAATGATTTTCTCTGTATCTGACACCAAATGGATCAATCAAAGCATTTGCCAATCCACATATGGCATTGTACATCCTATCAGGATTTTAAAATGTACATGAAAACATTTTTGTTCAAAAACTTGTTCACTGACAAGCATATTATTAATCCTTTGTCATGTTGCTTCTAACTTTAGAGATGGGCTTTGAGTGTGGTGTATAACTATAAAAAGTATTATTTCCAAAAAACTATTCATGGAACTCGAAAATGATTCACAGAATGTTTTTTTTTTACAGTGAAATGACGAGGATCAGACATAACACATTAGTGTTAAGCGACATTAAAATAATCAGAATCTAGTCCTACATCCCCAATCTTTCCACTGTATCACAAAGTACAAAGTTGGTTTAAATGGCAGGTCTAAAGCATGCTCTATGAATTTCAAACTGGGGCCAAATTTTTCCCATGAGAACTTGTGCGTTCTGTTACAACTAGCACACATCAAGAAATTCAAAACAGGTACAAGCTTTTTGGCAAAATGTTATTCTTACCTAAACCTAATTTGATCATTCTATGAATTCTTCCGGCATGAACACCTGGTTCTTCCAAGGTAAATCCTGATGACAGCAGTGATGTTTCATACAGCAACTGGACAAGATCTTTCACAGATTTATCATTTTTATCAGCATCTGCTCGTTGCTTCAGTGATTTGATAATGGGGTGATCTGGATTGAGTTCCAAGTGTTTCTTAGCCGCCATGTAACCCATAGTACTTGAGTCTCTCAAAGCCTGAGCTTTCATGATTCTTTCCATGTTTGCTGACCAACCATACTGACTTGTTACAATACAGCAAGGGGATCCAACAAGTCTGTTAGATATGACAACCTGAAAGTTTAAAGATATTTTCATTTAGAAGTGAAACATCACCGAGTAAAAAGCCTTCATCCTTTGACCTTCACCTAACATGAAAGGCAGACAACAATGTTAAACAAAATTTTTGAATAACTAATTTTTCATTTTTTGCTTCAAAAACATAGCGTTTGACACCTCACTGGAATGAGCTCAACAAACTTGTTCCAAAGAGGGGTCATAACCTATGTTTTTGAGACAAAAGAAAAAAATAATGAAAATTGAATGTCAATTTTTTGCGAGTAACACTGGGCCAGATTTGGCCATTACGTTTGGTAAAGGGTGACCTGGTCTAGGTCACTCACATAAATAGAGTGTTTAACACCTGTCGACTTGCCAAGATTTAAAACAAGAGCACCGCTGGGCATTGCATCATACGCCCATGAACTGTTCAAATTGTACCATTTTAACACATTTGCAATTTTTTTAGAGTGCGAGAAATTTATACTGGCATATATATATATGTTACGGTCAGACTTTGAAATCAGTGATTTTGTGAAATGACTAAATTTTTTCAGTCATTTGAGAAAAAAGACTAACAAGTTTGAAGCCAATCGAAAAACAAATACTAAAGTTATCATCTGGAAACCAAATATTTGACGAAGAATTCTAAGTCCAACAGGGGCCATAATTCAGGCGAAAATTGTTCAGACCGACCCCATATTCGAACTTGACCTGTATTTTGTTGTGATTAAACCACATACCAAGTTTGGAGCCGATCGGAAAACAAATACTAAAGTTATCATCCGGAAACCAAATATTTGACAAATTCTAAGTCCAACAGGGGCCATAATTCAGGCAAAAATTGTTCAGACCGACCCCATATTCGAACTTGACATGTATTTTGTTGTGATTAAACCACATACCAAATCTGGAGCTGATCGGAAAACAAATACTAAAGTTATTGTTCGGAAACCAAACGGACGGACGGACGGACGGATGGACAACGCCATACTATAATACGTCCCGTTTTTCAAACGGGCGTATAAAAATATCTTTTGTTTGCCACAAAGTACATTATACAGTATGTGGTGGGTGGATGGTCACCAAATCACCCAAGGTACTACACTCAAAGGTTGTACAGAAACACAAGAAAGTACTTCAGCCAATGCACCTCCAGGTTTAACACAGAGGTCCATTGGCTGACACTTTGCTAATTACAGTTTGCAACAAATTAGCATTTATTGCTGGAGAGAAATCACTCCATGGGTGAATTGCTAATAATACACTCACCATGTACTGTGCACCTATCTGGTAACTAATGAGAAAGGTTCTTCTTGCTCACGGAAATAGGATTTTTTTTTTTTGCATCTCATCCTCCATCCCAAGATGCAAACACGCCATACATGTCAGGTATTGTAAAAGGCACCTGAATGAATCATCAATTGAAGGAGTCTCCAACCAATCTAACCCTGCCTGTGCTCCAGTGCGGAGTTAACGACGTTGGGGAGCTGGCAGCAGCTCATCGTTGCTCGCTGGTTCTCTCCGGGTACTAAGGCTTCCTCCACCCGTAAAACTGTCACCGACACAATTTGACCTTGGCAGTTAAAGTGTCGTTAAACCATAAATAAATAGGAGTTTCAGAAGTTTTCAAGGTGCTCAAGATGAGAAATTAATTTTCAAGGTTCTTACACTTGCCAAGAAAAATATTCCACAGTTTCCAAGGAAGGTCTGCCCATTTTCCATACCCATTCAAGTATCTCAAATTGAATATCTGACAGGGGATGATTTTTACAAAAACAGTCTGCAATTCAAGGTAAACAGGTAAACATTTCCGTGAACGTCATTTCTCCATACTCGCATAGTTCAGAAAAGCTGCTTGTTCGAGTAGACGACTAAATCACTAGGAATTCAAATGTTCTTCTTTAAGATGCCAAAATATGAAATTTCAAGTGGAAAAACTTTCTGTAATTCAAATTGAAATTTAACCAATTCAATCTTGTTTGACAGATCTCAGTCAGCTCTTGTCAAACAAGACTGGATTGTTAAATTTCTAGTTGCATCATGGGAAAATTTAGGTAGTTGAAATTTTTATGTTGTGAAGAAGGCTGAACTGCTGGGGGTTTTTTTAAACATTTTTAAGAACTATTCCAGCCGGACTCAAATGTCCATACTTTTTCAAGAATTTCAAAAGGATACAAGAACTCTGAATTTTGAAGTGTTTGCAAGAACATTTCCAGATAATTTTCAATTGAAAGAAATAAAATGGTGGATATTTGGTAAATTTCTGCTTACTGGGGCTATTTAGCATCATATCCAAGCACATAACCACTAATCAATGTAAGAGGGAACATGCAGATTTTTTATTTATGTTGGGGGGGGGGGGGGGGGGGGGGGCATAGGCATACACATGTATCAGAAAAATGGAAGAGACAGTCTCGTTAGGGAAAGTATCAAGGTGGTGGTGTCCCTCTCGCGTTGCGGCTTGAAAGAATCCAAAGAGTGTTATGTCGTCTAATTTAATTAGCAGAGGCCCAAAAAAATGCAGTGCTCCGTGTTGATTAGTTTCCAGGCTATATATTTTAACGAAGTAAAAAAAAACCCAAAGCGTATCACATTCTTCCGAATGTTGACTTTAACACTAAACTGTTTAACCTCGGACAGTAAGTTTGGCAACTAACTTTGTCCAGCAGTCGGAATGCGAATAGTAAACTGATTGAGATGAGACCAATGTGCAAGCCGAAACATAAAATCAATGATTATAACTCTTGAAACAACAAATCTTTGTGTCAAACTAATATAACAATAACATGTTATTTTGAGGGCGTTATGGTTCATTAACGACCCTAGAAAAATGAGTAACAGCCCGAGGGCCACTTAAAGGCCCGTTAATGGTCCTGAGGGCTGTAAATAATTTTTCGAGGGCCGTTAATGTGCCATGACGCCCGAAAAGGAATATGTTATTACTATTATTACCACTTACCAAAGAACGCCATTTCAAGCCACTGCAGACATTTTTGATTTGGAAATAGAAGAACGCCATTTCAAGCCACTGAGACATTTTTGATTTAGAAATAGAATTGGATTGTCTGTTTATTCACAAACAAAGGTCAAAGTTGAGTACAATTTATTTGGATGACTCGAAAATAGAATTACTGGAATTTGGTTGAAGCGCTTGAACTACAAACTCACGCCATTATTTACAAAATGAGATTATCGTATCAATACTCACCACCACTTTTAAATCCTAAATGAAGTTAATAATCCGAAATAAGGTTTAATCCGTTTTGTTGGAATAAACTGACAACAAAATTTTGAGCACATTAGTGTCATTTTTCCCGAAACATAAATTACCCACAATTCTGGGCTAGCGGGCCGTTTTCATTATTAACGCTATTTTTGCGAGCTGTTATTGATTCTTATCGTCCACCTCAGATCATTTTAATAACCCAAGGAGCGCCCTATAAAGCGGTAATAATAATTAATGGTTCTGTATTTAAGCTGGCACATTGGGCAAGTTAAATTATTGGTTGTTTTGTTTAGTGTTCTAGACCCAGACACCATATCAGTGCCAAAACCTGAAACAGAACAGGAATATTGATTATTTTATAATTATCGCATCGCTCACAACTGCTGTGTGGCATACAGTGTGAAACTCCTCTAATAATGAAGCTGACCGTGGAAGTAGTGCTGAAACGATTGGCCCATTTTTGTAACCGGCTAACCGTCAGGCATAACTTAATTTCAACCGCTGGTATTATTGTATTAACTGGTTGAGGGCTAGATTATTTTTGGTGGTCTAAATTTATTATTCAAAATTTGTTTTATTACAATATATTGGCAAGTGCCCATTGGCACTCTCCAATAATTTGTAATAGAACAAACTTATATAAACAAAATATTTGCATTTCTCTAAATGGGAAAGATGAGCAAGGAAAATGTTGGCTTTTGCTCTGGCACTCTCATTTTTTTAAAGCCCTTATAGTGGCCTCTTGCACTCAACCAGTTAAAATCAGTAAGGAATGGCTAGAAAACAGTTCAAAACACTGCCACCTGACTTGCTCAAAAAGTAATCAAACGAAAACTATCAAGTGCCAACAGAAATCGTCGATGTGCAAACACATAACAGTGGTTACCCTGCACTGCCCGGTCACAAAACCAGGCCTTGCCATTTCAAAGACACAGACACACATGCCACACACCTGAAACAAAGTTTATGTTTGTAATTTGTTCCCACGTGCGTGCATTTTAAGTGAGAGATGACTGTAATTGATATTACTTGAGAATTTCCAACCAGTTTGTAAATTGTAGTTAGGCATAATTAACCGTATTAACAAAAGAGCCTCTTACCTCTTGTGGTTTGAATTTGATGTGATCATAACATATGGTGAATATGTACTCCTAATTTTTTTAATATCTTTTTCTGTTGACTGTCAAAACAAATGTCACAAACAGTTCTACGTTTACATTTACCTATTCATCGCAATGAAATTTTTGGCAGGAATATTATGTTGCGAGTCATGAAAAGAGTGTGGTAAGAAATTATTACTGTATCACTGACCAAGAGCCCCTCTGACACTGACCACTGAACAAATTTTAAAATGCAAGATTTTTAAAATATATTTTTTTTATGACATACATCCCTACTTTTAAACAGTTCAATAAAATCAAAACATGGTTTTTCTGAAACACAATGGTAAAGTACCAAACAGTCAATTTATTTTGGAAGCACCATCACTCACAGTGAGGGATTTTTTCAGCATTATAATCTGCAATTAACACCTCAACAAAGAGAAGAATGTCAAATTTGTCTGTAAAAGACTGTTACATTGACAGGCATGTGCTCACTTCTGCCTACACAGAAAACAACCCGCAGAGCACTCAAAATTTTGGTGGTTTATTGTAAACATTTATCCGCGACTTGAGTGCCCAAGCGACCGAAATAACTGTTCTTTCAAAATTCCAACACCTCAACCCTTTCATGTTACATAAAGTAATAAAGTACACATTATAAATCGACCAATGTTTGGTAGCTTTGACAAAGCTTGCATCAGCAAAAGAATTCTTACGCTTGGCGGTCAAATACTATTTATTTTCCCGATGCTATCCCATAAACTATAGGTGTAGCGGTCATCCAGTTGACGGCTTTTCCAACCGGTTATGCTGATAGCTGGTTTAAAACCAGTCATCCGGCTAACTGTTTCAGCACTACATGAAAGAGTTGAAGTTTTGAAACAAAATGCAGACACTTTTGATCCCACATGAAACAAGCAAATTCAGTGAATTTGGGTCTTCCCCTGGGCAGCAGTTTCAAGGGGAATTAATGCATCCAGTGGAATATAATTGAGTTGCAAGTGGAAGTTTTTTAGAAGAGACAGAACAGACAGTGCTTCAGACAGGGGTTATCAGATTTATTTTCACGGAGGTCACTGTCAAAGCAAGTAAAGTGATGTGGAGTATAACTGAGAATCACTAAAAATTAAGACTGTATGATAAGACATATTACATTAAACGGATGTGAAAAGTGTTAACCAACCTGTAAAGCTTGTGATTGGAAGTTAATGAAACCTTGGAAGTGATGTCCAGATAATATGGTGGCCTGTATATGGTACTGGGAGAGTCTGACTTTGTAGAGTTGCCAAAAAGTATTCTGGTCTCACAATGATAACAAAGATACACAAGCAGTTTCGTGAAGATCAGTTCATAAATACGGCTTTTAGTCAGAGGTGCGTTGATGCACGGGGCAGGCGGACAGGCAGACAGACCGATTTTTGGTACAAAATTTCCCACATTCGAAGTAAGGTATTGATAAAGGTAATCCATATATGAAATTTCATCGACATCGGTTGATTTTAAGGAAAGTTAGAATCTGGAAACCGTCAGCCAATAAAATTTCAGCAGCCTAATTAAATATGCACGGAAAATGCCCACATTCGAAGTTGGACCCACAATTGATGAAAGTGATCTACTATATAAATTTCATCGAAATCCGGTCACTGTGAGGACAGTTAGTCGGGAAACGAAAAACACGGA
Organism: Pictodentalium vernedei; assembly: GCA_031216915.1. Lineage (NCBI taxonomy): Eukaryota > Metazoa > Mollusca > Scaphopoda > Dentaliida > Dentaliidae > Pictodentalium > Pictodentalium vernedei. Next base: position 202,588,627 of record CM062292.1, read on the forward strand.
AGGATACCCCAAATTTAATATCTCCCATTTTTTTTCAAAAATAGGCCGATGAAATCGCCAGATGTGTACCCATACGCGCAATTAGTAGAAAGCTGTATGACAGAGGGCCACCACGGATACTGACATAATGTGCACCATACTAGGTATGGTTACATATAGAAATGGATTGAAGGAGTGTCTAATTTGATGGATAAAGGGTTAATATCTCAGGATCAAATTATCAGATTTACATAAAAAATGAAAGTGTCAATGACACTGTAGCTCAACTTGTCAAGACAAAGACATGTACATGTAAAGCATGTGACACAGCAATGACAAACATCTAGGTAATGACCTGATAACAAAGGTACATACAAAGTATTGTAACGGTCTGTACATAAATACTGAGCGTTGCCTGTAACAAATGTATAGGTAAAGTATTGTAAAGGTGGGTGAGTCAGATGCTAAACTAGAAAAGAAATCTTTGAGTCCTAGAGTGGGTCTGACTGAACCCCAAAATATTTGTTCTCATAGCACAGTGATAACAAAGGCAGCACAAAACACACTCATTCCTGTCCCAAGGTGAAAACAAAGGTACCCAAGAAGTTTCGTGAAGATCAGTTCACAAATATGAGCTGTGTAGAAGTTGTGACAAAAAACTGATTGGACCTAATTTCGGTACAAAATGGCCACTGGCAGCCATCTTGAATTCTGGACCGCACCCAGAAACACTCGTTCTCGTCCCAAGGTGATAACAAAGGTACCCAAGAAGTTTTGTGAAGATCGGTTCATAAATACAGCCTCTTGCCCTAGCCATATTGACATGTGCACTTACAGTGTATAAGTAGCATTGAATAAATCAAAGTTCATCTAATTTGCATAATTTCGGCACGAGAAAAAACCCCGTATTATATGTGATGTATTCCATGTTACTAAACATTCATACAAAAATTTATTCAAATCAGAACTTTCATACAGAAGTTCTGTACAAAAGACTGATTGCACTAATTTTGGTACAAAATGGCTGCTGGTGGCCATCTTGAATTTTGGACCACACCCACAAGCACTCGTTCTCATCCCACGGTGATAACAAAGGTACCCAAGAAGTTTCGTAAAGATTGGTTCATAAATACAGCCTCTAGCCTGAGCCGTATAGAAGTTGTGTACAAAAAACTGATTAGACCTAATTTCGGTACAAAATGGCCAATGGCAGCCATCTTGAATTTTGGACCGCACCCAGAAACACTCGTTCTCGTCCCAAAGTGATAACAAAGGTACCCAAGACGTTTCGTGAAGATCGGTTCATAAATACAGACTCTAGCCCGAGCCGTATTGACATGTGTACTTACTGTGTGTAAGTAGCACTGAAAAAATCAAAGTTCATCTAATTTGCATAATTTACGCACGAGAAAAAAACCCGTATTATATGTGATGTATCCCATGGTACTAAACATTCATACAAAAAATTATTCAAATCATAGCTTTCATATGGAAGTTCTGTACAAAAAATAGATTTCTGCATCGTCGGTACAAAATGGTGGCTGGCAGCCATCTTGAATTTCGGACCACACCTAAAAACACTCGTTCCCGTCCCAGGGTCATAACAAAGGTACACAAGAAGTTTCGTAAAGATCGGTTCATAAATACGACCTCTAGCCCGAGCCATAGCCAATTGTTGACGTACGGACAGACGGACGGATGGACGGACGGACGACGGCCATGACAATAGCTCAAATTTGACATCGTCAAAGTTGAGCTAACTATACAGCTCGTCAAAGTTGAGCTAACTATACAGCACAGCACATCAGAAACCTGAATAAATATATAAAGTAACATGACAATCAGATTGATATTTTTTGAGTTATCTCATGCCAAAGGGATTGGAGGAATTTTCAATTTGAAGGATAGTTTGTTTGTTTGTTTGTTGGTGGTTAACGTCACATATTTATGCACCATGGCTAACCGTGACATAACATGGAGATGAAGTCAAGTTTAGTCAATCGTTGATCTACATGTTGCCCATTTTAGAGGACTTTCACCCCAAGCATTGGTGACTGGGTCCTATTTTACTAGTAAAGCAGAACTGGTTTACCACAGTAAACAAGTGCTGCTTACTTCCCGGGGTTTCCACGGGGAATTTGAAGGATAAAGGGGGTTAATATCTCCGGATCAAATTATCAGATTTACACCAAAAACTATACAGCTCGGCACATCAGTAACCTGAACACAAATGTAAAGTAACTTGACAATCCAAGTAATATTTTTTCAAGTTATCGAATGCCAAAGGGATTGGAGAAATTTACAATATGAAGGATAAAGGGTTAATATCTCGGGATCAAAATAACAGATTTACACCAAAAACTATACAGCTCGGCACATCAGTAACCTGAACACAAATATAAAGTAACTAGACAATCCAAGCAATATTTTTCAAGTTATCGAATGCCAAAGGGATTGGAGGAATTTTCAATTTGAAGGATAAAGGGTTAATATCTCAGGATCAAATTATCCGATTTACACCAAAAACTACACCTTGGCACATCAGTAACCTGAACACAAATATAAAGTAACTTGACAATCCAAGCAATATTTTTCAAGTTATCGAATGACAAAGAAATGGATACGGATGCCGGACGGACAAAGGATGGACGAACGACGGATGGTCACCCCGGATGACGGCATTATGTGTACCATACATAGTATGGGTACACATAAAAAGCCTGAGAAATGAATCTGTAGAGGAAAGTGACAAATGAAATCGACAATGTTCTCTTTACTCAGTCAAAGACACGAGTTGCACATGCTTCTCTTGGGAATTTGGGTCAATCACCCACTGGAATCTGACGTAAATCTCTTTGAATTTTTACAAACCCCCTCCGCCCCTGTATGGGCCTATTGAACAAGAAGTTCTGTATGGATTACTTTTTGCTCTTGGATGTTTCAGAAAAGCAAACCTGCTAACAAGGCATTCTACAAATTGGCTTAAATACCTTTTCTACTTTTTTATCTAGTATTTCCTTCATAACTTTACAGAGGCCTTCAAACTCTGATTTCTGTTCTTCAAATTTCTTCTTTTCATCCTCATCTTCTGGAAGCTCTAGACCCTCTTTGGTAACACAAACTAATTGTTTTCCATCATACTCCTTAAGCTGCTGTACAGCATACTCATCAATGGGGTCAATCATGTATAAAACCTCCAGACCTCGTTTCTTCAATCTTTCCACAAAAGCTGAGTTTTGAACAGTGTCCTTGCTCTCTCCTGTTATGTAGTAAATATGCTTTTGATTGTCTTTCATTCTGGTAACATACTCCTTGAATGAGGTCATTTCATCACCAGCTGTCGAGGAATAGTAACGGAGGTAATCTGCTATTTTTTTCCTGTTGGTTGTATCTTCATGAATACCAAGCTGAAAAATGAGATAAACACTTAAGCCATTTTTCATATTCGTAACCCTTTCACCTCCGATACTATACTCCATGTCTGTTCAATTCCATTGCTGGGAAGAGTCTGGTCATTATTTTGGGGTAGACAATATTTTTAACATGCAGCCTCGAGGCTGCACATTGAAAATATTAATTGGTTTGCCACACACATTTATTAAGCAACCATATACTTCATTAAATTCAGAAGTATTATGCTTCTGGCGTAGAAAAGAGGGCTTTTGGTTTCAAAGGTTTGAATCTGATTGGCAAAGCCTTTTGCAACTTCTTACCTACATATATTACCGACTATGCCAGTACATAATTCAATTGTCACCCAAAATCTCTTTCCTGTGAATATAACCTCTCTATAAGTCTGGCAAAGCCTTTTGCAACTTCTTACCTACATATATTACCAAATATGCCAGTACATAATTCAATTGTCACCCAAAATCTCTTTCCTGTGAATATTACCTCTGTATAAGTCAAACCCAATTTGGGCTTAAACAAAAAAATGAAAAGTTCAAGAACGGTGAAAGCCGAAACACAATTAGGAAAGTACATTCCATGTGAATTTTTTTTTTTTACTTTTCGTTTTGTCATACTTATCTCATGTTAAATAGAAAATATATGCTGCCGTTTACTTTGCTAATGCATTCCCCTTCCCACACCTGCTAAATGATGCCGCAAGTCCATTTTATTTTGCACAGAAAGTCATGCAGTGTATGTCAAAATAAACACTTCACAAACAGGTTGAAAGGTACACTACACAGCCCAGAATAAGAAGTCTGGTTCATAACCTATCTACAGGTTAAGGCCTACTTTAATAGTCAAAACCCATTTTCTTAATTGTCCCACAATTTATCTTTTCTCAATTTTTGTGATAAATTATTATAAATACAAGAGGCCCCAAGGGGCCTGAGGGCGCTCACCTGACATGGTAGCCTAAATATGAACCCAGAGAATTGACTTCAACAGGTACCATCTGCTCCTCCTAAGAAAAGCTTATACCAAATATCCAACGATTCTGACCAGTGGATCTAAAAAAAAGTAGATTTTTTAAGAATATTCCTCATATTGAACTAAGTTATAATTCAAGCTCCCACAGGGAGCCCATATTTGAACTCAGGGACTTGGCTTTAACAAACTTGAATCCCCCCCCCCCCCCCCCCCCCCCCCCAAGGATGCTGCCCACCAAATATCAAAACATTCCGACTGCTGGATCTGAAGAAGAAGATTTTTAAAGAAAATTCCTCATTTTGAACTAAGTTACAATTCGAGCTCCCACAGCGAGTCCAAATATGAACCTAGGGACATGGCTTGAACCAACTTGAATCTTACCCCCTAAGGATGCTGCATACCAAATACCAAAACATTCCGACTGCTGGATCTGAAGAAGATTTTTAAAGAAAATTCCTCATTTTGAACTAAGTTACAATTCGAGCTCCCACAGCGAGTCCAAATATGAACCTAGGGACATGGCTTGAACCAACTTGAATCTTACCCCCTAAGGATGCTGCATACCAAATACCAAAACATTCCGACTGCTGGATCTGAAGAAGATTTTTAAAGAAAATTCCTCATTTTGAACCAAGTTATAATTCGGGCTACCACAGTGAGCCCAAATATGAACCCAGGAACTTGGCTCGAACAAACTTGAATCTCACCCCCCTAAGCATGGTGCATACCCAATATCAAAAGATTCTGCCTGCTGGATCTTGAGAAGAAGATTTTCAAAGAAATTTGCCTCAAATGCACTAAGTTCAAATTTGGGGTCCTATACTGAGCCCAAATATATACCCAGGGGGCTGATTTGAACAAACTTGAATCAGATCCACCCCACAATGTGGCATACCAAATATCATAAGATTCTGCCTGCTGAATCTGGAGAAGATTTTTTAAGAAATTTGACTGAAATGCACTAAGTTCAAATTTGGGCTCCTATACTGAGCCCAAATATAAACCCAAGGGGGCCAATTCGAACAAACTTGAATCAGATCCACCCCACAATGTTGCATATCAAATATGAAAAGATTCTGCCTGCTGGATCTGGAGAAGATTTTTGAAGAAATTTGCCTGAAATGCCCTAAGTTCGAATTCAAGCTTCTGTAGTGAGCCCAAATATGAATCTAGGGAGCCGATTTGAACAAATTTGAATCAGATCCACCCTACAATGTTGCCTACCAAATATCAAAAGATTCTGCCTGCTGGATATGGAGAAGAAGATTTTTCAAGAAATTTGCCTGAAATGCACTAAGTTCGTATTCAAGCTTCTATGGTGAGCCCAAATATGAATCTAGGGAGCCGATTTGAACAAATTTGAATCAGATCCACCCCACAATGTTGCATACCAAATATCAAAAGATTCTGCCTGCTGGATCTGGAGAAGATTTTTTAAGAAATTTGCCTGAAATGTACTGAGTTCGAATTTGGCTCCTATACTGAGCCAAATATAAACCAAGGGGGTCGATTTGAACAAACATGAATCAGATCTACCCTACAATGTTGCATACCAAATATCAAAAGATTCTGCCTGCTGGATCTGGAGAAGATTTTTTAATGTTTTTCCCATTGCCTACAGTGTTAAAAAGTGCTGATAAAAGTAAGCTTCGCACAAAATAAGAATTCTCTGTGCCGTGTAGTTTTGGAGATATGGCAGTTTTAAGGTTTTTCCTATTTTTTGCTCCCGAGGTTCCCACGGGGCAATGAGAAAATTTTTTTTGCATCAATCAACTACTTATGACCCATTATCATCTCATATCAAATTTGGTTCAAATCGACTTGACGGTTCAGAAAATAGAAATTTTAGACGTGGCCAAAATTTTTGCCCCTCCCATAACGAAGGCAAATAATGCCGACAAACTTCTCTTGAACAAACTTGATTCTAAACCTCAAAAGGACTCTGTATACCACATGTCAAGTCTCTGCTACTGGTGGTTCATTAGAAGATTTAAAAAATTTGGCCATTTCTTCCCCACACCTCTGCTCAATATGAGCCGAAACCTAATTTGGATAAAAATCAAAATGCCCCTATATAACCACTACTTACATGAAATTTAATTAAAATGTGGCCAGTGGTTTAGGAGAAAGAGGCTCAAACACCACCTTCACGCAGGACGACGGACGCAGAGTGATAAGAAAAGCTCACCCTGACTTTCAGTCAGGTGAGCTAATAATTGACAATGTAATAATCAAGACCGGTCATCAGTTGCAAACTTCGCAACTGTTGATGACCGGTCTTGATTATTACACGGACAGTTCAAAAGTTCAGAACATCAAACCTTTGAATGTACCCTAAAGACAAATACTGCTAGCAGCTTCTTGAGATTTAACATCGACGTTCTTGACCTTTTACGTTTAGAAAGAATAGTTTTTTCATCAAATTTTTTAAAAATTATTAAATGTCTAAAACAGGGTAAAATTTACCGATTCTTTGACAACGAAAAATACAAATCAGTTTCGGTGTGACTGATAGATAATCGATTAATCGTGATAGCCTAAATTTTCAACAGAATCAAGAATACCTTTCACCAATGTATCTTACCTTGAGATTCTTTGCAAACTGTTCATAAAACTTTTTGTAGTTGTCTTTGTCTTCTGAAATATCATCAAATAGTTCTAAACATTTTTTGACCAGATTCTTGCGAATCACTTTCAATATTTTACTCTGTTGTAACATCTCTCTTGAAATGTTCAGTGGCAAGTCTTCAGAGTCCACAACACCTTTTATGAAGTTCAAATACTCTGGAATGATCTCTTCACAATTGTCCATAATAAACACACGCCTCACATACAGTTTGATATTGTTCTTTTTCTTTTTGTTTTCAAACATATCAAAGGGTGCCCGTTTTGGAACAAACAGCAATGCTCTAAATTCCAGCTGTCCCTCCACTGAAAAATGCTGTAAAAGAAAAAAGACCCTGAGGAGTTCAAGTTGTTCCTGATAAATAAAACAAAGCATTCCTGGGTTCCCATGGGGGAGCCGAGACATTGATTACTGGGCCCCATTTTACAAGTAATACAGAACTTTGTTACTGCCGTTACCATTCACAGCTCCACTTCTCATGGTTTCCCCTGGAACAATCATTGCAACAGTACATCACTGGCATTAATATGGATGAAAAAAGGGCACAGTTCACTGTATAGGATTTGAGAAATTAATGGCATTTTTCAAAGCCATTTTAGATTATAATCCCAGTGATTTTACAGATACTGAAGTAAAATCTGTCTGCCTACTTTTACATTTGGGAACTGTTTGTACGAACCCTCCACAGATTGGGTCAAGAAAGTTGTTATAAAATTTTGAAAGGAGATCTCACATTCTTTGTGACTCTCAAGCATGTGGTTGCGTGAATTCGCCATTTCCTGGAACAATGTGATGACGAACCAACAAATTTAATTTGAAGCTTTTAAACCTTTTCAGTAAGGTTAGCATATTAATCCACAAGAATGAGAATTATTACTTTCCAAAGTATAATTTACTGGGATTTCCCAGTCTGATTATAAACGATAACTTCACAAATGAATTATGCAATCAACAGTTGTGTTTGTATCCATGTGTGCAAACGAAGACACTTTGCCCTGGATGTAATGGGGACTTCATTGTTTTGTTTTTTTAACCCTTTACCAAATATGAAAAGCAGACTGCGCTTGCAAAAAAAATTCTTTAATAGCTATTTTCATTTTTTGTCTCAAAAACATAGGTTATGACCCCTCATTGGAACGAGCTCAATGAGCTCGTTCCAATGAGGGGGTCATAACATACATTTTAGAGAAAACAAATGAAAAAAATAATGAAAATTAATTTGCTAATTTTTGAGAATAGAACTGGCCGTTACATTTGGTAAAGGGTTAAATAATATAATTATCGTCAATAATGAAAAGTAATAACAGAGTAATCACTTGACTGGACTGGTTACGTGAATAATTCATTCGAGGCGAGGGACTATATTGTAAAACACTCGAGCGCATTCGCGCACTCGTGTTTGTACAATGTCCCTCACCTCATGAATTATTTCACGTAACCAGTCCAGTCAAGCAATTACTCTCTACAGGGTTCCTGCACCTGACCTGACATGAAATTCCTGGCTTTTCCAGTCTAATAGAAAGTTAAATTCAAGGGTTTTCCAGGCTTATCGCAGTTGAACCACTCTAACGTCTCTGACGTATTTCATTCATCTCAACTTGGCGTGCAATGCTTCATTTTCAAGGCTTTTCCAGGCCCAGGGAGCCAAATCAAGGCTTTTCAAGGCCTTGAATTTCATTTTTGAAATTCCAGGCTTTTCCAGGCCCGCAGGAACCCTGCTCTATTTAATGCCCACCGAGTAGGCTTCATGACTTTACCTGAACGGGTGCATATTATAAAAAACCTAAGCAACAGTACAAGTCCATAATATTAGTCAATCCATTTCAAACTCTTAAATTTGGGAATTTAATTCTACACTTTCTGAACAAACGTTAATGGACAGACGGACGGACATTGCCATACCATAATACGGCCTGCTCATATGAGCAGGCCATATAAAACCATTCTGATACATGCAGTTTTTGAAATATGGAAGTGTGAATTTTTTTTTCTATTTTTAGCTTCTGGAGTCCCCATGGGGTTGCAGAAAAATAATTTCGGGGCATCAATACTACGTAAAATTTGGTTAAATCAGCCAATCGGTTCTTGAAATAAAAATCTGGGATGGAGCTCAAAATGGGCCAGCTCCCACAGATCCAAAATGTTGACTGACAAACTGTCCTTGAACACACCTGAATCTCTACCACTAAAGGAAGTTTCATACCACATATCAAAGCATTCTCTCTGGTGGTCCATAAGATTTTTAGGCTTTTGGGGCATTAATCTCAGCTCAAAGATGGCAGCAACTTCATTTGAACAAAGTAGAAAGGGTAAACTCTAAAGATGGTCTGCCATTTGTTTGAATTTGGCCCAGTGGTTTTGAAGACAAGTTTCAAAATTTGCCAGATGCTGGACACTCCCACCGGCTCGAAGAGGTGAGATAAAAAAAAATTAATGGAAAGTGAGTTTTATGCAGATATATACTCTCGACCCAGGATATTTGCCAGATAATTAATGGTCATGGGCTTTGCTCTGCCCTTGACCATTATCTCGCCAAATACCCAAGGCCTTGCATATTATCCTTCACAAAATAAGAGATACCTTGGTTGCCAAATGATCCTCCCAGTCATTTGTTAACGATTTATAGAATTCTGCATATTCTTCCTGTGTTATGTCATCAGGATTTCTTGTCCATAAAGGTTTTGTTTTGTTCAATTCCTCATCTTCAAGATATTTTTCCTTTATCTTCTTTTTCTTCTTATCTTTGTTTTCGTCTTCATCCTCATCTTCGTCAAGATCCTCTACTTTGGGTTTGTCTTCCTGCAAACGGAACAAACTACTGTGTAACCTCTACCTTACAAATCTGCCACATTCTCCCGCATAAATTTACAAATTTAACAGTTGAAAAAAGATGTTTGAAAACATTTCAACAAAACCATATCATGTGATCCCCTCACTGGAATGAACTCATCAAGCTGTTTCAATGAGCGGGGAGGTCACATATGGTTTTGTTTCAATCTTTTGGAAAATTTTTTAAAAAAACAAAAAAATTAATTTTGATATCCTGTGTGTTAATGTATACTCGCATTACACTTTGTATTCATTTGTCAACTCCTCCAGAACAAGGCCTGGCAATCTAGAAAATCAAGGAGTGCAAAACAATTGCCCTCCTCAGATTGCTTGGGAGTGCAATTGCACCTGAAATTTTCAATGCAAAAACTTGTATGCTATCTTGGTTATATTCACTTCAAGGTATTAATATTGTGACTGAGAAATTGTAGTATATTCAGCTACATAGTGGAAAAAATTTGCACATACATCTTCTCATTATTAAAAATGTTGCATTCAATTCTTATGTCACGGTCTTCTGCACTCAAAATGTATCGAAATGCAACACAGAATGGGTCATGAATTATTGCGATTCAATGCAACATTGACAAATCATCCCCCGAGTTCCAATGTGTTCTCTGTGCCAGTAGGCACAGAGAACATACTGGAACTCAGGGGACGAAATGATATAAGATTTTAAAGGCAGTCCCAAACAGGTCTGGGATTCCAGAAAGACAAGGGGTGCAAAAAAATTGCCCTTAATTTTTTCTAGGCATACAGCACTCCTGCACACCTAAAGAATTCCAGGCCTGCAGAACCATAATCTACTTTCATATGTTGTATATTCATAGACCCTAGATATTTATTTGTGTTAATGTTTAGGGTAACTTACAGCGTCTATGGCTATATCATGACTACAACACAGATATTAGTGTTGTGCAGCATACAGGGTTCTTACACCTATTGAACAAAAAATTTCCATACTTTTTCCATACTAACATTGTCATTTTTCCATACTCGAAATACCAGAACAGCATCAGGATAATTTCAAAGAAAAGCATTAATCAAGGACTTATGTTTTTCTTTAAAGCTATTCTGAATCTCATTCTAACTGTCAGGAAAATCGAATGAAAAAAGAATGGTTGTGCAGCTTTCATTAATTGAATTTCAAATATGTGTGGACTACAGTGCAAGTAACAACTTACCACAATACTGTACATGTAATAGGCAAGCTCGCACTTGGATTTTTTAAAAAGTTATTTCACACAGATCCTCCACTTTAGTTCCAAAACAGTTTATAGAGAACATGTACATTGTAGATCAAAGTCAAGATAATTAGACTGAAGAAAATGATTAAATGTTATGGCTGCTTCGCCCATATTGGATACATCAAATGATTTTTTGCACACTGAGCACAACGCTTTTTTGTTCGAAGTTTTGTCCGGTGCAAGCCACTGTTTATACTTTGGGTCATTTGACCACTTCTCACAAACAGGGGTTGATTTAATTTTTAAAAATTAAATAGTTTACTAACTTGGATAAATTTTGATTAGCATTTCCTATTATTTATGTTTTGTCATGTGAAATTGATTAGCTACAGTCGAAAATTGATTCGAACATCCCTATGCGAATCCAGTTAAATCGAGCCCTACTCACAAAACACGCACTTCCCCATGTAAATGGTGCTTTTTTGCAGAAAATACAGCGAAATTGTGTTGTTGAAATGTTGATTCAAGTTTGATATCAAACACTTAAAACAATCAAACACCGTCACAAACTTTGAGAAGTTAAATTCAGTAAAATAACACAGAAGATTTTTAAAGAAATTTCCTAAAATTGCACGAAGTTAAACTTTGGGATCCTATTGAGAGCCCAAATACTCACTCAGGGATCCGATTTGTACAAGCTTGAATCTGACCCCACAAAAGATGTTGTATACCAAATATGAAAGCATTCCGACTGGTGGATCTGAAGAAGATTTTTAAAAGAAATTTCCTTATATTTCACCAAGTTAAAATGCGGGCTCCTACAGGGAGCCCAATTATTAACCCAGGGACTCAATTTGAACAAACTTGAATCTGACCCCAATAGAGATGTCAGAAACCAAATATCAAAAGATTCTAAATGATGGTTCTAGAGAAGAAGATTTTTTTTAATTTTAGAAAAAAATTTATGGCTGCTATCAGAGTAATGCCCCTTGTGGACGCGGAAAGTTTATTTGTACAAACTTGAATTGACATATGATAAGGAACATGCACACCAAATTTGATTCAATTTGGTCCAGTAGTTTGGGAGGAGAAGTCGATAATGTAAAGTTCACGACGACGGACTGAAAGTGATATGTTAAGCTCCCTTCGGTGAGCTAAAAACTGTAAGACGATTTGCTATGTGGCCATTGTGTATGTGGATATTAAGACTTTTCCCCTCTACTCACCAGCCTGGTAGAAATGCGAGGACTCAAGCAAATCTGCAGTTATGGAACACCGGGAGACCCGGGGGGTCCACAACTGCAGATTTCCTTCTTATGCCCTCACTTTTTGATGATTGACGGACGTATTGTGACATGTATCATATCGTGGTAGGCATCGTATCGTGAGAAAACATATCATTGCAGTCCTAGGCATAACTCTGTCAAAATAAAGTCTGATTGAAACTATAATCGCAGGTGCACAGCTTCCCATGGTAGTGAACATCCATACCAACTTTCAAAGAAATTGGTTCATAAACAACAGAAAAGCTCCGGACAAAATTATGACCACTGACATTCTAAGATGGAAAAGGGCATAATAACCCTGGCAAAAAGAGTGATTGAAACTATAATCGCAGGTGCACAGGTTCCCATGATAGTAAACATCCATACCAACTTTCAAAGAAATTGGTTCACAAACAGAAAAGCGCTGGACAAAATTATGTCCACAGACAGACATACAAACTGATACCAGTATACATGCCCCACCCCAACACTGTTGCAGGGGGTATAAATATATGAATTTATGACCAGACAGTTGTTGAAAGCAATATTTTATCTGAGGTTCACCTTTATTTGATATGACATTAATTGTAGTATTCAATGATGAATATAAGATTGAAACTTTTGTTGTATTTTTATTTAATTTGTTTGCTGATGAAATACAAATTCAAATGAGCTGTAGGATTTGGATAATTTTGGGAAAGTCTGATCAACGTTTTATATGGTGGGTTATGACACAAATTGCATTTTTGATGAAACAAACCATTAACCCTTTACTTAACTGACAAGCAGACGACACTTGCAAACAAAATTCTTGGATAACTATTTTTTTTTCATTTTTTGTCTCAAACATTGGTTATGACCCCTCATTGGAAGAGCCCAACAAGCTCGTTCCAAAGAGGGGGTCATAAATGAAAATATAATGAGAATTGACGATTTTTCTGAATAGCACTGGCCGGTTTTGGCCATTATGTTGGATAAAGGGTTAACTGGTCAAGGGTTAAATTATTTTTGGGGGCCTAAATTTATATTCAAAAATTGCAAACTACTGCAAATTTATTTTATTGCAAAATATTGGGGGCAGTGGGGGGAGAATTAATTTTAACAAACTAGTATCCGACTCCCCTATGGATGCTCTACACCGAATATCATGATTCTGATCAGTGGTTCTTGAGATATTTAAAAAAAAATAATTGGGCAAACGCGCCGACTCGGCATTTTTTCGATGCATCCCTAATCCCCCCCACACCCACCCAACAAAACACCCTAACAGCATTTTTTTTACCATTCCATTCTAATGGTCGAAAGGATGCTTCACACCAATTAACAGTTCTTTATTCTGTGTGGCCTGGGAAATATCGGTGTTTGAAAATAGTATCTCTTTTTAGCTCCTGAGGTTCCCACAGGGACACAGGAATTTTTTTTTTGCATAAATCATGTACTTGTGACTCAATGCCACATACCAAATTTGGTTATAAACGGACCATCAGGTTAGAAAACAAAGTCTTGCCCCTCCCATTACAAAGGCAGGCAAATATTGATCCACGAACTTCGTTTGAACGAACTTGATTCTACACCCCAAAAGAAAGCTCCATACCAAACATCAAGTTATTGTACACCCTGGTTCACGAGAAGACGATTTTAAAAAGGTGTCAGAGTATTTTCCTCCACCCCCACCCTATCGGACTGGGCAAGTTGATTTGAACAAAAACAATGATATCCGAACAAGCAATCAACTCAAATATAACTGAAATCAGTTAAGCGGTTTGGGAGGAGAGGTGCAAACACCATGGTCATGGCCGATGGACAGTGAGTGATCACTATAGCTCATTCTTTCAATCAGGTGACCTAACAACCCCAAAGACGTTTTTTCATCATATCAATAGGTTCCATGTTTCACCGAAAAATGAGATTACCCCCATTCAAAGCATCATTCATGACTACTCAATTCAAACACCCTTCAAGAGAGAGCGGTTGCGTGGTATGGGGCGTCAAATTTACCAGAAACATCCCAACACACGCTCACTGAAGATATCGATACTGAACAGATGCCATGCAGTATTTCTGATTTCCAACACCGAACATGACATTTCAATACCACATGGCGCAAATAGGTATGAAGACAAGTTTAGCCAATCGCTCATACTTATACTGCCCAATGTGGAGCACTTCTACTGAAGGCATTGGTTTATTTACAGCAAGCAACCGTCCAACTCCCCAATGAACTAACCCTGGCCATGCCGGGTTAGCATTGGTTGAAACCAAGTGCACCATTGCCGTGCAGTACCTCTTAGTACACAGTTTAAATCCGTTAACTATTGTTCAAGTTATGCCATGCCCCCACAGCAATTGGGATTAAGTGCTTTGCCCAAGGACACAACACAGCACCCCTGGCAGGGGTCGAACTGTCAACCTTTCAGTTTGAAGTCCAATGCCTTAAGCACTGAGCCACTGCACTCTGGGCATTGGTTACTGGGTCATGTTATACCATTCAAAAATTTCATGAGGAGAACCCAGACCAAATTTGGAAAAAATCGGATTAACGTTTCTTCCAAGTTATTGTGCTGATATCATCTGCAAGTTGCAAATTCAAACAAGAAAATAATCAATGGAGTGCAACGCCTGAAAAAATATTTGTGTAATACTGGTGTTCGAACCACCAAGTCATCCTATAGTAGGACCCACAGTCCAAATTTGGTAACACACAACTCAACCTAAAACGGTCCATTTAAAACTAGAACTGGCACGATAATGTAATTTCATAATTGACTTTTCAAGAAAAATAATCGATTAAAAGTAGACTTTAATCCTACTCCGACCTCTAGAAACAAAGAAAATATTTTTTTATAATTAGTGCTTCAAATTGTTACTATATTAATGCTTTAATCAGTTACAATGTACTGAGGTATTATTTTGTCCCAGACACTTGTTACAAGGCTTCTTAGCCTTGGGAGGGGCTGTGATGGACCTACATCTCATTTACAAACCTCTAGAACGAGTAATTTGGTGCAGTTCAGGTGCTTCCTCCTAGGGGTGGGCGGTATTGGGAAAAATAAATACCGCGTTAATCGCAAAATATTACCACGGAAGACCAAAATACTGATTAAAATCAAAGGGGTCTCCTCTCAATAACAAAAAAAAACAACGCAACTTCAATGTGTCGAAACTGTCAAATTTGAGCCTGAAGCTTTGCACAAGACGGCTGTCAAAAATCAAAACTTTTTCAAATATTTACTCACAAATGATTTTAGTTAAGCACAAAGTTCAGTTGGGGTATATAACAAGGCACATTTGAAGTTTATCGAAGCAAATTCAAAATAAAATCAAACCTCGAGATAATAATTCTTCGAATCAGAATCGTCCAGTGACATGAGATTGAGCGGTAAGTGTGCAACAGAAGGGTATGCGATTGCCACAGTTCATCACAATAATTTTCAGGTTGGATTAAAATTAATAACAGTATTACACATCACCATTCAAATAAAAAGGTCAACGTATGGGGCCAATGCTGCTTGGTAGAAAATGTGAGTTGGGCTTTTTTATTTATTGGAAACAATGACAAGACTTTCGTCCTTTTTGTGTTGAATAATCCTGCAAGCACATTTCTGAAGTCAAGAGGCAGTAATGACGTAATGCGTGTACTAGCAGCCAATCATCGCAAGTTTCGTCTGGTATTTCCCCCAAAGAAAATGTCGTATTTTTATTTAACCTCAGCAGACGACAGTGTCACTGGCCGAAAGTGACCATGTGACTAAGCATGCTTAGTGCGTGCCTTCCACCTCAACTTGTTTCAAATTCGAGGTAAACAGAATTGCTTCAGTTCCAGCAGTCAGCTATTCATTAAATGCCTCCACAGAATATAAATGACTTGGCAGAAACCTGCAAACACACTTATCTTGAACTTTACTATGATTCACACAGCAAGAAAGTAAATAGAATACAATAATTACCCAAATTTAAGCCAAGTGTATCAAGCCTGATTGATGTAAAACTACTCACAGCCAACAGCGATGGGCAATTTGAGAATTGCATATTGCAGTAAAACCGAGTTTTCGGTATACCAATTAAACAATTATTTTTCGGTATCGGTAACGGTATTGAAAATATTACCGAATATAATCGGTATACCGAAATACTGCCCAACCCTACTTCCTGCAGCCTTTGTGATTGCTGTATGCATTAGGACAGAAACTTAAAGTGGTGAAAGCGGCAATAAGCTACTGAACTTCAAGAGATCAGTGGCATGGGAAACAGGTGGACACTAATTTTTTATTCAATTAAGACAACCCAAAATCTAAAAAACATCAAGGTTGTTTAATAAACTGTCTACAGATGTAAATTGGAATTTATTTTATGCACATGCAACAAAAACTATGTAGAAATTTATGAGGACAAAGGGTGCAGCAAGTATGGCGGGGATTTGATTTGTCCGATTTCACAAGTGAGGACAAAATAGGAGAGATTTATTTTTAAAAAAATTTGTTTATTCTGACCAAGAGGCGTATCTAAAATGACTTGCTCTAGTAGAGATGGGAGGTTTTTCAAATTTCTTGTCGGTTTTGGTTTCATTCAAAGAGTTGGGTTTTCGGTTTTCATTGTACAAACATAATACATTGCATTTGCGTATAAGGTGTATTTGGCGCCAGTCTGTGTCACTGGGACTACTTTTCCAGTTCAACACGCCAGTTTAATAGCCTGTACCGGTACTCTGATTTCCTGAGCACAATGTATTTGCATAAATTATTTCAAGAGTTTCAAGTCTGAGAACAATGATTTTTGCCTCTGGTCTGTTGCAAAATTAGCCCCTCTCCCCAAATACCTGTGTTTACAGTAACCAGACACACCCTAAAATATTATGCAGACCATAAAAATGTTATTGAGTAAAAGTCACTCATATAGGTCATTGTAACCCGAAATTTCCATCCAACTTCAACTGTGATTTTGGTGCTGGCTTTGGAGTTCAAGCTTTCAAAATTACGTGCAGAAATAAAAATATTTGTCATTATAAATGTGGAACAAGTAACAAGTTCCAGTTCAGCAAAGGAAATCGCATTTGATAAACAGATGAACGTTTAAAACACGATGCGCAAGTAATTTTGTCACCTATTTTCGTGGTAAATGCCACGCTCGAATGCAATACCAATTACCGCAGCTGTTCTGAAAATGGAGTATCGCGAACCTGAAGTTTGAAAACAAGTTAATTTTAGGTTGTTTATCTCTTTATTCCGAGAATTGAAGACCTGATTAGAGTTTTTCAACATTAAAGTTGAAAACCACGACAACGGTTTTCTGTAATTGTTCCGGTTTTGATAACAAAACCGAAACCAAAGTGAATTTCCGGTTCACCACCCATCCCTATGCTATAGTACTCAGTACATAAGCTCATTGTAATATTAATAATTGTGATTAATAGCAGTATTTGAATACACACCTTTTTGACACACACAGCTTGCTGGCGCCCAGGCTTTTAAAAATTTTAATTTTGCTTAACCCCCAAAAAAGGTTCTGCAAAAATAATTTGCTTAACCATTCAGTTTGGATTAAGTTATAGATAAAAATAACCCATTTGCATAAAATGATGCTTTGAAATGTGTATGTTTTGAATTTTTCATGAACGAAAAATCGGTTATGCAAGGCATGATTTGCTTAACCTTTGCATGAAGTAAACTAAAGTTTGTGCAATTTTTAAAAGCCTGCATTGGCCTGTCCCAATTTTCCCCCAAAGCATCAATCCCATGTGCATACAAACCAATCTGCCTCAAGTATCCCCAACTGACACAACTCTTTTTGTTTCCATGCTCTTGATCATCTGTATGAGGGAGGGGGGGGGGGGGGAGGGGGGTTGGTCTGTCCAATACCTAGCATCACACAATATTTATTAACAAAAGGCAATAACTCCCATAATTTTCATCGGATATGGTTGAATATAAATCCGTCAACTATTGTTCAAGTCAGTTATGCCATAAACAAAGTTCTGAAAAAACGTCGATTGAAATATGCTAATTTCCAAGTCGAAAAACTCTTGTAAAAATCACCGGACCATACCCTAATTCGAACATAACCTTCATTTTGATATAACTGAGGCAGAAAGCAAGTTTGGTCCTATCTATGAATCCAAAGTTACTGGAAACCAAAATGTTGATGGTAATGAGAAATGTCAGTTGAAAAGGCCCATAATTCACGTAAAAATAATTGGACGGAACCCATAATCAAACCTGGCCTGTATTACAATCTGGGTAATACACGTACCAACTTTGGTTGAGATCAAATCATACAAACTTGAGTTGATGGCCAGAAACCAAAAATCTTAATAGAAGGTCAAATTCTAAGTCGAAAAAGGGGAATAACTTGTTTAAAAATAACTGGACAGAACCCCTATTCGAACTTGTCCTGTATTACTAGCTGGAGAAGAAAACACATACCAACTTTGGTTCAGATCAAATAATCCAAACTGGAGTCATCGGTTGGAAACCAACTGCTTACAGACAGACAGACCATTTACTTAATATGACTTTTTACAAATGGGACTATAAAAAGGAATAGATAATTTGCTCAAAAATAAAACTCAACTGCACCACTGCGCTTCATGTTCAAACATTCTGTCACATTCATGGTACTGGTGGAATGTGTCTCGCTGGTAATGTAAGATGTAGAATAATATTTGAACATTGTTCGGGAAAGTACAATTCTACTTAAAGATGCGGTCTTGGCATTTTTGGCCAATAATTTTTTTGGGTCGGTGTTTGCCTCGGCTGAGCCAAAAGCCGACACTAATTAACACCCGTGGGGGAAATACCTTGTCTTTATTTTCCTCTTTGTCCTCGTCCTCCATTTTTTCCTCCTCTTCATCATCAGACACCTCCTTGTCCCTCTCTTTTTCAACAACAAGCCTGATGGGATACCCAATGAACTGACTATGTTTCTTGACCACTTCTTTGATTCTTCTTTCCTCTATATACTCGACCTGATCCTCCTTAAGATGCAGTACAATTCTTGTTCCTCTTGTGAGTGGTGTCACTATAAATAGACAAATCCAAATGACATTCCACATTAACCGGGAAGAAAATGCAGACGAGTTAATGATCACTCTCCTCTTTTTGACTTTGCAAGAGTAGAAAATTCAGAAGAGTGATTTTAACCCCTTACGGTTACCTATGACAGCCCAAACTCACCAGCACTATGCACAAAAATGATCATACAAATTTTCTTTCATTTTTGCTCTAAAAACATATCTTATGACTCCTCATTGGAACGAGCTCATTGAGCTCGTTCCAATGAGGAGTTGTGAGATATGTGTTAAGAATGAGCTCATTCCAGTGAGGAATCATCAGCTATGTTTTTAGCAAAAAATGAAATATTTTAGTTATGCGAGGTAATGTTTTGCAAGTATCGTTTTCTTTTTGGTCAGTTAACGGGTGATTGAAATGCAATATAGAACTTGATGTTCAGATCTTCGTAATTTCTACACACATCATGAAAGCGAGTGATTAATTGCTCCCCTGGTGAAACATTTAGGAGAGTGATGGCAAGTGAGAGTGATCGCTCTCCTTTCCCCTCAGTCCCTGCATTAAATATTTTTGAAGTTCAGTAGTAATTTCTGAGCTGAATGTTAAGGACGATATTTTTCTGACCATTTAGTCAAGTCAAGAACCTGGACCTAAAATGTTTGAAACAGAAATGCAAAGAGCAAGTTCTATCGAAGATCAGAATACACAATGAATTAACACAGGTCATTGATAAAATAATGAAAGTGTCAATGACACTGTAGCTTAACTTGTGTGTTGTGTTTGATGAAAAGGATAATGTTCAATGTTTATGAAAGGATTATGAAATAAGACAAGAATTGTGATAATTGGGAATATGTTCATTTCTGTCCCCTGTATGCTATGTTTATGATAAAAATAATATGAGGTGTACACTGTACTAAAGAGCTGAGGGGTGGGTTAATATGACCTCACAGTTAATGTATGTGGCCCTCACAGTTAACATATATCAACAAAAGTTACCAAGTTACACTGAAATTATTCCAAAACGAGTCATCCTATCAAGTTACATTGAATCCCTTCATAAATATATATATATATATCAAAATGGGACGTTCTCATCTAGACATTATATGAAGTCAACCTACCAAGTTACAATGAAATCCCTTAATAAATATGACCTGTAGACTGTGCTAAAGGTTTTCGGGCTTTGGACACCTGAAGCCACAACAGTTGCCAAATCGTGTCCAAAAGGGGACGTTCTCATCTAGACATTATATGAAGTCAACCTACCAAGTTACAATGAAATCCCTTCATAAATATGACCTGTAGACTGTGCTTAAGGTTTTCGGGCTTCGGGCTCGGGCAGCCATAATGGTTGAATGATCGCAACCAAAGGGGAAATCTCATCTGGGCATCATCTGGAGTGATCCTACAAAGTTACAATGAAATCCCTTCATAAATATGACCTGTAGACTGTGCTCACGGTTTTCGGGCTTCGGGCACTTGTAGCCATCACAGCTGACCAATCATGACCAAAAGGGGAGGTCATCATCTAGGCGTTATATGGAGTCAACCTAATAGGTTACAATGAAATCCTTCCATAAATATGACCTTTTACCTATGCTAAAGGTTTTTGGGCTCGGGCACCCATCAAGGCTGAATGATCACGATCAAAATGGGACATTCTCATACAGATATTATATGAAGTCAATCTACCAAGTTACAATGAAATCCCTTCATAAATATGACCTGTAGACTGTGCTAAAGGTTTTCGGGCTTGGGCAGCCATCATGGTTGAATGATCGCAACCAAAGGGGACAATCTCATCTGGGCATCATCTGGAGTGATTCTGAGAAGTTACAATGAAATCCTTTCATAAATATGACCTGTAGACTGTGCTAAAGGTTTTCGGGCTTCGGGCACTTGTAGCCATCACAGTTGACCAATCATGACCAAAAGGGGATGTCATCATCTAGGCATTATATGAAGTCAACCTAACGGGTTACAATGAAATCCTTCTATAAATATAACCTTTTGCCTATGCTAAACGTTTTTGGGCTCTGGCACCCATCAAGGCTGAATGATCATGACCAAAATGGGACGTTCTCATCTAGACATTATTTGGAGTCATCCTACCAAGTTACAATGAAATCCCTTCATAAATATGACCTGTAGACTGTGCTAAAGGTGTTTGGGCTTCGGGCACCTTTAGCCATCAAAGTTGCCCAATCATGTGCAAAAGGGGACGTTCTCATCTAGACATTATAGGAAGTCAACCTACCAAGTTACAATGAAATCCCTTCATAAATATGACCTGTAGACTGTGCTTTAGGTTTTCGGGCTCGGGCAGCCATAATGGTTGAATGATCACAACGAAAGGGGACAATCTCATCTGGGCATCATCTGGAGTGATCCTACGAAGTTATAATGAAATACGTTCATAAATATGACCTGTAGACTGTGCTAAAGGTTTTCGGGCTTCGGGCACTTGTAGCCATCACAGCTGACCAATCACGACAAAAAGGGGATATCATCTAGGCATTATATGGAGTCAACCTAATAGGTTACAATGAAATCCTTCAATAAATATGACCTTTTACCTATATGCTAAAGGTTTTTGGGCTCGGGCACCCATACAGGCTGAATGATCGCGATCAAAATGGGACGTTTTCATCTAGACATTATTTGGAGTCATCCTAACAAGTTATATTGAAATCCCCTCATACATATGACCTGCAGACTGTGCTAAAGGTTTTTGGGCTTCGGGCACCTTTAGCCGCCACAGTTGCCCAATCATGTCCAAAAGGGGACGTTCTCATCTAGACATTATATGAAGTTAACCTACCAAGTTACAATGAAATCCCTTAATAAATATGACCTGTAGACTGTGCTAAAGGTTTTCGGGCTTCGGCAGCCATCATGGTTGAATGATCGCAACCATAGGGGACAATCTCATCTGGGCATCATCTGGAGTGATCCTAAGAAGTTACAATGAAATCCCTTCATAAATATGACCTATAGACTGTGCTAAAGGTTTTCGGGCTTTGGGCTCGGGCAGCCATCATGGTTGAATGATCGCAACCATAGGGGACAATCTCATCTGGGCACCATCTGGAGTGTTTGTTGTTGGTGGTTAACGTCACATATTTATGCACAATGGCTAATCGTGACACAACATGGCGATGAAGTCAAGTTTAGTCAATCGTTTATCAACATGTTGCCCATTTTAGAGGACTTTCACCCCAAGCATTGGTGACTGGGTCCTATTTTACAAGTAAAGCGGAACTGGTTTACCGCAGTAAACAAGTGCTGCTCACTTCCCGGGGTTCCCACGGGGATCCATCTGGAGTGATCCTAAGAAGTTACAATGAAATCCCTTCATAAATATGACCTGTGGACTGTGCTCAAGGTTTTTGGGCTTCGGGCACTTGTAGCCATCACAACTAACCAATCACGACTAAAAGGGGATGTCATCATCTAGGCATTATATGGAGTCAACCTAACAGGTTACAATGAAATCCTTCCATAAATATGACCTTTTGCCTATGTTAAAGGTTTTTGGGCTCGGGCACCCATTAAGGCTGCATGATCGCGATCAAAATGGGACGTTCTCATCTAGACATTATTTGGAGTCATCCTACCAAGTTACAATGAAATCCCTTCATAAATATGACCTCTAGACTGTGCTAAAGGTTTTTGGGCTTCGGGCCCCTGTAGCCGTCACAGTTGCCCAATCAAGTCCAAAAGGGGACTTTCTCATCTAGACATTGTATGAAGTCAACCCATCAAGTTACAATGAAATTCATCAATAAATATGACCTGTTGACTGTGCTAAAGGTTTTCGGGTTTTGGGCTCGGGTAGTCGTCAGGGTTGGCAGATCATGCCCAAATGGGGAAATTCTCTTCTAGACATCATAAGGAGTCATCCTACCAAGTTACAATGAAATCCCTCCACATTAAACATGACCTGCAGTCTGTGCTAAAAGTTTTTGGGTTTCGGGCTTGGGCAGCCATCACAGTTGATAGATCAAGCCCAAAAGGGGACGTTCTCATCTAGGCATTATACAGAGGCATCCTACCAAGTTACAATGAAATCCCTTCATAAATATGACCTGTAGACTGTGCTAATGGTTTT
The DNA here is from genome assembly GCA_031216915.1 of Pictodentalium vernedei. Lineage (NCBI taxonomy): Eukaryota > Metazoa > Mollusca > Scaphopoda > Dentaliida > Dentaliidae > Pictodentalium > Pictodentalium vernedei. Next base: position 202,612,011 of record CM062292.1, read on the forward strand.
CGGGCTCGGGCAGCCATACCGGTTGCCCGATTGCGACCAAATGGGGACGTTCTCATCTAGACATGACCCCAAACCTGCATATGAAATTTTGTGACGATCAGACAAGAACTGCAGGGTGTAGCCCGTGCTAATGGAAAATGTGAACAGACGTCACAGACTTCCGCACGCGTGATGGCAATAGCTTATCTTGACTGTCAAGTTAAGCTAAAAACTGTACACAATTCGAAATGGGCTTAAAATACTTGGATCAATTTAATATTCAGTACAGCTGAAACGGTTCAAGGATTTTCTTGATCGATTAACCACATGGATTAACCAGGTTTGTCAATTTGAGAGGGGCGAATGCCCTGGGTCGCAGTCGCCCGCCTGAGTTCAAAATTCCGCAGACAGTAAACGTCTGCCTAACCCAGATTTCTGCGGCCCATTAACTCAGTCGAGCTCAAACGGCAATTTTCACAGATTGAAGGAGGTAACAAAGCACAATTTGTGTTTGTAGTGTGTCGTCGACGCAGTCACACAGAGACAGTAAGTAACTTTCCAAATACAAGCGAGAGGTCTACCAATTCCAACGTTGTAATTAGTTATTACATTGTACATCAGACTGTGGCAACTCCCGTGTCACTTGCGATTACAGGATGTATCATCCCCAAGCCTGATGATTCACCTGTTAGTGAGTGTAATGGGAAACCTGGTATCTTGCATCCAAATATTCAAGTTTGCATAAAGGGCCCTCCTGGTGTCATTTTAGACGAAGTCAAAATGGCCGTCTTGGGGGGATTTGAGGCGAATCATAATGGCCCTCCTGCAATTTTCAAAATGACAAGCCTGATTAACCTTGTAACTGATTAATCCCTTGCCCTAAGACATGTAGGTAGCCAAATTGCTGTACCGTTGATTTACAACATTAACCCTTTACCCAAAGTAACAGACAAAACCAATCAGCACTAGATACACTACAAGTCGGAAGTAGTTGTAGGAGCAACTACGGTATAATCAGGAATCGAAACGCAGTTGTAAACTTTCAATAAACACGTTTATGACCTCAATTAAAACCGCGAAATAATTGCGGTTTTGCTACAACTACTTCCGACTCGTAGTGTACAAAAATCTCCATTCAAATTCTGTCTCGTTGAGCTAGTTCCAAAGAGGGGTCAAAAGCTGCTTTTGAAACACAAATTTTAATTGTTTTAGTAAGAATTTATTTTGCAAGTATCATCTGCTATCTGCATTGGGTAAAGGGTAGGGCTGTCATGACTAACAATTTTCATAGCTGACTGATTGCTATCTAATTATTTTGACATTCAAGGTAAATCATGAGGCATCTTTTAGAATGAGCTGTTCCAACTCGTTCTAAAACACTGTCACTTGAAGCGAGTTTTTCTAGTTTGCCAACTGCACAGCAGTGCATCTTTTGGGACTGACCATTTTTGGTTTCTTTTTGATGCTGGGGGCTTATTTAATTCTGGATGATTTGTCCTTGAACCTGTGCCGTTGTAGTTGATTCATGTCACAAGAGCAGCTACAGCAACCTGGCCAAGGGGGTTGGGTTTTATCTACCGCTGGTTGGAATGGCGGAGTCATTCCAAATGTTGCTCTGTGCATATGAAAGCCGCAACCGTTCACAGGACACAGGTGTGTTTGTCAACACAGAGGAGATTTGAAATTCAGAATCGAAGTGGGTTACAATCATTTGGGGCACCTAGCATTTTGGCATCCCCACCCCCATCATTGGGGGATTTGGCGTGCAGTATTCTGGCTGATGGGATGGCAGCACCGGTAGGGAGAGTTGAGGTCAGTCAGTCTCCTTCCACAATATATAAGAGTTCCAATGACTATGGGTGCCATTTCAAGATTTGCTCCTGTGACTCAACTCACGGGAATGAAAATGCAGTCTGCTTTCCTTTGATAACTTTTTTTTTAGTATTACATGTTAGTACAGGTAGCAGTCTTTCTCTCTTGTGCACAACTACTGATAACTGGCCAGACCAATTTACTAGTAACCGTTACTAATTTGGTGACGTTTAAAAACAGATTTTTCTGCATCCTTTTAATAGCTTAAAGGGCCAATAAACCATTAATTTGAACTAGAGCTGACCCCCAAGAGTGCCAAATACCCCAGGGTTTCTGCCAGGGTTTGGGGAAATGAGTGTTATGGGGAGACCGATGGTCATCGGTACGACAGGCCGAACCATGGTCGGAAAATTTTGATTTCCATGGTGCAGAACTCCCTAGTGTTGAAACGATTAGTGATTTTCAGGAATCGACTAGTCGCCAGCAGTAATCGATTACTAATCGACTAGTCGAAGCCCCCATGTTATTGTTATCAAACACGTGTACCGCCGTTCTTTCCTGGTTAAAACTCACAGTAATACTTGCAATGAAACAATGACAAGTGAAGCTTTCAAAGTCCTCAAAACCTCTTTCAGTTTCGAGAGAGAATTAATGTTGGTAGCTTCTGTTTAAAATCATTTTTTCTCAATATAGTCACTGATATTTTAATAACTCATTATTCAGGTTTTTTTTATATTATTCGTTCCATCCCATTGAATGTTAACAAAAGGAAGTGCTCTTTACGCATGCGTGATGTACATCCCCTGTCGAAAATTAAGCACAGTTAACGCCCACAGCAGTCATCAGCCTGTCAACAATTGTACACCGAACACTCCCACACAACTTCTCGTATTATGACTTAACCTCTTATCTGTCCATAATTATGCATACATCGAACACGCCTACTAATTTCCATGTTGTCTGCTTTGAAAATCATCACCTGACCTGATTGGGTTTCCTCTTAACTCATTTGCAGTTCGAGGAAAAGCTAGTTTCACTTTCAATTTCCCGGAAACTCGCAGATTTCCAGGAATTTGTCCGCATGTATGTACAAAATGAAAATAAAAAGCACATGGATTTTGTAATTGGTTCTTTAGTGATAACAAATTGTTCCAAATACGAACTGGTATGTGTTCTTCCATAATTTCTCTTTGATGTTTCTGTAAGACATTTCGAACTTACAGTATCTGGTGAACAAATTGATGTCCGTAGGTGGCCGAATTTCATGTCAACTTTGGGTCCTAATTTTCCTGCAGGCTGCTCCCTCGAGAATAAGCTCACCCATATATTTTTCCCTGTTTACTTCACACACCCCTGGTCTTATTCAATCTCTGGTCAGTTGGCCAACTAGGGTTGTTATTCATGCAGTCGGAAACATCAAACGCGTTATTTCAGTGGGTTGTTTTTTGATTTCGGGAGTTAACTTGTGACGTTCGCAACAATGTTGGGTGAATTTAAGGGGATGGTGTATGGTTGGGGCAGATGTTCCGACTAATCGACTAGCAGATTTACGGATCGACTAATTTAATAATCGCGTCGACATCGATTAGTCGGCTAATCGTTTCAACACTAGAACTCCCAATTTGGATGCATTTGAGTGCCTCAGCGACCGTATTGCATCTAATTTTTTGGAAATCAAACAATAATTAAAATGATTTATCAAAATAAAATTCACAGTATTCCAAATGAAACAATAAAAAATCCAAACGTACCTGTTATGATGGTGCACAACACCAACAAAGCATATAATATTGTTTTTAATGTGGAGAACTGATGATCTGTTAAATACAATGGCAAACGGTGACAGATTACAATGAACTAAATATCCATCGATACATGTGCGTAGGCAAAGCTAAACGATAACTCAAATAACAGTACCAACTGGCGGGAGGATTGCATCCGTTTGACAGACTCTCTGCCCGCCTAGTAGAAACCCTGTACCCCCACCCCTGCCCTGATACATTACGAGAGTGCCTCATCTTAAAAGTTAATTTATTGAACCAAAATGCATATTTTCATACAAATGGTATTCACAAGTAAACAGGGCTCGATTTAACTGGATTTGCATAGCAGATTTCGAACCAATTTTCAACTATACTTAATTTCAAAAGAAAAATAATGTAAATAATAAGAAATGCTAACCCAAATTAGAAAACTGCTATTCAATTTTTAAAAATTAAGTCGACCCCTGCTAGTAAAACATGAGGGTACTTTGGCATTACAGAAATCACTGTTTTGTTAAATGGCAGGGTTTCCGCTATACCGGTACAGCGGCTGTCAAACGGCCACATTCCCTGCCAGGTCACCTTCCCCACATAACAGAATTTTTTTAAATTCATCATGATCTGCCGATCCCCCAAGAATACATTTAGTTCCTAGCTTGTAGAATTGCCATTTCTAAACTTCTTTTGCCGATTTCCGTACATATTTCATTGAAAACAAAATGCATGTCCATTTCACCTTTCTGTCGGAGCACCTGGAGAGTAATTAATTTCAAAGCGGTTTTTCAACATCAAAGACATGAAACATAGTAATATCGAGTATTGTTGTAGAATTGCTATATAATCCCATTCGCGTGACGTCATCAGAGACAGTCTGTGAACCAGGAAAGACTTCCAGAACTCTCCGGAACCTATTCCAGCTGTGAAGACGAATTCCACCACTCTGAGGTCTCGTGTGACCGAGATTAACCAACTGGAATCAGAGAACACAGAAGAAGACCAGCCTCTGTATTTTTTCGACTTGACTGAGAATGAGGAGTTCAGAAATTCTGAACAGATTTAAATTTGGTGTGTTTGTCGGGCTAAAATTGGTAAGATCCTAGCTATTTTACCCGCCATGTTTTTCTAAAGTAGAGATTTACCGAACCCAAGTCTACTTTAGTATCCGTTTTCAGTGGCCGCAAACATCAAAATTTGTACCATGCACGTGCAATGAGATTTTTGCGCAGTGCTTGCGTCTGCTATAATATCTCACAAGCGTCGTTTTGCACCCCCCCCCCCCCCCCCCCCAATTTAAAATTGAATTTTTAAATTATGGCGAATCTTCCCTTCCTACTCACACTTTCTATTCGCCCTGGACGATTAGTCTCAATGAAAATACCAAGGCTACACAGTTTTATTGGGACAAAACGCCCTGGGCGAATAGAAAGTTACGTATACTACAAATTATTTTTCGGTTGTGCAACCATTTGCTCTTATTTACATCTTATTCATCAGAAATTACTAGCTGTCAATGTGTAAAATCGGACAGATATATCTCCATGAAAAGATGCAAAATATCCCCTCTGATGCAAGGAAATGGGGGTTTGGGGATTCCGGAATTCAAAATTTTCCTAACACGGGCCGAAACATGGTCGGCCCGTGGTACCGACGATCATCAGTTGCCGTGCGAATGGTCTCATTCCCTTTCCCCTAGCGGAAACCCTGTAAATGGGCAACTTTTTTCTTTCAAAGTAGTGGCTTATTTTCCCTTTTATTGCAACAACATATTCTGGTTGTAAGGCCTAAAAAAGTTAAAAATCTGTTTTTCAGGAACTCAAAGTCCTTTTGGCTACCACATGCTCTTGTTGTAACCAATGCAAACTTTAAAAAAATTAATTGGTTTGTGTCTGACATTTTACCTAAATTAATAAATTTGTCTCTTGAGTGCAACAAGGCTTTGCAATACTCTAGCATTGCAAAGCCTTCTTGCACTCAAGGGATGAAATACACCACCACCCATGCTATTCTGTAGATTGTGAGGCCTAAAAAATAAAACAAGAACATGAACTTCTGATGGCAAATAAAAAAAATAAAACTGCCTGCCCACATGTACTTTTACAAAAAATGGCCAGCGAAACAGATCTAGTTCGTGGAAAAAAATACTTACCAGTTCCAGACCTCACAGTGAAAGACCCACCAGCAGCAGACTCCCAAGTGTAGGGTTCATCTTCGTTGTGCTTAGTTTCCACAGTGACCTTATCAGCTATCAAGTATGCAGAGTAAAAACCAACACCGAACTGCCCAATCATAGAAATATCAGCACCAGCCTGCAGAGCTTCCATGAAGGCTTTTGTTCCTGATTTTGCAATTGTACCAAGGTTGTTGACCAAATCTGCTTTAGTCATGCCAATACCAGAATCTTCAACGGTGATGGTTTTGTTGTTCTTATCTGGGACAATCCGGATATACAGCTCTTTCCCAGTGTCTAATTTAGAGGGATCTGTTAAACTCTCATAGCGGATTTTGTCCAGGGCATCTGAGGAGTTGGAGATCAGTTCTCTCAAAAATATTTCTTTGTTGGAATAGAAAGTGTTGATTATCAAACTCATCAACTGAGCAATCTCTGCCTGGAAGGCAAAGGTCTCTACCTCTACATCATCTTGTTCAGGCATCTACAAATAGAAAAATTAAACCTCAAGATCAAATATAAATATCTATGGTAGTACATGAAAAGATGAGTTTTAAAGATTTTTAGACCTCCGAGGCATTAACCCCAGTTCCAAGAGTAGTAGCAGCTTTTGGGTATAAAAAAAAAAAAAAAAAAAAAAAAAAAATGGCTCAAAGGTTCTGAAAAATACTCCGTTGATGGAGCACAGTGTAGATGATGGCTTCAGAGTTTCTTCACTGCCAACAGTGTTAAAATGGGCTTCCCCATATGGCATTTCATGACAAAACTGATTTTGGGGAGGAGGGAGGGGTTTGTCCATCTGATTCTACTGGTCCTGAGGAAGCTGCCTACCAAATGAAAGTGTCAATGGCACTGTAGCTTAACTTGTGTGTCGCGTTTGATGAAAAGGAGAATGTTCAATGTTTATTAAAGGATTATGAAATAAGGCAAGAATTGTGATAATTGAGAATATGTTAATTTCTGTTCCCTGTAAGCTATGTTTTTCGTAACAATAATATGAGGTGTACACTGTACTAAAGGGAGGAGGGGTGGGTTAATTTAACCTCACAGTTAATGTATGTCATCGAAAGTTACCAAGTTAACAGTGAAATTATTCCAAAACGAGTCATCCTATCAAGTTACATTGAAATCCCTTCATAAATATGGAATGTAGACTGTGCTAAAGGTTTTCAGGCTTCAGGCCTGTGTAGCCATGACGGTTGACCGATTGCTACTAAAATGGGACGCCCTCATCTCGACATTATGCCGAGTCATTCTGAGTTACAATGAAATCCCTTCCCAAATCTGACCTGTAGTCTATACTAATAAAGTTTTTTGGGTTTTGGGCTCAGGAAGCCATGATGGTTGAATGATAGAGACCAAAAGGGGACGTTGTAATCTGGGCATCATCTGCAGTGATTCTACGAAGTTACAATGGAATTCCTTCATAAATATGACCTGTAGACTGTGCTCAAGGTTATCGGGCTTCGGGCCCCTGCAGCCGTCACAGTTGACCAATCACGACCAAAAGGGAATGTCATCATCTAGGCATTATATGGAGTCAACCTAACAAGTTACAATGAAATCCTTACATAAATACGACCTGTAGACTATACTAAAGGTTTTTGGGCTAAGGCAGCCATCAAGGTTGAATGATCGCGACCAAAAGGGGACATTCTCATCTAGACATTATTTGGAGTCAACCTACCAGGTTACAATGGAATCCCTTCATAAATATGACCTGTAGACTTTGCTACATGTTTTCGGGCTTCAGACTCGGGCAGCCATCATGGTTAAATGGTCGCAACCAAAAGGGGACATTCTCATCTGGGCATCATCTGGAGTGATCCTACGAAGTTACAATGAAATCCCTTCATAAATATGACCTGCAGATTGTGCTAAAGGTTTTCAGGCTTTGGGCCCCTGTAGCCCTCAGTTGACCAATCACGACCAAAAGGGGATGTCATCAAGTCAACCTATTAAACAAGTTACAATGAAATTCTTCCATAAATATGACCTATAGACTATGCTAAAGGTTTTTGGGCTTGGGCAGCCATAAAGGCTGAATGATCGTGACCAAAGAGGCATTCTCATCTAGACATTATTTTAGAGTCATTCTACCAAACTACTATGAAATCCCTTCATAAATATGACCTGTAGACTGTGATAAAGGTTTTTGGGCTTCGGGCTCCTGTAGCCATCACAGTTTCCCAATTGTGTCCAAAAGGGGACGGTCTCATCTAGACATTATATGAAGTAAACCTACCAAGTTACAATGAAATCCCTTCATAAGTATGACCTGTAGACAGTGTTAAAGGTTTCGGGGAGCCCCCCCCCCCCCCCTGGCACCACCACCGATCTTCAAACTGGCATTTTCATTAAAACGTTTATTTTGTAGCTTTTTACTACATGGATTTGAATTGTGATAAAGTGAGGGAATTGTAATGAAAAACAACACAAATTTGTGCAAGTATGTAGCATATATATTTTTTAATTTTTTGGAAAACATACCGATACACCACCAAACTCCTCTTGGGTCGAGAAGACGTTCCACGTTCGAGAGGTTTCCTGGGTGTCCCAAAGATAGATGGTTAAAAAAATATTTTTTTCACAAAATTATGGTGTCCGATTATTTCAAGTGTACAAATATTTAGATGAAATACAAAAACGCGCTATTATCGGAGACAAAAATTAAAATGCAGGGATTTACGCTAAACAGACTTTCAAAAAACTTCGGCCTTTATAAAAAATATAATAATTTAGTGACTTTGCCATCTTTGGCCAAGTTTGGGGTGTGTGTACATGTGAATGTTTTTTTTTCCTCCCCCCAACCCCATCACCCGTCATCGGACAAAATGTCCGTGGAAAATCCTTAAAGGTTTATATAAGTAATGGAATTTTGTTTATTTTGAAATTCTCACCTCCCATATTCCTTAAATTCAGATTAAATATACACAAATTATACATCAAAATGAAGGTTGGGATTCATAGAACACGAAACACATATGTAATCAACTCAGTCGACTGTAGGCACCACTGGTTCCTGGAAGTCTGCTACCGTAATCGCACCAGAACCAGGGACCAGCCTAGGGGGGAATTTTAGGGAGACTTCAAGTCTCCCTCCAGAAAAAATAGGGAGACTGCAGAGTCATGTTGGGAGACTTCATAGGCAAGTGGGGAAAATTATGAATATTCATGTACCACCCCCGCCGCCCCTTCATATTTTCAATTTATGGTCCTCCATTAACGTACAAATAATCCAGGTCCAGTTGTCTATGATGCATCTGTGCCAGGTTAAAAAATCACAATGTAATTATTGACTGAAAATCCCCCACTGCTACCTTCTCCTTCATGACCCCTCACCTCTTCTTCGTGCCAATCCCCTATCACCCTCCTGTGGTTGCCTTTCAACAAAGTCTACTAAGCTAATAATTTCCTAAGTCTGAAAGTGTGAACAGGACCAGATGTAAGAAGGTTGCTTGGGAGGTACTTTGTTAGTTAATAAACAAAATACATTCTGGGGTCGAGTATTTTGTAAAGGAAATGTCATTCCGCATCATTTTTATGGCATTCCGGTGTCATTCCACGTCATTTCATGTCATTCCGATGTTTAGGAGGACCCTTTTTCAAGATCGTCCACATGCCCACTTGTGTCCTGTACAAAGCTTTTCTTGACATCACTAAAGCTTTTTTTCATGTGTTTCAATTCCATTCGTGTTTTTCTGGGAATAGACAGCCCAACAGTTAACAGTCGTCAGCAAATCGAAATGAAAATAATGTGTTATAAAATACGTCCGTTGTGCATACATTTTCGGCATCCTAAGCGACGTAACCTACTTTCAAACTGGGTTGTTTTGTTGAGTCGAGTAAGTCACCTATTTTCGTTTCGACACTTGAAGCTCCGACTGGAACGCAACAAAATAGAAATAAAAAAATCCGCCAAAAGCGACAATGGACAATTGCTTGTCGTGTGATTTCAAATAAATGGACGTTTATTTGACGAATTAAAATGCCCATTTATCACACTCGATTTTTGAAAATACTCGTTTTCATGTAAACCTCGCATCACTCAGTTCAGCCTTTTCTCATTTTGGCCAATTTTTAGAGGGCGACTTTGGGCTTAGAAGGGTGACTTAATCACCCTAGTCGCCCTCACGGCTGGTCCCTGACCAGAACTGATAATAAAATAATATTTCATCAGAACAACTCGTGGCCAAATGTGCTTCATATATCCACAAACAATGCTTGGCATTCAAAACACTTTCGAATACAGCGATAGGTCTGCATTTTGGAAAAGGACAACACTGTCTGCATTTTTTATTGAAGATGGTTTCCATGCTCGACAGACATGCGCAAATCACTTGTTACCACGAATTTCCATCAAGAAACAAAATCGTAATTCTAAGAAATTTCAACAGGTATCATGATACCTTGTATTGAATATGGCAACTGTGCAATCTCTATCTAATAAAAGAATACTGTATGAAGGCGATCTTTTTCATTATTTGATTTTAGACGGCGTTGTTTTGACATGCTTTTTCTGTCCGATGACGTCGACCGGAAATCAAAAGTTTTCTCATACGTAAACAAAAGCAAAGGTTTTGGAATTTTCCCCCATGCAGCCCTGTCGCCGTATTTTGAAGAATTTTTATCCCCTAGCTTTGTTCTTGGATATGTAAAGCACATTTGGACACAAGTTGTTTTTGTGAAATATTAAATTATCAGATCTGGTGCAAATGCGGCAGCAGACTTCTAGGAACCAGTGGTCCCTACAGTTTTTATTTTTTTTTATTTATTGATGTTTAAGGTCACATATTTATGCACAATGGCTAATCATGACCGTGACAGTTTTACAGGTGGAGGAAGCCGGAGTACCCGGAGAGAACCATCGAGCAACGACGAGCAGCTGCCAGCTCCCCAACATCGTAACTCCGCACTGCAGCACAGGCAGGGTTAGATTGGTTGAAGACATGCGTACCATCGACGTGCAGTACGCCTTAGTACACGGCGTCATCGTGCCCCCACATGGGCAATGGGGGTGAAGTGTCTTGCCCAAGGACACAACGCGATTGCCGCAGGTGGGATTCGAACCGAGGACCTCTCGGCTTGCAGCCTGCACCTCTACCTACTGAGCCACCGTGTCCCCGGTCCCTACAGTTGACTCTATGAGTTGATTACACATGTGGTTCGTGTTCTATACATCCCAACCTTCATTTTGATGTACATTTTGTGTATATTTAATTTGATTTTGGGCTGCACGGTATTACGGTATACCGGTTGGTACCGGTATTGAAATCGTCACCGGTTAAAAACTGTCCATCAAAAATGAATACCGGTATACCGTGAGTAACGGTATACAATTTTTGGGTCCGGTATTATGATCTGAAATTCGCGTTTTCTTGAAATAAAAATATAAATAATGCACGAAAATAGGGCAAACACATTAAATGCAAGGGATATCATGAATAAAAAAGATACTTCTGGAGCAATAGACAGAAGTATTACTTACTGCTCTGGGACAATGAGTGATTTGAATGGAAGAACGACAATAATCCATTTCTAAAAAGTTATTGAACCTATTGTTTAATACGAAAATAAGCCATAAAATTATTGGGTTTACTGGCTTTCATCTGAATCTCCGATACAAGTAAATTTGTCTTTGTCAATTTAATTCCTGTAAAAACATGGTCAACCTCTCTGACTGGTAAGTGTTTAATTACTGAGCCAGTCATTGTGCTAATTGTGTACATGTGGCTTCATGAAAAACAGTGGGAAACAAAATTTTTTTTATCAAAACGTGTGTCCAGTTGATGGAATTCCAAGGGCCTGGTTACACAAACAACCAGAAGTAGCTCCTCCCCTTCTATCTTCCTGCAGTAAACTTCCTCAGATGACAATGTCAAATGTCAGCTGTCATATGTCAGGCCAGTCGGTCTGTTGATATTAAGCACGCCTCCAAGACGTGATCACTCTTCAGTTTCATGACAGTCTGCAGGTGTCAATCACAGCCGACAATGTTTTCTCCCAGTGATGGCGTCACACGTCTGTCATATTTGACAAAAATTGTTGCACATTTCGCAATTGTGAATATGTATGATCTGAAACATTTTTTTGTCAGATTGCCGACAAACAACGAATTAATGAACTCCAAAATTCTGTTACATTCAGAGTAAACTCAGCACTTAGAACGTACCGAATTACATGAGTTGTTTTTCACCTAGGACCTTGTAGTTGTACATCACATTTATCAAGCACTTTCATAAAAGTAAGGTACATGTATTTCAGTTTTATTTTGTTTTCAATCTGAACTGTTTCACGGTATACCGGTACACCACGTTATTGTTTTCAATACAGTCACCGGTACCAAAATCCGAATACAGTCATTTTACCGATATCGAATCTTTACCAAATGCGGGTCACTTCAACTTGAATCACGTCGCAAAAATCGAAAGGTAACACAAAGTAACAAAACTTTGAATCAAAAGTTTCATTAATATTTTACTCTTTAAATGGTAAAGTTACAGTGTTATCTGGCATCTGCATATTATGTTATTTAGTTGGAAATCATTAGCACCCTGTCTAGTTTCCAAATTTCGTGTATGGGAATTCCCTGTTCTATTTTTTTCACTCTTCGACAACAGGGTCATTCCATTGGACCGAGACTAACTTTTCGACTGAAAGCATCGCCATTTCATTCACCTTTTAGCAGGAGGAAAAGTACATATTTATCTGCATTCTATTTTTCACGATGAATTTAGTTTTGCTTGCGTGTATTTTTACCTATTTCGAATCGGCAAAATCCACACTTGATCAATAAGAAATAACTCGAGATTGATTGCTTTTCCGAACTTTTCTCGGCCAACTGAAACAACTGCGTAAATCAGAGACGTGAACTGTATCTGGGTGACTCTGTGGAGTATGTTGTGTCAGTGTTTGCAACAGCTCTGTCAAACTGACAAATTACTTGGGGTGGGGTGGGGTGGGGGTTGGTTGCAATGGCAGAATTCCATAAGGTGAAGAATAATTGTGTAAATGGTGGAGTGGGAGGATAGGGTGGGGATTTGAGTGATTCCCAGGCCAGCCGCACAACCCCAAACTTTTTGAATGTGATCAAGTTACCCTGCTATTACCTGTGTCACCACCTCTCCACTTGTGCTCAAGGGAAGAATTGGGGGGGGGGGGGGGGGGGGGGTCTGGGTCATCGGCAACACGCCAGTTATCTTGGTCAATATTATATGGTCATATTTAAAATTAGTGGTAGCGTGACCTGAGCATCACACACACACACCCTCACCCCCCCCCCCCCCCCCCCACACACACACACGCCAGGCTGGGATGCTCTTAAGTCATCCAGATCACTGGCGTCAGGGTGGTGGAAGCAGTTTGTGGGGACTTTATGTCATTTTTTTCTTTTTGGGTGGTGTCTGGAGGAATAACATTGTTTCCTGCAATCCCCCCCCCCTCCAGAGAGAGAGAGAGAGAGAGAGAGAGAGAGAGGGGGGGGGGAGAGAGAGAGAGAGTTATGGGAGACCGGCCATGGTACAAAAATTAAATTACATGTCTCCTGACCCAGGGATTCCATCAGCGGGGCAGCGGGGAGCTTTCAGGGCATCTTTCCCCTAAATTCAATTTACTGCATCATTTTATTTGTTCACACTGCTGTAGATGAGTTGGCGATGGTTCTACATCTTTGCTGCCTGTCTGTTCAGGCAGCCAGCAATGATGTAGAACCATTGCCAACTCATCTACAGCTATACAGATAATTTTGAGCTTTAGGATTTCAAAAATGTACTGATAGTTCCCCCCCCCCCCCCTCGCCTTAGCTGAGGCTCCAAGGAGTTAAATGAGGCATCAAGGAGACATAATTTAATTAAAATGTTTCACCCACTGCACTCTGATGTCGATAATTCTCACTTTTTAACAGTTTCACTCCTGCAGATTTTGAGGGGTTTATTCCATCCACATACAAAATTACTGTTAGGGAAAGTTCCTAAGATGTGAAAAGGGGTGAGGTAATTAAAATTTGAAATCTGCTACCACGCGGCAGAAGATTTCGAATATTAAATTACTCATCCCTTTGCTATCACAATCTAGAAAAATATTGGTTGATTTGTCACCATATGTGGAGTTTGAAGCATGCCTCAACATATGAGTGGCTCGTTGATATCACCACCCTGTGTATACAGGTGTTCAGAGATAGAAGGCATCAGGGGCTAGGTACCGGGGGGGGGGGGGGGGGGGGGGGCACATGCCCCTCCAACTTTCCTCCATGGGTATATGTATGGGTAATATGAATAAATATGTACTAATGATAGATTTTATGCAAAATATTTTGTTCATAAAAAATTATTATTATAATTTCCTGGAGAATGCCTAAAGGCATTCTCCAGGAAATTGTAATAATATAATATTTATGAACAAAGTTGTGGGTTTTAACCACGTATAACGTATGTAGTATTGGAGGGAAAAGCCACTATTGTGGTGAATTCCAGCTGTATTGGATATGTGCTAATGCCCTCCCAAGTCCAATATGCTTCCTACGCCCCCGAAAGGCTTGTCAAGTTGATCAGAGGCCCAAATTCTCTTTTACACACACCATGTCTATGCATGGGTAAACCATATTCATCCTTCCTAGCACAGCCCATGTAAATGTTCCTATTGCCAAGTTGGACCAGCAGGTCGTAGAAGCCTATTCGACTTGGAAGAGCCTTTTATTGATTAACAGTATGCCTATATTGGTCCAAATTCCTGCAGAATGCCTTGTGGCATTCTCCAGGAATTTGTAGCAATATTACAATATTAGATATATTTTTTCATAGCTAAAGTGTGAACGGTATTTGTAAATGTTTATTTACTTGTTACTTATTATTTCAACTAGATAATCATGGATGAAAATTGAGGATGCATCTCCCCCCACCCCCACCCCACGGGTCACCGGGGCTCATGACACAAAATATTCAGAATAAGCAAGCAGATGTGTCTCCTGTTGCACCAGAAACGAAATATTTAATGTGCTAATCCGTTCCCAGTGGTTAGTACTCTTACACGAATATTTAGTCCTTGGAACGTCAGTAACGCTCATTGTTGTCGCCTAATTTCGTTTTAAAACACACCCAAGTTGAAATCCATGTTATCCAACGCACAGAAGAGAAAACTGGCCATCGATTTCACTCAGTATGTGAAAGAACATAACCGTGTTTCAAACTATGGCATTTAAAACAAAAAATTCCAGCAATTAAGTTCGAACTTCAATTTACGAAAAGATTTGTGGTGATTCGATTATTATAAATTGGTTCGAAAATGGTAAAATGGGTAGGTCCAACGATTTCCTTATCCATAAAATATAACATTCAGAATAATTTCCATTTTTTATCACATGATTTGGGATACTTTTCTGAATTGAAACAGCATGGAAAAGTTATTGGTGGAGAACATTTTCAAAACGAAATCGGATATGGTCTGAAAGTGGTTCGATATCGGTAAAATGACTGTACCGTGCAGCCCTAATTTGAATTGAAGGAATATCAGAGGTAAGAATTTTCAAAATAAACACAATTTCATTACTTATATAGGCCCTTAAATACCCTAGGCCGAAAGGGCCATACCCCGAGGCCGAACAGCGTCAGACCGAAAAGCAATGATCCCCCTTTCAAAAGCACGTGGTTTTGATGAATGTGACTGAAAGGCTCACTGCTCAGTGTACCACTACCACTATCAGTATCAGTGTAAACTTAATTCTTAAGATTGAGGAAGTGATCTCGTATTCCATGATTAAAAGACAGATCTAGCACTAAACAAGGGTCCACTGGAACGAGTGATCAAAGCTCAGCAAATAAGATTAAAAGAAAAATCGGTTCGCTTGAAAATTACATCATCGCGAGGGTGGACCCAACTGTAGTCTGTAGACTCACAATATCGAATATTATTTATCAATTTCTCGTTTCTATTTTGCACATACACCACATAGTGACACTGCATCAAACTTCTTTTTCTCACTTAAAGTTAAAAGCTATAAAATAAATAATACCTTTATATATTTCAGAAATCTCGAGTGAAAGCTAAATCTTGAGTGACAACGTGCGTCCCTATTCACCGGCTTCTTCAGTTATCCTTGTTGCGGGGAATTACATAGAATTTATACACACATGGAAGTTGCATTCGGAAACGATAAACGGCGATTATCATATATACGATCAATTATACCTATAGATTTATGATATAAAAACTTAGAACTCAAAAATCAAAATAATTATCCATTATATTACAGGATTATTTAGGTAATAAAATTGGAACTATTTTTCGGAAGTCGAAACATTTATGTAAATCAGTTGTCATCAGTTCAGTCTAGAACCTTCGGTGACACTATACACAGATTAACCTGGAAGTATTTAGGCTAAGTGTGGGATTTCCAGAACGTTCGGAAGTTAAAAATAGATTTCCGCGAACACCCATATCTGCATGCTCACTGAATCAACCGACGATTGACAAAAATTCAATGACAACTCAAAATCGATAACGCATTCATGTAACGTCTCAGCGAGCAATGAAAACAAAAACGTAATAAAACATGTTTTTTTCGGAGATATATTCGGAGGAGTGTTTTTTTGTAATTAAGAACGATTTGCTCCAGCTTGAACCAGGTTCTCTTTTAATAACATTAACAGAAGTTTTCATTTGAATTTTGTCAGAGCCAACTGAGTAATGTATAAAATGAGATATATCTATAGTTGTTACGGCGGTTCTGTGTAACTTTGTACTTATGGGTGGCAGCAATTTCAGTCAACACATTTTGTGACAAACCTTTTGTATATATTTAGTGCTTACTGCCTTCTTAAAAGCACAAACAATATTATTAGAATAGCACGCCTGCAAATACCCGTACCACTACTACTACTACAAATTGGCTGTACATACTGAAATTTGGATCGAAGCGTGAGTTATCCGATTGGCTTGCGGTAGTTGCGGATCATTTCGTGGGGTTGCTGATCAAACATCACATTGGGAAACAGAGAAGAGAATCGTAGTTGTTAAGAAGAGAAAATATACATCATCATACTTGCCTACCAGTGGCGTGGCCACGGGGGACTGGGGGGGGGGGCATACCCCCACTTTCCCTCAAAGTTGCTCCTCGCGAAATTTGTCCAAAAGTGGCATAAAAATCGTAGGGGGGGGGGGGGGGAGGTGTAAGCTGCAGATTTGTAGATTGCTTGTCCTAATATCTGTGTCGGTGAAAAGGTAGAGAGTCATCAGTACATGAAAAACCTCAAAATATCCACTCAGATGCAAGAAGATGGGGGTTTTGAACCCTGGAATCCGAACCATGGTCGGTCTGTGGTACCGACGACCCTTGGCCGCCCTATATCGGACACATTTATTTCTCTCTGGTGCAAACCCTGATTATTGTTACCTTGGTTACCTAGCTCAAACTTTAGGGACGCAAAATTCTGAAATGTGAAGGCATGGAAAGCTTTTTCCGCGCACATCACACTCACCCCCTATTAAAACGACTCTAAGCCAGGCTCTGCAAGTTTGCCCCCCCCCCCCCCCCCCCAGTTTCTTTGGACGGGCTACACCACTGTAGCCAACTCTAAAACAGAACAAACAGACTCTAAAACAGAACAGACAGTGACAACACGCAAATAAATTTCGAAACAAAAGTTTCAATTATTTGTTTGTTTATAGGGATTTAACACTTTCAGTAGAATGACTCAATCCCTGACGCAATTTATTTTTAATCGAAATGACACATGAAATTATTAGAAAAAAATCAGTTACTTTAAAACTACAGGAAAATTATGAAAAGGGATGCAAAACTCACACCGAACACGTGCTGCACACAGCGTTTAATGTGTGACATCATTAGTATGAAAGTTTCGAAATCACAGCATCAATTTCATGCAGAGGCCAAGTAAGGTCAAGTGAAAAGTGGATGGAATTCAAAGCAGTGAAAAGGTGAAGACGCGGCTGCTTTTATTTTAATTTTTCATTGATATGGATCGGGAGTAGTTTCTGTAAGAATCCTACGACTTGTCCCAGGTACTTGGGTCGACGGCGATCTAGGACAAGGCGTCGAGTCTTGCAGAAACTAGGTGAGGGAGTAAAGCGCGTCGAAATGTCGAGAGAAGCATTGCAAAATAGCTTGTACTAGACGCTTGTCACTGTTCTAAATCCTTCTACTTTTTGTCTTTTTCGTAGACTCCATTTTATATTTTATTATACCCCCACTTTTTTCCAAAAAGTGGGGTATACTGGATTGCGCCTGTCCGTCCGTCCGTAGTCTGTCCGTCTGCACTCAGATGTCTGTTCGCATTATAACTTCAACATTACTGCTCAGATTCGATGGCGATCTAGGACAAGGCGTCGAGTCTTGCAGAAACTAGGTGAGGGAGTAAAGCGCGTCGAAATGTCGAGAGAAGCATTGCGAAATAGCTTGTACTAGACGCTTGTCACTGTTCTAAATCCTTCTACTTTTTGTCTTTTTCGTAGACTCCATTTTATATTTTATTATACCCCCACTTTTTTTCCAAAAAGTGGGGTATACTGGATTGCGCCTGTCCGTCTGTCCGTAGTCTGTCCGTCTGCACTCAGATGTCTGTTCGCATTATAACTTCAACATTACTGCTCAGATTCGATGAAATTTGATACAGATGTTCATTATCATGAGATCTTTAAGCAGCATCAGCCATTTTGCTGTTGGAATATTTTTTTCTGTGAGTCATAGCCTTTTGAATGTACAAAAATAGGCTGTTTTTTTTTGTCTGTTCGCCTCAGATCTCAGGTGTGGGTTATCGGATCTCAATGAAATTTGGAATGAAAATTGTTTATTGGAAAGGCTTTCAAGTGAGTCTCTAATAATATTTCTTACTTTTCACTTTTTAGACTTATGCCCCTTTTTAACTTTGAAAATTTGCTGTTTGCCTCGTAAAATAGCCAATTTTTTTGTCTGTTCGCCTCATATTTCAGGTTTGGGTTATCAGATTTCAATGAGATTTGGAATGAGGATTGCTTATCGGAAAGACTTTCGAATGAGTCATGTCACTGCAGTAAAACAAAGAAAATAATGCAAATCACCTCGGCACATGTGGCATTATATCTTTGTTCTACATCTCTTATGTGGATAGTCAATACACTTAAGCAACAGGTGTTTCTGGCCTTCCCATCTACCTTGCTGTAAAACAAAAACAATAATTTGTCTCTTTGCCTCGTAAAATAGCCAATTTTTTGTCTGTTCGCCTCATATCTCTGGTATGGGGTTAGCGGCTCCTTCTGGAATGAAGATTGTTTATGGGAATAGCTTTAACAGTATCATGGTTCATTTCTTCTCTTGTCATTGTTTGGCGGCATGCACCGTAGGGGTATGCCCCAGGGCGTGGCCCCCTCTTGTTATATCTGGTTGTAAATCTTTCTGCTTTTTGTCTTTTTCGTAGGCTCCATTTTATATTTATTATATCTGGTTCCCGTCAGGGCTGGGAGCAGTTAACGTTTCAAACGTTAACGTGTTTTGCATCATTTTCAGTGTGTGATGACGATTTATTCCATCAGTTGTGAAAGTGAAAGTAGAGTCAATTTCCACCATTTTCGCAATTCTAAGGATACGGCTGCAGCGATTGTCTTCTTACATGAAAACATCGCTGAATGTTAGACTTTACGATAACCCGAGAGAACTATATTAACCATTGGAACCCGAACGGCCGCTTTTCCGGCCAGGAACATGATACGTCATAACATCATTATATTATAGGATGGCTGTTCAATAAATGTGTGAGGTAGACCAATCAGTATTTTCAACGTGCAGCCCTAAGGGTGCACGTTGAAAATATTGATTGGTCTACCCTAAATAATGAAGATGGACTCTTCTAATTGCCGCCATTGAACTGGCATGGGAAATACCACTGGCGTTTAAAGGGTTAATAGTGTACGTAAGTTCAATCATTTTCAAGATCAAATCAGCAAAAATGACTGGAATTGGTCTGTTATACTACAGTTTTGTTCATTTTAACATTTAACGTCATGTAACACGTTAACTTAACGCAGACATATTTAACACGTTAATGTGTTAAGGGAAATGTGAACTCCTCCCAGCCCTGAACTTCCCGATTAGTCCTTGGATGGGTGACCGTCTAAGCGATCGATTCGGACTCCCGCGTTGTGTCCTTGGGCAAGACACTTCACCCCGATTGTCCACATGGGGACACGACGACGCCGTGTACTAAGGCGTACTGCACGTCGATGGTGCGCATGTCTTCAACATGCAATCTAACCCCGAATATGCTCCAGTGCGGAGTTACGATGTTGGGGAGTTGGCAGCTGCTCGTCCTTGCTCGGTGGTTCTCTCCGGCTTCCTCACCCCATAAAACTGTCACAGACACAATGTGACCTTGGCTGTTAATGTGTCGTTAAACCCTAATAAATAAATAAATATTATATCTGGTTGTGGGACAAGTGAACAACCCGTAAGTGTCCCCAGTCCAAATATTCAGTCAGACAACTGCCCCCCCCCCCCCACCCCAAAGCCTCAACACATACACAGACACAGCGACCCCGTGAGAACGCGCTTCACCTACCTTTGTCTTAGTGGGACGCATTTCCCCTACAAAGACCTCGAATGGTGCAGTGATGGGCGACGCTCGACGCGGACCGTCGTCCCTGCTTCTTACTCATGATTTCGAAAGTACCAACGCCTGACTGCCAGTTGGACTTGGTGGTACTCCTGACTGCTAAATGGACTTGGGGCAGTTGTCATGTCTGTCAATTCGACTGCGGAACAGTTGTTCGACTGTACATTTTTGGACTGGGGCAGTTGTCGGGGTGGAGGGGGAGGCTGACTATATACCTTATATCTTGCTATAAAAAGAAAATGGATGTCCAAATAATTTGTCAAGAGAGGGGGGAAGATAGGGGAGAATAGGGACGGAGAGAGAAATCCCATGCCATTAGAAATTCATAGCCACTTCAGTCACCCCACCCTCCACATGACCACACGCTACAATACTACTAGCTTCAATCAGCTGCGACCTTCCATTTTGCGAACTGATATTACCCCTTGAATCTTTATGAAGAAATTTGTCAACAGCTTGAGAGTTAAAGTTGTCTGAAAAGGCTTACCCTCGCCCTATCTTCGATAACAAATATTAAGTTTGAAATTTGGAGTTTCAAAATACTGGAACTTCGAGATATAGCAGTCAAATTTGTAACTTGCAGCATGCGACTTTTTAGATTTTACAGCAACGTAGAAGTGACACGTGGTGTTGTGATGGTAATCTGTTTAAACAGATTAGTAATCCGTCTAAACACATTAGTAATCCGTTTAAATGGATTAACAATCCGTTTAAATTAGTGTTCAACTGATGATCGGAACCGGCCACCACAATCGGCCGATTGTGGGCAATCGGAAGACAACGGCAACGGCCCCTGGAACATCGGTTCAACCGATTGTTACAAAGCATTTTGTGATGATTCATTAACTGCATTTTATTATCTTCTGCAATTGTTCAATTGTTAATGTAAAATTTTGTCAATGATACCATTCAATAAAGTTGAGAAACAACCCCAATGTGTATTCGTAATCTCTCTAGAAGCCCCTTTACAGGACACACAAGTTAAACGACATGTAAAGCTTACAGTTGAGCGTACTTGCGGCAATCGCCAGTTCATTTCGGAAAAGTGGAGGTTGCACTCCATTGACTCAGGTCGCAGTGAAATTACCAGTCGCACGCATTTGGGCGGTAAACGTGGCTCTGAGAGCCACGCCGTCCAAGTGTGCGCGACTGGTAATTTTACAGCGACCCCAGTCAACGAAGTTTAACACTGTAAAAAATGTTGAGTTTAATGTAATTCTTTCGACCCTCGATTTGTCTGGTAGTGCACGGAATCGGAATCGCCATCAGAATCGGCCGATTGTAAGCTCAAATAACCGGTAATCGGTCAGTGACCTTTTTTGATAATCAGTTGAACACCAGTTTAAATGGATTAGTTATCCGCGTAAACAGATAACTAATCTATTTAAACTGATTAAGTAATCTGTTTAAACGGATTACTAATCCATTTAAACGGATTATTAATCCGTTTAGACGGATTACTAATCTATTTAAACGGATCACTAATCTGTTTAAACAGATTACTATCGCAACAACACGTGGCGCTTCTACGTTGCCGTAAGATTTTAATGTTGTATGACCACTGATAATTTTTAACTCGATTTGAAACAACACGGACTCGAGACTGAGTGGAGATTTCGAACTTGAAATGTCAGTAGTCGGCCAGTGTCAGACAAAACAGGTGGGACACAAACAATAGAAGTTCCTTAAAAACATAAAATTCTGGATACCAATCAGAAAGAAGGTTCAAAGCAGAAAGGGTGTGTGCAAGTAGACTTTTCACAATTTGGAAAGGGTGGAATTGGAACTGCGCCACATCCACCACCGCCATATTCAAAATCTTTAGTCCCATCCCTATTTACTGAGAGAGATGAAAAGTGATTAATTCTTTTCCCGTATCGGTGTCAGTTAACAACACAGGTCAACGATCCGCACGGAACTGGGTGCTTTTCGATAAGCGTTTGTGCAGACCTTAAAACCCTTTGAACCCCAGAGACCGTTTTTCCGCCCAGGACATGATACGTCATAACGTCATTATATGGGGAGGCTGTTCAACAAATATTGTGGGGTAGACCAATCAGTATTTTCAACGTGCAGCCCGAGGCAGCACTTTGAAAATACTGATTGGTCTACCCCAAATAATGAATATGGAGTCTTCTAATTTCTGCCATTGAACTGGCATGGAAGATCCCACTAGAGTTCAAAGGGTTCAATAAAATGCAATAATCTCGCAAGTTTCTGTGTACAAATTTAAGTGACAGTTCAGCTTATAGCCAATTATAATACCTTCCTCATACCTTCTCGCCATCCCCTCCTCCTTCCTAAAAACCTTCTAATTGCAGGCCCGATACCGATAGACTATAAATGACGGACAAAAGTAGTAATGGAAAGCAGAGAACGGACGACATTATTAGGTCGTTGTCCCAATGATTATCGATGAGATAAGCCAACTATTCAACCAGATATTTGATTCAGGACATTATCCCACTCCATGGAGCCAGTTCGCCCTAAGTCTTATTTATAAGAAAGGCGACAGACACGATCCAAACAATTATAGAGCTGTAGCCCTGAGCTCTACGCTTGGAAAATTGTTTAATAAAATTTTAAACAACAGGATTAACGTGTTCCTAGCCGATAATGAATTGATCAGCGAAAACCAGTTTGGATTCAGGAACAGAAGAAGTACGATCGATAGTGTGTTCATTCTTAAAACTACAATTAATAAGTACAAGTCAATTAAAAAGCCACAAAACGCTGCGTTTGTCGACTTTCGCAAAGCATTTGACACTGTTAACAGGTCTCTGCTTCTGAAAAAAAAAATAAACCGTATAGGTATACAAGGGGCATCCTTAAATATTATAAAATCACTGTATAAATCTAGCTATTACCTAATCAAAACGAACGCAGGAATTGGCCCACATCAGTTATCAAATATCGGCGTACGCCAGGGATGTATATTATCACCCAATTTATTTAAAATTTTTATTGATGATATATGCGAAATTTTTGACGAAACTTGCGCTCCTGTGATACTTAATGATAGGGGGCTGAATCACTTGCTGTTTGCAGATGCATTAGTATTGTTATCTGACACTGCCGATGGTCTTCAAAAATGCATTTTCAAATTAGAACAATATGTTGGGATGAATAGCCTCCACGTGAACACTCAAAAAAAAAAACAAAAAAAACCCAAATGCATGATATTTAAAACTACCAAAAAAAATCGCGCTCCCAAATTTTACATGCATGGAAAGGAACTTGAACAAACTTCTGACTTTAATTATTTAGGCATAACCTTCAGCGACAATGGAAAACTACAGAACGCCTAAAAAGTTCTTAGTATAAAAGGGCTTAAAGCAATGTATTCTCTACACAATGCTTTCAAAACAAAATATTGCCCTCCGGTTGCTACACTTTCTCGTTTATTTGATAAACTTGCTAAGCCAATCTTACTGTATGGCAGTGAATTGTGGGCAGCTGAAGTTACAACCGGTATTGAAGACCGCGAACCGTGTGAACAGGTTCATATCAAATTTTACAAATTACTGTTGAACGTTAGTAAATATTCGTCTATCCATGCAGTGTGGTCCGAGCTGGGGAGGTATCCTCTAATCATAGACGCCAAGCTGCAAATGGCAAAATTAATTTCAAAGTTATCGTCTCTTGAATCTGATTCGCATTCCCTTGTGAATGACGTACTAATGGAATGCAGGCAAAACAAGAAAACGCACCCGTTTATCAATAAAATAGAAAAGCTAGGTTTTAATACTACTGACAATATTAACTCAGAACAAATAAAACACCTGAAAGAAAAACTGAAGAAAGACCATTTTAAGCGGGTCATGGATGACATAAATAACGATTTCAAACGCCGTGGTAAGAACAAGTCGGTTGTTTAAAGACAAGTATGAGTTTGAACCATACCCAATTCATACCTTGGCGCTAGAGTCGCGTACATACTTCTCAAAGCTCCGCCTGAGCAACCACAACCTGGCAATTGAGAAGGAAAGACATACACAACCGCCTATTCCAACCGAACAGCGTGTTTGTGACATATGTCAATCTGGGGAGATCGAAAATGAAATACACTTTATTATGGATTGCCCCGCATATTCATCTTTGAGGAAAGAATTGTTTTCTTCTATTGTGAACGTAAACACAGATTTCCCAGAGATGGATAGACAACAAAAATTTCTTCTTATTATGCAAAATAAGCATCCTGTCACAAACAGAGTCATCTGTAACTTGATCCGCCAATTCTTCCAATTAAGGCAGTCCAAGCTTTTAAAGTATTTTTTTCCAATACTATTTAAAATATATTATTGATATCTATATTTCATATTATGCGCCAGAAATTTATATTTTATGCATTTGTATATTACATGTATAACACATAACACTATTTTATTTTGCTATCTGACTCACTTGAGGTGTTAATTGCAATAAAAACTATTACTATTACTATAGGCGTAAAGGGCATGGTGACTCGGGGGTGGGGGTGGGGTGGGGTGGGTTGCTGCGAAGTCGGGAAAAATCTTTTTTTTTTTGGCAGTTTTCATAATTTTTTTTTTTTTTTTGGGGGGGGGGGGGGGGGGGGAGTTTCACTGACCTATACCTGTAGTGTCAAACATTCAATCTATTGTCTTTAAAATGGATACCGCCCTATATGACTAAACTTGAATCCAAAGTCCGTAGTCTCACAGGACGTACCACACCAAAATATTATATTACGGACTCTGGGTGCTAGTTTGGATTACAGTCTTATCAGGGTGATAACGTGTCTGATAACTTTGGGTACACAGGCCTAACAGTTTAAAAAAACAACAAAAAAACCCATTTCACGAGAGAACATGCCCCGTGCTGTTGGGAGTGCGGGGATGGGGGGGGGGGGGGGGGGGGGGCGCCTATAAACATTTCTGCGGAAATTTTCACATTCTGTCGGAAAATAATTGTTGGATTTGTATGAATCGAAAGCAAACAGCTTCAGGGTTTGAAATGTCAAACAATATATTATTAAAGTTATTGACTAAAATCAGCAACTGGACAAGTCACAACTGAGGCACCCGTAGGCTCTAGAATTGTTCTCACACTGAAAACAGTTTCCCTAGGGAGGCCCCAATCCCCACCAACGGGTGGGGGACACCCCAACCATACACTCTCGCACCTCGGTGTTGGACACCTCGAGTATGCCTTCGGCACACACAAAGTCCTTCCGTCCACCCCCTCCCCTATGTCGGATTTTCAAATATGGCTGGCCTCGGAGTTTCGGGAGAGGCCGCCAGCCCTCACTCACCCACCACGGGTCCACGTGCCTCAATGATGCCTGCAGCATCACTTTTCGGTCATAACCTTCAGCCCTTCTAAAAAAATGCCCGTACGCCTATGATAAAATGACGTTCCCCCATAAAGGGGAAACAAAAAATCAAAACGGTTGTTTGAAAGGCGTCATTTTCCTGAGTCTGATAGTAGTATGTCTCGTATGTTGCAGGGATAGTTTGGGGGGACCCCGGTGGGGGACCCCGGAAGTGACGTCTTGTCACGTGACCCAGTGGCGCCATATTCCGTTGTCATGGTAACCCACGTGAGCGGCCATCTTGTGACGTCATGCCCATAGCGATACGTGATGTGAGTGTGCATGTGCAGCGCGTGTTGTTAGGGTGACACGTGTTTCCGTCGTCCATTTTGTATATTGGAGGCCGCTATCTTGGTTTCTATGGTAGCACTTGGTTGCTATGTTACCTAAAGGCTTACAATAGGATGTAATAGTTTACGTCTACCTAGGCATGTTCCTTTGTTCTGGAGTATACTCCAGTAGCGTAGAAGAGCCTATCAACTGGAACAGCTTTGCTTATTGTTACTATATTTAGCTTTTTATGTCTATTCTTGTTAGTTCTGACCCTATTCCGATTACTCTTGTGGTGTCCTTTATCTAGATCATTTATATAGATTATTGCTAACCAATCAGATTGCTTGATTTCCCATAACCTGTATGCAGAGTTATCTCCCCTTATTACAACGAAGTTGTATCCGATTCCCATCGCCTCTATATCCAATGGCAATATTCCACGAAATCCCCTTTTTTGGAAAACATATGGCCTTCGGCACCCCTTTTTTGTCATATGTGCTTATGTGAAAAAGCACAATGTGACACAATCTACCCTAGCACAAAGGCACATGCTTTATGTGCCGATATGTGCTTATGTGAAAAGGCACAATGTGACACAATGTGCCCTAGCACATAGGCACATACGGGTATTTGAGGATACCTATGTCCTGGTATTGTTTTATTCGAGGATACCTACTGGAGAATCCCTTTTTTTGTCATATGTGCTTATGTGAAAAGGCACAATGTGACACAATGTGCCCTAACACAAAGGCACATGCTTTATGTGCCGATATGTGCTTATGTGAAAAGACACAATGTGCCTTTTCACATAGGCACATACGGATATTTCAGGATACCCGAGATTGTATTATTTGAGGATACTAGATGTAGAAACTTTACATCCGGGTACTTCATGCTACATCCTGGTACTTCTGTTGGGAAAGGTATAAAAAGGGTATTGTTGTGAAAATAAATTCATTTGTGTCCTGACCGTCGTCGAGTGAAGACATGTTACCGATTCGATGCAGATACTGTTCCAAATTATTTTCAAGATCGGATAATGCTCGAAGACACGAAAAGGACCATCGTCGGCTCCACTGCAGATATTGTACTAAGTTGTTCGCCCAACCATACAATAGGAAGAGGCATGAAGAACATAACTGTCCAAGAAGAACAGAAGAGCAGAGGGATGCTGGAGATTTAATGACTGACCAGAATAAAAAACTTTTTAGAATTTTTACGGGACAAGGAGGAAATCGATGCCGTTCTACGTGCTGCTGATGAAGATTTGATTACCTGTTTATGCAAATATGCTACCAACATTCTCGAAGATAAGATACCACTGAGTTTAGCTGAATTTGATGACCTGCGAAAATACGAACATGTATTGAAGCTGCTAACAGATGATGGAATTTCTCTAGATATAAAAAGAAGTATATTACGAAAGAGTTGCTTTCTCTCGGCGCTTATCAACCCAGTCCTAGCTCTGAAAAAGGTATAAAAGGATTGTTGGTGTGAAAATAAACTCATTTGTTCTACGACCACGAAAGAGTAAAGTCATGAAAGTCCACTGCTGCAGATATTGTGATAAAGAATTCTCCAGGAGCTTCACACGTAAGAGACATGAAGATGATTACTGTCCCATGAGGAAATCGGAAAAAATCGAGCAACACTACAAGATTAGAAAGAAATTTAGATACACTGCGAATCCTATCTGATGCGGATCGATATGAAGCCAAGACTATGCTGAAGACGGCCAGTAATGACTTGATACAATGTGTATGTGATTGTGCCTCAAACATCTTGAAGGGGGCAGTACCTATAACCAAATCTGAGAGAACTAAGTTGATTCCATACAAACACCAGATTAGGAGAATTGCCTCACCAAAGACAGAACTATCTTATCAGAAAAGAAGGCGGCTCATAGAGAAAGGAGGATTTTTAGGAAAGTTGATCAAATCCGTCATCCATGCTATGTCCGATATCCTATAAAAGGTTCGTGCTCATAAGAAATTTGTTATTTGTAATCTGACCTTCGAAGAGAGCGGACGCAATGCAATCCAGTTGTGCACCAAAAAATTGGTCAAGAGATTCGGACTCCGATGAATCGTCGGAACTATCAGAAGATATGGAATATGAAGAAGACGAAGACGAGGAAGAAGAAGACGTTTCTATGATGAGAGGTATCGTTCAAAGTGCCTATGACAAATACCAAGACGATTTTGACAACCTCATGAACAAATATATCGAGGATGGAATGGATAGTGAAGATGCAGTTGAAACAGCATATAGAGCACTTCAAAAGAATGTCAAAGAAGCCATTAATGAGAAATACATTAATACCCTTGTGTACATTCGAAATGTTTGCAACGACTCAATTCACAAGAAAATTCAAGAAACTGCCAAGCGTCTTCGTGAAGAAGATGATTTTGACTTTGAAGAATCCCAGAAATATGCCTTGGAAAAGCGAAGATTTCTGTTCGACAACCTTACGACAAACTACTCATTCCGAGTAGAAGATGATGAAGAAGAAGACGATTAGAAAAAAAGTATAAAAGGAGTGTTGGTATGCAAATAAATTCATTTCCGTTTTGAACGTCGAAGAGTGAAGATGTCTGTGTCAACAACAGTGCTCAGATTCAAAGATGATTTACATATACAGATCTTCAAGAACGATGCTGGATTAAAGCTGACTTCCCAAGAACTGACTCAAGTGAATCGTGTGGTAAATGCAGCCAAGAGAAAAAATCTAGACATGAATGCTGGTGGAAAGAAACAAACATGTGTGGATACTGGCCGATCAGTAAACAAAAGAATAAAGACAGAAGAACTGACTGATGCTTCCAATACAAACAAGAATGAAGTTACTACTGCGAACAAAGTTTCTACAGCAATAAAGAAAGATGTTTTCACTAAGAACGAAGTTACTACTGAAGACAAGAAAAAGATGCCAGCTCCCATAAAGAATGAAGTTACCACTACCAATGAAGATTCAAAGAGGACCCAAACCAAGAAGGATGTTTCCACTCAAACCACAAATGAAGTTACTACTAAGAATCAGAAGACTGAAGTTACTACTATGAAACAGCTAGAGAAAGAGGAACCCAAAGATGCCAGACAGGAAATTAAAGCAACCAACAAAGCCAAGTTATCAAATGAGAGAATGTGTTTTATCAAGAATCTGGCCATGCAATGGGAAGAAGCTCCAACCCACCGGGGTCCCCCAAACTATCCCTGAAACATACGAGACATACTACTTCTGATTGGTCACAATAATGTTTCTATCTCAAATAATGGAAGTGAACAATTATTCATGCTGATTCATGGGGAAAAATCGGCCAAACCCAGCATTTTCGGACATGTTTGCATACTCCATCGCCACATGTATACCTATTTATTCATTTCGTTTTAACGAAATAATTCTTTCGTTTTAACGAAATAAATATCTGCAGCCGTTTGTTGTGTTTTGCAGGTTCAGCTTAGAGCGCCTCGCTACTTTCTGATTGCTAATGCTGCTTGTTTAGCTTAGTAACACTGTTACGAATGCCAAAAAATATTAATTTTAGTCATTAAAATTAATGACTTCACTTTATTGTGCAATAAATTAAGTTATATTCTCTTGAAAAACTCGCAAATCAATTGACGTTACAATCTTTCCAGTTTTCGCGATATGTGTATGGAAGAATATTTATGGTGCCTTTCGTGTGCGCTTCCGTTATCGGTCCAGTTTTGTGATTTCTGGCAGGTCATTTATTTATTATTATTTATTATTTATTGGTGTTTAAGGTCACATACATATGCACACTGGCTAATCATGACCGTGACAGTTTTACGGGTGGATGAAGCCGGAGTACCCGGGGAGAACCACCGAGCAGCAGCCAGCTCCCCCAACAGCTCCGCACTACAGCACACGATCGTTCGTAACTCCGCACTGCAGCACACGCAGGGTTAGATTGGTTGAAGACACGTGCACCATCGGCATGCAGTACGCCTTATTACACGGCGTCATCGTGCCATCCATGTGGACAATCGAGGTTAAGTGCCTTGCCCAAGGACACAACGGGGAGTCCGAATCGATCGCGCAGACGGTCACCCATCCGAGGACTAACCGGGCTCGACGTTGCTTAACTTCGGTGATCTGACGAGAACCGGTTACCGCAACGCCAACGCGCCCCCTAAGTGCCCTGCCCAAGGACACAACGCGGGAGTCCGAATCGATCGCTCAGACGGTCACCCATCCGAGGACTAACCGGGCTCGACGTTGCTTAACTTCGGTGATCTGACGAGAACCGGTTACCGCAACGCCACCGCGCCCGGCTGGTCATTTTGATAACACTCTATGACAATCATAGTCAAACGTGGGTAGAGGGATATTTTACCAGAAGTATCCCGATGATGACTCATTTGTCGGGCGGGTGTAGGTAAAACTTGATTTGCCTGCATTCAAAAGTATTGGCGACAGATAGATTGGTAGAAAGTAGTGGTTGCAGAGACACATATTTTGATAGGCGCGGCAACATTTCTCGGCTGAATCAGGGCGTAGTGTATTTTATTTACTTAATTATTTATTGGGTTTTACGACACTTTCGACAGCCATGGTCACCTCGTGTCGGACAGTTTTACGGGTGGAGGAAGCCGGAGTACCCGGAGAGAACCTTCGAGCAACGGAAAGCAACTGCCAAACTCCCCAACGTATTAATACCACACAAGCAGGGTTAGCATTGGGTGAAGACAAGTGCGCCAGCGACGTATACGGCGCTACCATGCCTCCTCATGTGCAATCGGGATGAAGTGCTTTGCCCAAGGACACAACGCAGTAACCCATGGCAGGGGTCGAACCTGGACCTTTCGGTTTAAAGTCTAAGCCGTTACCACTGAGCCATCGCGCTTCCACGTAGTGTATTAAATGTCATCGAATCAAAATACCTTAATTCTAATCGTCGTGAAGTTGTGAATCTTTTCAATTTAGTGTTGCATTGAGTCCGCAGTATTGGTGGAGACGGCGTGGGTGGGGAATGTTTCGGTCGGCGGGGTGCTAAAACCAGTTTTATATAGTGTTCAGAAAATATCTTGGTGAGCTGCAATTGTACTCAGTTAAAACGAAATAATCATTTCATATAAAAACGAAATTAATGTTAGTACATGGGGTGATGATGGAGGATGCAAACTTGTCAGAAAATGCTATGTTCCGTCGATTTTTCCCTATGAATACTTGTTCCCTTCCAGTACTTACAATCAGACTCGGGAAAATTAGGCATTTTAAACAAACGTTTTGATTTTTTAAGGGGGAACGTCATTTTATCACAGCCGTACAATTTTTTAAAAAGAGGCTGGAAGATTTTTTCCGGCATCATTGAGGCACGTGGAACCGAGGTGGGAGGGCGAGGGCTGGCGGCCTTCTACCGCAGGCCCGAAGCCAGCCGTATTTAAAAATCCAAAAAGAGGAGTGGGTGGGGGGCGGGCGGACTTCTGTGTTCCAAAGCATACCCGAAGTGTCCAACACAGAGGTGAGGTGTGTATGGTAGGGGTGTCACGTTGGTGGGGCTCGGGAGCCTCCCCAGAGAAAATGTTTTAAATCTGAGGCGCTGGGAACAATTCTAGAGCCTCGGGGTACCTCAGTTGCGTCTTGTCCAGATGCTAATTTTAGTCGACAACGTTAACAATATAATGTTTGACATCTCAAAATCTGAAGCTGTTTGTTTTCGATTCATACAAATTCGGCAATTATTTTCCGACAGAATGTGAAAATTTCCGACTGAAATGCTTATAGGCAGCGGCTGTTCATCACCCACTCCCCTGCACCCCAAACAGCATGGGGGATGCTCTCCCGGGAAATGTTTTAAAATAAACTGTTACGCCTATGCATCCAAAGTCATCAGACACGTTTTCACTCTGACGAGACTGTAGTCCAAACTAGTACCCAAAGTCCGTAATATAATGTTTTGGTGTGGCACGTCCTGTGAGACGTACCACGCCAAAAAATTATATTACGGACTTTGGTTTCAAGTTTGGTCTTATAGGGCGATATCCCTTATTTAAAGAATATTTATGAAAACTGCCAGAAAAAAAAAAAATTCCCCGACATCAAGCCCCCCCCCCCCCCCCCCCCCCCGGTGCCCCCATGGCCGTACACCTATGCACCTTATAATGTCTAATGTCGTTCTCTGTTTTCCATTTCTACTTTTGTCGGCCATTTATATATAATAGTCTGTCGGTATCGGGCCTGCAATCAGAATGTTTTTTAGGAGGGGATGGACGACAAGCCATGTAGGGCGGAGGAGGGGGACGATGTAATCTGACCCTGCTTACCGCTACAAAACGAAATAATTATTATTTCGCTAAAACGAAATAATTATTTCGTTAAAACGAAATAATATTTCGTTATTTCGAAATATTATTTCGTTAAAACGAAATATTATTTCGTTAAAACGAAATATTATTTCCTTATTTCGAAATATTATTTCGTTAAAACGAAATAAAATGAGAGTGAAACCTGTCACCTACCGGGCTCCATACGTATTCGCGTGGTTATTGTTTCATTTTATCAGACAATATACACAACATCATCATCATTCTTTTTCATTGGGATCTCTAAAAAGGTTTTTATTGTTTTACATGGAAATATATTGACACTCCACCCCACTCCAAGAATTTTAACCCCTCTCACCCCGTGTCCCAACCGTATAGTCAACTTTAACTATATTGCAGTCATAGAACAATTTTATCCTGAAGTAATTAGTAAAAAACGATTTTGGTGCCCTTTGACGCGGGAAGCACTCGGGAATAACATATCCAAAATCCAAGAATATCCACTTTGGTGAAAATCTTAGGGCAATATACTTTCCAAGATGTCGGTCAGTTTCAATTTCCAAAAATCAACAACAAAAGACGTCTCAAGTGAACTCGAATAATTATTAATATTCTCCGAACAGTCTGCAGATCACTCTACTATGTAGGCATGAGCCGAAACACAAATATCCAAAATGGCTGCCAAGATGGCCGCCAAAATCACCGAAAAATGTACTAATTTTGTAAAGTACCCACAAGATCTAACGTATCGGTATCTGTAGAATATGATACCGAATCTTTGTTAGTTTTATTGCAGTCCAAGGATATAGCAAACAAAGGAAATAGAGAACGCAAAACATAGTTTAGACACGTTCTGTGATTAAGTTTAGAATGGCTCCCGAAATTGGAAAAGTGCGACACATTAGTTAGAAAAACTGACACCCGCTATTAAATTACGTTTTGAAATGAATGAAAGCAAAATTAAAGTTCTCGGTGTAGACCTGCATTCACAAAAACAACTATAAAATTCAAAATAATTTAAATGTTTAGTCATTTTATGCATTTCTATCCTCAAAGACGATAGATTCAGCATTGTGGCAACCTTCGCCCCTGCAATACACGCAGCTGCTCACACATTCCAGACCATTCTTTCGACATGAACATAAGTTTGTTACCTCATGGGTTGCTACCTGACACCTTACATTCGCAATGTATGAACTTCAAGACTTTATCGGAAGCTGCTTCAATGTCTGTCTTAATTGGGGTTAATTGTCTGCAATCAAGTTTCCAACCCCACAACACTGGTTTCAGAGCGTCATTGTTCAGTGTCATTCAATACAACAATCTGATGGTACACTTTCAAACTGAGAATATGTGCAGTTCTTTCTGTTGGTGGTAGTTTTGGGACCCGACTGATGTTCTTCTGGAAGAAACCTTCCATATGAATTTCACATACCTCAAATTGTTCAGGGAATCTGCAGTCTTTCCATCATAATTTTATAGAATTGTAAACAGACTAATACCAGCTATACTGACTTGATTTGGTGTTACAGCAGTGTCACAAATATGAGTTGAAATCTCTTGGATTTCTGTTGAATTTTTTATTCTTTTAAGGAGTTTAGTTTTCCCTTGCCCATGCGTGGCAGATGTGGTGTCACAACCACTCCATGCATGAGCATACAGAACGTGTCAATCTACCAACTTTCTTCACGACGTCTCTGATATTCCATATTGTCTGAGTTTTCTGTGAAGACCGTCTGGCGTCATACTGGAAAAAAGATATCGGACATGGTTTCACTATTCCGGTAGAATCTTAAGCCTTTTACTGCCACGCCCACTTTATCTATATATGGAGGACCTCTATGTAAGCCTGTATGCGAGGAAGTTTAATAAAATTTATGAAATACTTGAAACTCTATCATTTGATTAATTGTTGGAAAGGGCTCTCTGAACCCTTTCCAACAATTAATCAAATGGTAGGTTTGATCTGCGCATGCCAGAACATATAGATGATCATCATAAAATATGCGACAATAGACGCTTTCGGCAGCGAAAGTGTTAAAAACATCAGGATATCAGTGCCATCGGCCACACCGACAGCACTGACGCCGTTCGATGCATGGCGAATGACACGTTTAACAATCAGATGGTAGGTTTGATCTGCGCATGTCAGAACATATAGATGATCATCATAAAATATGCGACAATAGACGCTTTCGACAGCGAAAGTGTTAAAAGCATCAGGATATCAGTGCTATCGGCCACACCGACAACACTGACGCCTGGCGAATGACACGTTTAACAATCAGTATATCGACATCACCGTTACAAGTGAACACACCATTGCCACTGCTTTCCAGTGATGTTGCTGAAAAGGCTATAAACTGTGCCTTGTTGTTTGAGTTCGAGAGAAATATCTCTTGATTATTGTGCGCTTCCATTGTTCCATGTAAGTGAATATCGGCACAAGTCTTTCCAGCCCTCATCCGATGCTCATGGTCTTTGGTGAATGGGCCCTGATCATAGGAATGAAACACAATGTCCGCACTTCTACACACCTGTAACAAAACCCCGATAATAATAGTGCTTCACAGGCAAAAATATACCGCCACGCAATATCCAAACGTAAGCAGCTATATGTATGTCCGTAATGTGGGTCTCGCGGACAGTCGCGGTACTATAGGCATAGTTGAAGTTGACTACACGGGGTGGGGTGGGGTGGCGTGGGGTTGGGGTTAAAATTCTTGGAGTGTAGGTTGGAGTGGCAAAATATTCCTCTTAAAACAATAAAAACATTTTCATAGATCGCAATGAAAAACAATTTCAACTGCCTATAGAAAATTTTCCCAAGATGGATTTTAGTGGATTTTGGATATGCTATTCCCATAGAGCTTCCCGCGACAAATGGCACCAAGAAAGTTCTTTTATCAATTTCTTCAGAGTAAAAAGGCATACGATAGAGTATGGAGGGAGGGTATGTGGCGAAAGCTTGAGACTCCGGGCTTTGGAGGCGAGTTTGTTGGAATTCTGAAAGCATTTTATAAAGACGTACAGAGTGAACTTAGCCTGGGTAACATAACAAAACGCGTGCTTATGGCAATAGGCCTAAAACAGGGATGTATCCTTTCGCCAATTCTTTTTGCATTGTACATCAAAGGTTTAGGAGATAAATCGATGCATAGCGACGAGGGGGTAGCAGTTGAGGACTTGAAGATCCTAGGGCTATTTTTGCAGACGATTTTGTGCTTGTGTCAGAAAGCGAAGAGGGGCTAGCGAAAATGCTGGGAATTGTTGGGAAATATGGGAGCAAATGGAGACTCGAACTTAATGAACGCAGGAACAAAGTTATAACGAAGTGGAACCCACTCGAAGGTGGAGAGTGGGGAAGTTCTGTATTCCTGAAGGTAGCAGCAAACTGCTTAGTGTAGGAGAGACAGGTGACTACGAGTATCTGGGGTAAATATAAACATCACAGGGAGAGGCATCTACCGAAACCACACAAATAAATTGATTCTGAAGGGGAGGCGAACCCTTAACCAAATGGAACTTATAGGGAGAAACAGTTTCAATAAGGTTTTCGTAGGGAAAACCATTTGGGAAATGGTGGGTCTGCCAAGTATAACATATGGTACGGAAGTGGTACCCCTAAACCAGACGGCCGTAAAGAGCTTGGAAACCCTGCAGAACTATGCAGGCCAATGGATAACGGGGTCGAGTAATGCCGCAGCACTAGAAGCAATCAGGAGTGAGCTTGGGTGGATGAGGATCAAGGACAGGATAGACTTACTGAAACTCGGTTATCTTAATTATTTGGTAAATCTCCCCGACAGCCGATGGTGTAAAGTAATGTTCCAGAGAATTTTCAGCTCAAGCATCAAGACAGGATGGATGGTCAAAGTAAGGGAGCTAATAGAGAACTACTCATTGGAGATCTCGGACCTAGACATTGGGGCAAACCAGGGTAAAAAAACCGTCAGAGAATGGGTCATGGAGGATGGTAACCTCAATAGGCTAGAGAGGGGGTCAAATCAAAGGGGTCTTTGGCTAGCCAGCGTGATAAAGAGAAGCCCGGTTTCGAAGAGTAACTTAATGGCACCTTTGGGAGGTCACTGTTGTTCAAGCTGAGGTCGCTGTCCCTGGAGCTGAGGGGAAAAATTGGGAAAATCAGTGGAAAGGAGTGCCAGATGTGTAATTTGGGCGTGATGGAGACCCTGAAACACTTTTTTCGAGAATGCCCAAAATACCAGTCTAAAAGGATAAGATTCACTGGGAGTTTAATAGGGAAGTGGGATGGGAGAGTGAGATACTCAAGGGAGAGGATTAATATGCTAATCGGAGAGATTGGGAAGACTGGGGCAATTGATGTCATCAAGCAGTTCGTCTCCAAGTGCTGGGAGGAGAGAAGAATAGGGAGGCAGTTGGGAGTACAGAGGTAACTAAGGCCTTCTCACCCGAGAACCGCGACAAATCAGCGGTCGGCCAAATTGTTATTATTAAAATTGTTCTACGTCTGCACTAATTTGATTGTTGGATCCCCAAGCGTCTGAAGTAGAAGTATAGGTGGAAAATGGCTTTCTGCGCTGTATATAATGAACAACCGCCCTAGATGAGAAGCCCCGTCCATGAATGGATGGCAAAGTAACCCATTGCAAATCAAT
This sequence comes from Pictodentalium vernedei, assembly GCA_031216915.1. Lineage (NCBI taxonomy): Eukaryota > Metazoa > Mollusca > Scaphopoda > Dentaliida > Dentaliidae > Pictodentalium > Pictodentalium vernedei. The sequence continues at coordinate 202,648,859 of CM062292.1, forward strand.
GAAGATAATCAAAGCTGCAACCTCTAGCTGGACTGAATTACAAACTTACAATTTAAACAATAGATGTATACGACCATCGGTGATCCAACACTAACATTTCAAGGATATATAGTGTTCAGTTTAGTGATGTCCAAAATAATGGCGCAAATGATATACAAAATTTAGAGTACCGTCCCGTCTGCGATGATCTTTATCAAAAACGGTTGTTTTGTCTGATGTCAAATATTGCGCTTCATAAACCCCGTAACATTTAAAGGGACAATAAACCGCATATTTGAAAAAAATAAGTTGGCCATTTAACCAAACCACAATTTTCATTAAGCAAAAGTACCCACATGTTTCATATTCCGCACGCATGAAAGTGTTTCGATTAAATAAATTAACTTGAAGGCGAGAATTTACTGTTGTTTTCAATAGGCAGCATTTTCCACTCCGATTGGGTTACCATGATCTCTCACCCAATCGTGGCAACCGTGTTGTGTCCTTGGACGGTGGCGTTGTGTACTAAGGCATACTGCACGTCGATGGTGCACTTGTCTTCAACCAATGCTAACACTGCTTGTGTGAGTTAGTATGTTGGGGAGCCTAACAGTTGCTCGCCGTTGATCAGTGGTTATCTCCGAGTACTCCGGCTTCCCCCACCCGTAAAACTGTCCGGCACGAGGTGACCCTGGCTATCAAAAGTGATATTAAACCGCAATAATAAATGAATGAAATGAACCTGATCTCTCAAGGACATTCCAGACATAGCACAAAGTACAGTGTCATTTTCAATATTAGTCGAAATAAGATTTCTCGGAAGGACAAATGTGAAGTTTCTGTGTATGTATTCTATTTATAGCGTACAGTACATGGAGAGTGAAATTACCACTAAAACACCCGTGGAATGAAGTCTCCACCCAAACAATAACAGTCGATTCCTGTGGTAATGCATGGAAAGGACACGCACAGTTTAGCCAAGGGACCTCCAGGTTCAACCCGGATGTCCCTTGACTGAAACTTTGCTCGTCGTTCTAATGCTTTTTCCCATACAAAGAATTTTTATCTGAGTGGAGACACCACCCCACGAGTGATTTAGTAACAATCAACTCTCCATGTACTGTATATATCCCTGAAATCTGATTTCAGTTTGGCAGTGTCGATACACGTGCTGTGGGGTTTGTTGGAAACATAGCTGTGGTTTATTTAACCCTTTACCTAACATGAAAAGCAGACGACACTCGTAAAAAATATTCTTGAATAACTAATATTTTTCATTTTTTGTCTGAAAAACATAGGTTATGACACCTTATTGGGACGAGTTCGACGAGCTCGTTCCAATGAGGTGTCATAACCTATGTTTTTGAGACAAAAAATAAAAAAAATAATGAAAATGAATTGGCGATTTTTGAGAATAGCGCTGGCCGGTTTTGGCCGTTACGTTGGGTAAAGGGTTAAAATAATACAAAGTTGTTGATCTAATAACGGCCAAATTATTGCTAAAATAATGAACAGTTGTTATTCGCGGCGGCTAATCATTCAGAAAGGAGCGAAGATAAAAATCATTTCCTCGTGAAAACGGAAATTATGTCAACCTATTGTGTTCACTTCAGATTACTTTTGGGCGTTTTGCTTTATCTTTTCACAATGTCGTGTCTTTTGAAAATTCCTCAACATAATTTTTTTCTAATTACAAATTTAAATACTTTCGCGTTACTTTTGATTTTTGACAAAACTGACAATCCAACCTTCCATACAATATATCTTAAAAAGCGTAACTGATATATATAAGTGGGTGACTCAGTGGTGAGGCACTGGACTTCAAACCGAAAGGTCCATGGTTCGATACTGACCTGCTGTAACTGCGTTATTTCCTTAGGCAAGGCTTTTCATTCCAGTTGTCACGTAGGGCGTACTGCACGTCGATGGCCGACTTGCCTTCCACTAATGTCAGTGTGCAAAATTTGACGAGAACGCTCGTTTCGTTCGCGTGGTGGTTACTCAAATTTAAATATACGCGAACGGATGACCGGTTAGCCAAATGTTGCATCTTGGATAGTCTGAGTAATTTAACTGGTGGAGTGCTAAATTGTTTCTCAGCCTCAAGATTTGTTCACACATTTTTGTCTAGTTACAATTTATGGGAGAGTGCCCATAGACACTCTCCCATAAATTGTAACAATGCAAATCGATGCAGATGAAGTAATTTTACTTCCAAATCTAAGATAATGAGAAGGAAATTCACAGAATATGTGTCTTCAACTTTAGGTACCTGCAGGTCAGAATAAAGCCCGAATATGGGCTTTCAGCACTCTACCAGTTAACCGGCTTTTCTTGTGACTGATAGATTTTTAAGCTTTTGCCTTGAGAGGCTATTTCAATTCCACGCAATATATGAATACTTGTTAATGATAAAAAAGCAATTTTCTGGGAATTTTTACACAGCCGAGCGTTCGGTTAGCCATCTCCAAACCACGTGAACGGTCAGTCGGTTAGAGTCATTTTTGAAATTTTACACACTGCAATGGTAACCCTGCTTCTGCGAAGTTAGCACGCTTGGGAGTAGGATAACGGATGCACCGTTGAAAAGATATACCTCTTGTTACCTTATGTCTTCATTTCTGTGATATGTGATACCATCTATTACAAATACAGTATGTAGAGAGTGGACGACTAGTACTTATCACCCGTGGAGTGAAACGTTCACTAAAGCAATAGCTGCTATTTTGAGGGAAAGAATAAAAAGCACAAGCAAACTTTAAGCCGATTGGCTGAAACTGCGCTTGTGCATTTCGGCTTTTGTTTTGGCCTTAAGAGTTTACATATGCGTAGAAACTCCACGCCCCGAGTGATTCAGTGATAATCCACCCTCCGCGCACTGCACACAACATAGTACCAGACCTACCGATAGTACTAAACTGTGTGCTCAGGGCTAAGTTGATGCTCACTCATTCATTCACCGACTCACTCAAGAATTGGGAATAAAATACTACAAATGCTAATCAGTACATATGAGATATTTATTTACAAAATAAATTAAATAACCTTTTAATTATGTACAAGATATGCATGCGAGTGGTGACAGATATTCCATATTATGCTATGATGGGCTGTAAGAACCAGTAGTGTGATATTCAACCAGAAGTGTAACATTAACCAGTAAAACAATAAAAATCTATCAGTAGTGTAATATTATCAACCATTAATGTAATAGAAATCAACCAGTAGTGTAATAACCAGTGACGTAATAAATTTAACCATTAGTGTAATAAAATTTCATAAAAATAAACAATTTTTCAACAGAATTTCAAAAGTTTCTAATTTTGGTACGTCTTATTGATTTTTAGTCATTTGATGATAAGTCTAAAAACGTTTTCGTAAAATGATGTTTGTTTGTTTGGTTTTTGGGATTTTTATGTGCGTGTATATTGATGTTTAAGAATACATTGAACACCTGTGGCTCTATTGCTTCCTTAAATTCAAAATTACTGGAGCTGAAACGGTTAAAGGGTTTCTTGATCGATTAATCACATGGATTAACCTTGGTTAACCGATTAATCACTTACTCTAACAGCTGAATAATTGCCGCACCATTGATGATTTACAGCATATTAACTCTTTACCCAACATAACGGCGAAAACCGGCCAGCGCTATATACAAAAGTCTCCATTCAAATTTTATTATGTTTTCATTTTTGTCTCAAAAACATAGCTTATGACCTCTCATTAGGACGAGCTCGTTGAGCTCGTCCCAACGAGGGGTCATAAGATATGTTTTTGAGACAAAAATTAATTTTTTTTTTAGTAATTTAAGAATTTATTTTGCAAGTATCGTCTTTCAACCGCATTGGGTAAAGGATTAAGAATGACCATTTCCAGCTACTGATACATGCACGTGAACAAGTATGTCAGCACGTAACTGGCATGCTTTACTCTGTCTCATATAATTGATGTGAGTCAGTGTGACAACGTGGGCCTATTTTTGAGCATGTATGTTCCTTTGTTAACCTATATAATACAATAGTTCAAAAGTAACGGTTAATCGATCAATTACTTTTTGGATCGTTCAAGACGTTGATCATTGGTTAATCGATTAATCGATTAACCGTTTCAGGTCTAAAACTGACCCAATTTTTGTGACAATTACGTGCTGGTTTGAGATTGTTTACCCCTGACATAAGATATCGGGTCCTACGCTATCACGAACAGTTTTAAGAGTGTATCGTAGGCGATGAAGTGCAGTGTTCTTGGATTGGGAATTTTCGGATCTCTTGCGTTGTCTTCGTTTATAATTTCAATCGTATTTGACAAATCTCTGAAGATCTCCCTTATCTGTTTTGGTTTGGATTGCTACTTTGAAAGATATTCTGAGATACTTCCGAGAGTGGTGCTCCTGTGTTTTGAGCGGTGGCGCCCGCGTTTTCATTGGAGGAGGTTGAGCATTTCCCCCAGAGTTACTGGGTTTGTAGCTTCAGCTTATGAGACTAAAATTGGGCAGTTTGTTGCTTTCCGTGAAATAACGTGCTTCAACCTGTGAGGATACAGGTTGGTATTGATTCAAACTGCCAACGGGCGTATCATGCAACGCCTGACATAGCTCTTGTTTCCAAATAAAAGGAAGAGACGATCAGCTCTTGTTTCCAAATAAAAGGAAGAGACGATCCCTCTTTAAATAAGATGGTACAGTGTATGCAAGGTGGGGCGAGTAGGGCGAGTACTTGAGAGGCGCTGCTCTCATTTCTTGTCAGCTGGTCAATTATTTCAAGGTCTGGAGTCAAGTGATTGTTTTTTATGGTCCACAAGGTGACCTTTAAGTGATAAACAGCTATTCGGATCTTACATGACTGCGCTAGCCTGAAAATAAGCAGACTACCATTTGTAAAATGAGGTCCTCACTCCTCAGAGGGTGAATTTAGTGATGGTACCCTGCACAGCAGGGTAGCATCACTAAATTCACGCTCTGTGAACCTCAATCTGAATCAGGGTCTCAAAACTAAACAGAAAGAGGTACCCAGAGGATAAATTGGCCCACTGTATAGAATAGCATCATCAAATTCACCTTCAGGGGACCTCATTCTGCAAATTTCAGACTGCTTATTTTCAGGCCTGTTATCAAGCCAGAAAATATGCAGACTGTCATCTGCAAAATGAGGTCCCCAGAGGGTGAATTTAGCGATGCTACCCTGCACAGCAGGGTAGCATCACTAAATTTACCCTCAGTGAACCTCAGCTTGATTCAGGGTATCAAAACTAAACTGAAAGAGGTAGCTGGAGGATAAACTGGCAAACTGTATGGTATAGCATCATCAAATTCGCCCTCTGGGAACCTAATTCTGCAAATGTTAGAATACTTATTTTCAGGCCTGGTAAACTGCGGATAGTTTACTTCTAATTTAAAAAGCTAAACTCCCCCATTGAATTTTGAAAGCTCCCAGAACGGATTTGGGGTGCATTTTAGCTTTTCTTTGAGAATAATTCATTGAAAAAAAATGGAGTGACGAACCTGGGGAGGGCATTGTCTGTCTGCCCCCTCTTGTGCCCGTGGACCGAAGGCAGGGAGGGCAGGCGCCTCCTCTGCCCCTTTGCTTCCGGCGTCCCTGGTTAATATGGATGGATTGAGCTTAGCACTTTAATCCACAGGTTTGAATCAAAAGTAACCAAACTGAGATATCAACAATCAGAAGGTATTGCCCTCCTCCCACCCCCATTTCCAACCAGACCTAGAGAAAAACCATGCATTGCGACTGATGCGGGATGAGGTGAGGGGAACTTTTCGATCCGTCAGGAACGTATTAACCCTTTACCTAACATGAAAAGCACACGACACTTGCAAACAAAATTCTGGAATAACCAATTTTTTCATTTTTTGTCTCAAAAACATAGGTTGTGGCCCCTCATTGGAACGAGCTCGACGAGCTCGTTCCAAAGAGGGGTCATAACCTATGTTTTTGAGACAAAAAATGAAAAAATAATGAAAATTAACTGGCGATTTTTGTGGTCAAATTATAAATGTAGACAAAGCAAGAGATCAAACAATTCTAGTCCCAGAAGAATACACTTTATAACCTACCATTTGCCATGAAAACTTTTTGTGCTCTCATAGGAACCGGAATCTTATGCCCGGGGTAAGCATCCTCTATCAAGCACGGCATTACTATGAATAACTGGTTGGCTAACTTTGAATTTATATTACCCTTGCGACAGCGATATAGCCACAATGATGAAAGTTACCTTAAGCAACAGTACATACGTAAATAAAAACATGAAAACACATTCCGTCACAATATTGAACCAAATAAATAATATTTGACCTCGAAAACTTCTGTAGACTTATGATCAAAAGATTAGAAATCGATAAGATTTTCCAAAAATATAATTTGGAAAATTGTTGATTTTAATTGAATTTTATAACACTACTGGTAAAGATTGCTACATTGCTGGTTATTACACTACTAATTGGTTTATATTACATTACTGATTTATTATTACACTACTGATTGTTACATTGACCTCGGGGGGGGGGGGGGGGGGGGCGGTGGCTCAGTCGGTAGAGGTGCAGGTTGCAAGCCGAGAGGTCCTCGGTTCGAATCCCACCTGTGGCAATCGCGTTGTGTCCTTGGGCAAGGCACTTCACCCCCATTGCCCACGTGGGGGCACGGTGACGCTGTGTACTAAGGCGTACTGTACGTCGATGGTGCACCTGTCTTCAACCAATGCTCACCCTGCTTGTGTGAAGTTAGTATGTTGGGGAGCTGACAGTTGCTCGCCGTTGCTCGGTGGTTCTCTCCGTGTACTCCGGCTTCCTTCACCCTTAAAACTGTCGTGGTCATGATTAGCCACTGTGCAGAAATATGTGACCTTAAACACCAATAAATAAATAAATAAATAAATAAATAAATAAATAAATAAATAAATAAATAAATAAATAAATTACATTGACCACTTTGAGGGAACCGTACTCCTATAGCATTGTGTGGCAAGGCATGATGAATCGGATACTATGTATATATACACGACCAGATAACGCAATAGGAGAACAGTTCAGGATGCTGAATACATTACAAATTTAGTACATTTTTGTATTTAAGAGCCTCATTTTGAAGAATTGTAAGAGACAGGAGTGGAGCCAGGCTAAATAAAGTGGGCAGGGGTGGGGGGCAAATATTTTTTCTCCAGAAATTTTCCCCATTTCATTCCACCTCGCGCTGGGTTAAGAGTGTGTAAACCCACCAGCGCGAGGTGGAATGAAATGGGAAAATTTCTGCAGAAAAAATAAACTTCCTTAGGCGGTAGTACTTTTCATACTAATAACAGCACCCTGAGTATTTTTTGAAGTATTCAGAAACTGAAGGTATAGCAAAATGACCCAAGAAATATAAAGGTGAGACCCAGTTTTAGGAACTGCAGGCATAAATTTTAAGGAAAAGCGGGGATAGGGTGGGCGGGGTGGGCCGAGTCCCCCAAAACGCCCCTGGCTACGCCGCTGACAAAGATAAAATTGTTGCAATGCACAGAAAATAGAATGTTTCTACCAAACTCCCCAAAACAATCAAGGTCCCAGAATTGGAATATTGTGATGTACCAATGCTGATAGGTGAAACGTTAGTCAACAACAGCACAAGTCAAGGCTTCGCTCGACGAAATTTAACCCTTTATCTCAGATAAAAACCATAACCGACCTGCACTATTCACAAAAATCCGTAGAAATTTGATTATTTTAAATTTTTTTTTTGCCTCAAAAACAAACATTATGAACCCTGGTCGGAACGAACCGCCGAGCTTGTTCCATTGAATGATAACAAGCCATTCTTTTGAAAGCCAGCACCCCCCCCCCCCCCTCCCCCCACACACCCAAACAATTCAATTCTAGAATTTCGAATCATTCTCCCAAAACCAATCCTAGAACTTAACATGTGATATAACATTGCTGATTAGGACAAACATTAGTCAACAACAGCGCAATTCAGTTTTGTTCGATTAAATTTAATCGGTAATGACCATAATCTACCAATGTTATTCACATTATTTTTTCATTTTTTCTGCCTAAAAACATAGCTTTTGATCACATGCTATGTTTTTGAGGCAAAACGGAGAAAACGTTTGGGCAGTTCAAGAATGTTTTGGCAAATGTCCTCTTCTTTTCGTAGGATAGGTTTAATAACTCTGATAACGAAATACTTTGAAGTATGAGTGTGTGGTTTCAGCAACAAGCCTGGAAATAAGCAGTCTGTCATTTGCAGAATGGGGTCCCCAGAGGGTGAATTTGCGGATGCTATCCAATTTTGTGGGCCATTTTATCCCTGGGCACCATGTTTTGTTTATGCTTGAGACCGTGATTCAGATTGAGGTTCACAGAGGGTAAATTTGCTGTGCAGGGTAGCATCACCAAATTCACCCTCTAGGGACCTCATTCTGCAGACGATAATCAACTTATTTCGAGGCTTGTCCAGCAATTCTCTACCTGCAGAGAATAATTATAAAATCTGTTATATATTTCTTTCAAATTAGAGTTTTCACTTTGACACCTTTGTTTGAAATGTGACTTGCAGTGTTAACTCTTTTATCAGTGGCGCGGTGGTTAGAAATCTGAACTTGAAACCGAAAGGTCGATAGTTCGATCCTAAACGACGATAACTGTTTTGTGTCCCGATTGCATACGTGGGGTCGCGGTGGCACTGTGTACTGACACGAACTGGACCCCGATGGTACACTTTTCTTTAACCGCTGCTAACTCTGCTTGTGTAGAGTTAGTAAGTTTGAGAGTCTCACAGTTACTCGTTGCTGTTTGATGGTACTCTCTGAGTACTCCGGCTTCCTCCACCCGTAAAACTGCCGGACACGATGCGACCCTGGCCGTTATTTATTTATGTATTTATTGGTATACTTATGCACAATGGCTAATCATGACCGTGACAGTTTTACGGGTGGAGGAAGCCGGAGTACCCGGAGAGAACCACCTAGCAACGACGAGCAGCTGCCAGCTCCCCCAACATCGTAACTCCGCACTGCAGCACAGGCAGGGTTAGATTGGTTGAAAACATGCGTACCATCGACGTGCAGTACGCCTTAGTACACGGCGTCATCGTGCCCCCATGTGGACAATCGGGGTTAAGTGCCTTGCCAAAGGACACAACGCGGGAGTCCGAATTGATCGCTCAGACGGCCACCCATCCAATGATTAAACGGGCTCGACGTTGCTTAACCTAGGTGATCTGACGAGAACCGGTTACCGCAATGCCACTGCGCCCCCAACCCTGACCGTTGAGTGTGTCGTTAACCCCTTACCTAACAGGAAAGGCAGACGACACTTGCAAACCAAATTCTTGAACAACTAATATTTTTCATTTTTTTGCTTCAAAAACATAGCTTATGACCGGCCATGCATATCGTCATTGCAGATTAGAAGAAAACTCATTATTATACCAATACCACGCATACAAGGACTTGGAGCAAAGAGAGGTGCTAAAACAGGAACGACTGTAGACAAGCCTGGGCATGTGAATATAAAATTGGTGTCTGAATCGTGTTTTATAAAACGCCGAACTAATGACAAATGTACTTTGAACAAGACTGTAATTCATGATGATAAAAGTTCAGCAGGAATCTAAAGGCCGTATGACAAATAAAACTTCCGGACATTAATACCGTGGCGTGTCTCAACACGTAACAGACCTGTGTGAATGTTCGGGCTAGTTCTAGTATTTGACCTGCATAACTATTTTTCTGTGTGGATTATTAGTCGACCCTTTACCTAGCGAAGTGACCTCATCTGGCCAGCTATATTCACCAAAATAGTCAAGCTCGTTCCAATAAGGCAGCATGTAAGCAATGTATTTTAGGCAAAAATATTTTTAGTAATTCAAAATTATTATTTATTATTATTATTATTTATTGGTGTTTAAGGTCACATACTTATGCACAATGGCTCATCGTGACCGTGACAGTTTTACGGGTGGGGGAAACCGGAGAGAACCACCGAGCAACGACGAGTAACTGTCACCTCCTCAGCATTCTAACTCTGTTCAAGATCCGCTCAATCGGGGTTACAGCGGTTGAAGGCATGTGCACCATCGACGTGCAGTACGCCATAGTGCACGGCGTCACCGTGCCCCCATGTAGGCAGCCGGGATAAAGTGCCTTGCCCAAGGACACAACACGGGTCGTCCCGGACGGGGATCGAACTCGGGACCTCTAGCATACAAGTCCAACAGTCTACCACTGGGCCACCGCGCTCCCTGGTAATTCAAAAAAGATATCTGCAAATGGAGTCCTCTGGTCGTGTTAAGTAAAAGTGTTTGTTTGTTTTTTACTTGGCTTTAACCCTTTAAAACGTAACGGCCAAAACGGCCAGCGCTATTCCCAAAACAGCCATTCAATTTTTATGATTTTTTCATTTTTTCTGTCTCATAAACATAGCTTATGGCCTCTCACAAAATGACGTCATGAAAGTGACATCCTTGGCAAGTTGCTCGCGTGTTTGGTTTGAAACTCATTTTTACGTTTTTCTCAAAATAAATGGAGGGAGGGTGAAGCAACTTAGTTATCAGAGTAATGAAATTCACTGCACAAAATCAATGAGAATGCGGATTTTCAGTAAAATGTTTCTAAATTTTCCCGCACCCCCCTACATACAGGGGGGGGGGGGGGTAGCCCATCTCGGGCTATTCCCCCAACAAAGCATATCGTCGATAATTACTGCAATGATAAGCCTCCGTTTCCTACTTCTCAATTTCATCACTGCTACAGCTCCTGATATTAAACATATGGTCCGAGTCTCGAAGCGATGAAAGGTGGGTAACCGGGAACATAATAGACATCTGCGACTTTTCCGAATTTGGACTGCTGAGACGCCATTTTTTCGAATCCCGTTTCTAAATGAATGAAATTATACAGATAATAGATTGCGCCCCACCATATACACTGTAAAATACCACCGTCAAAATTACGGTTTAGAAGTACTGGAAACCAATTGCCATTAAAATTTACGGTAATGAATGTTGCTGCTTAAAAGTTTCATAACGTGTAAGCTAAAAGAGGAGTTCTCATATACAGTGAAACAGTATTTTTTCACGAGCGCATTCAACTATTCAGTTCCTGCTTTTGCAAAATGTCGTCGCCCATGACAAAAGGTGCCTTGTTCAAGAAGATTCAGTTTTAACCCTTTACCTAACATGAAAAGCAGACGGCACTTGCAAAAAAAATTCTTGAATAACTAATTTTTTTCATTTTTTTGTCTCATTTATTTATTTATTGGTGTTTAAGGTCACATATTTATGCACAATGGCTAATCATGACCGCGACAGTTTTACGGGTGGAGGAAGCCGGAGTACCCGGAGAGAACCACTGAGCAACGGCGAGATACTGTCAGCTCCCCAACGTACGAACTCCACACAAGCAGGGTTAGTATTGGTTGAAGACAAGTGCACCTCAGTACACAACGCCATCGTGCCCCCACGCGGGCAATGGAGATGTCTTGCCCAAGGACACCACGCGGTTGCCGCAGGAAGGGTTCGAACCGAGGACCTCTCGGCTTGCAGCCTGCATGCACCTCTACCTACTGAGCCACATTTTTTGTCTCAAAAACATAGGTTATGACCACTCGTTGGAACGAGCTCGTTCCAACGAGGGGTCAAAACCTATGTTTTTGAGACAAAAAATGAAAAAATAATGAAAATTAATTGGAGATTTTTGAGAATAGCGCTGTATGGTTTTGCACGTTACGTTGGATAAAGGGTTAACGTAGACTAATTAATATAATGCCATATGGCTGCATGTTAAAGATATTAATTGGTCGACTCTAATACTCTTATGAGAAAACAGCACCCCTCCGTGTAAGAAAGTGAAACAAATCAGCGCCACCGTTTTTACTCAAGATCGACCGACCCACTACCACCACCCAAAACGAAAGGTCGGCACTGCTAAAAGTGCTTAAATACGATATTTCCTCCGTAATATTTTGTAGTAGAAGTGCCGGCAACTGCATTGCCAGTATTTTTAACGATATAATTTTTTTAAAGTGTATAGGGCCCTTAGATTTCACCTGTACACCAATGGCGGTTTTTATTCCAATTCAATGGGCACCTTGGAGCGCGGTGGCTCAGTGGTAGACTGTTGGACTTCTATGCTACAGGTCCAGAGTTCGATCCCCGTCCGGGACGACCCGTGTTGTGTCCTTGGACAAGGCACCTTATCCCGGTTACCTACATGGGGACTCGATGACGCCGTTTACTAAGGCGTACTGCACTTCGATGGTGCACATGTCTTCAACCGCTGTAACCCTGATTGAGGGGAGCTTGAACAGAGTTAGAATGTTGAGGAGCTGACAGTTGCTCGTCGATTCTAGGTGGTCTCTGCGGGTACTCCGGCTTCCTCCATCCGTAAAACTGTCACGGTCACGATTAGCCATTGTGCATAAGTATGTGACCTTAAACACCAATAAATAAATAAATAAATAAATGGGTACCTTGTGTTGCTAGTCCTAGCCAAACGCGCTTCCGTATCCCCGGGTTACTACATCGCCCCCCCCCCCCCCCCACCCGTCTTCTCAACGGTCTTGATGACATGGCAGCACAGGACAGTATGATACAGGTTAATTGCTGTTTGCACCAAACGAAAAATGTGAATGTGTATTTGTTAAAGCCATTCACCAATGTCCCATGCTCCACCACAAAGTTTGCGGCTTGTCAAAACTCAGAAGAAAAGGCAGCTTGTCATGAATCGAAGAAGTCGTCTTTTTGACTACCTTCTTTGCTGGATGGTTGCCGCATGAATGCATTGTCGTAACTGTCCAAAGTGCTGGCACTCGGTTGTGGTTTTCGCTTTCTGGGAGTCTTCTGTGGACTGGAATATCCCGAATATATTCTTTCGTCATAGTCGGAGTCATACTGATCGCCTATCCAAGAATCATCTGGAAGTAAAGAAAACAAAATTCAATCAACATATACGTAGAGTTTCTGTAGCTGACATGAAGACGACCATTGGCGTTTTGAAAAAAAATACAATTCCAAAAAAAACGATTCCATCATGAGATATAGTTCACTCAAGGCGGAGACTGGCCAGAATTGCAATGATGCTTTCCTGGGGGAACTCGGGGGAACGCCGTGCCCTTATAATTTCAAGACCCCCCCCCCCCCCCCCCCCAAAGATGGCGTCATATTCACGAATATTCAACACATCGAGAACTCAACAATCTAGCTCACAGCCCCACAGACATAGCAATGGCCACTTCTTGTTAAGTGTTGTGATTACTCAATTTTCAAAATCTTCCAAATGGACCCCCCCCCCCCCTATACTACGAAAGGGAAATACTCTCAACGACACATCACGCGTTAGGCATCGCTACGCGTTGAACGCCCGTTCCGATTGCCGACGCGATCCGCCTCCTACTTAATTTCGGAAAGCGTCACTGCAGCAATGTTAACAGAAATATTTCCGGTGTGTTCCCCGGATGGAGAGAGCCTCTGGACCGCAAGGCCACCAACAAAACACGTGGAGTGCAATATAAATCACTATCTTTAGTCATTATTCAACAAGCAACAGACACTGTTATATTGTGTTTTGCATTGCAAACGTTATAGACTCACTGCCAGAGGCAATAATCCCACTCACTGCCAGAATTAGTGTGTTTTTAGGCTTACTCCTTGTCCTAAATTAACTAGAATGATTATTATAATCACGGAATTACAGGGGAGCCTACCACCGCCCCAACACCACCATCACCACACCCACACTTCTCTTCTCTGGCCACCCGCTACTGACTATATATTCAGACACTCTCAACACAGTGTATGACCTCTCATGCTTACTTCAACTTTTAAATATATTTACCATCATCGTCATTGTAGTTCTCATCCCTTTCAACTTCGATGTCCAGTTGATCATCTTCTTCTTGTTTCAGAGCCTGCAATCAGAACGAAAACACTGTATGTTTCAATTAGACTAAAATCCTCGTCCTCTGATTGGACGAGATCCCGCATAGTGTCTTCTGTGTTTACAGCTCCAGTAGCATGTGTTACCGTTTGACGTCAACACGCGAAATATTTGAAAAGACGTTGCGCGTTTCGTAATAATTTCATCAACGGAGTTACTTGCAACCCGCACATTTTTCTAGATTTTTTACACATGCATCAGACAATATTCCGAATGAAGTGTTGTTTAGTTTAAATTACAAATCAATTTACGATTTGAACAAAGATGGAGTGACGTCGACCTTTATCTGATTAATTTCCATTCAAATTTTATATTTTCAATTTTTGTCTCAAAAACATATCTTATGACCCCTCATTGGGACGAGCTCAACGAGCTCGTCCCAATGAGGGGTCATGAGATATGTTTTTGAGACAAAAATTGAAATTTTTTAGTAATTTAAAAATTTATTTTTCAAGTATCGTCTTTCAACTGCATTGGGTAAAGGGTTAAGGATGACCATTTCCAGCTACTGATACATGCACGTGAACAAGTATGTCAGTACGCAACTTGCATGCTATACTCTCTCTCATATAATTGATGTGAGTCAGTGTGACAATGTGGGCCTGTTTTGGAGCAAGTTTGTTCCTTTGTTAACCCATATAATACAATAGTTCAAAAGCAACGATTAATCGATCAATTACTTTTTTGATCGATCCGATCAAGACGTTGATTATTGGATAATCGATTAATCGGTTAACCGTTTCAGGTATAGTAGGCCTACACGAGGCGTTTATGTACTAAACTTGTAAGCCTAATTGTTAAAAGTTGCCTCGTTTATTTCACAATGTGGGTTTTGGGCTATGGGTGTGGTCCTATTGGAACATAATGTGATGAATTGACGGTAACATGGTCTGAGGTTTGCGGATCGGAGCTTGTATTCAACTCCGCGTTGAGGTTGAACACAACCTCCGATCCGCAAACCTCAGGCCATGTTACCGTAAAATCATCACAATAACCTATAATGTTGATCTTGAATTTTCATTTTACTAACCACGAGATTCAGACAATACTCGTGTTTCCAGGTTAACATAGAAAGTTGTATTTTTTTCTAGCCATAACTAACCCCTCCCCCCCCCCCCCCCCCCCCCACACACACAACCTAAGACTTCTCAAGAAGAAATACATGCTAAATTTCGTGAAACTCACTTTCGCATGCTTCCTGTCTTCTTCACGACATCACAAGTAGGCCTACTATTGTGCGACAGTTAAATCAAATAAATGGGAGGAGAAAATATGCTATAACGTGAAAAATATTAAAAACGGTTTATAAACACATTTCCGAAATACAAATAATTCATTTGCAACGATCAAAGACAATAAGGCCACACAAAAAGTTAATTGATTCTCCGGCATTTTTTCTCTCAAATCAATGGGGGGGGGGGGGGGGGAGGAGGGGGCGGAGGGGGAGGGAGGGTTTATTTTTAATTTAAATTTTTTTCTCGCATGTAGTAAACATGAACTGAGAGGCTTTCCATCGATTTTTTACATAAATAAAATATAGAAACTGCATAATTATACAAATAAACTCATTTCATTTTAAAAATAAAACTGTTTTGCATCTTTAGTTATACTTTTCGATCCCTTCTTTGCAAAAATGAAAGCTCAGTTTCTGAATCTCCTGGTTTCGTAGTAATATTGTTGGACTATAAGGCAATAAAATCATCCAACGAGGGGGTTCAATTTCAATAAGGGATTGCCTGAGAAATTGAGAATCAAAACATTTTTGGGGCCTAAATTATGGTAATTTGATAAATAGTGGAGATGGAAATTGCACGGCAACTTTGTCTCGTGTCTAACCCCCCCCCCCCCCCCCACCACCACCACCACCGAAAAAAAAACAAAACAAACAAACAAACCAAATAGGCTTTAGGTTTCATCGCACTGGCTGCCTTCTCATCGGAAAAAAACCTGCTCTTTGTGAGAAGCAAATCTCGAAAAATTACCTTTTAAACGGAACTTTCTGGGACAAAATTAATTTTTTCACTCTGTGTCGTCCAATGGCATTGTTCTAAAAATACCCTTTAAACTGCAGGGTTCAATTATTACTGATCTTAATCAACTGATTGTTAATAACTGAGTAGGATCAGTGATTGTCCATCATTTCTGTATCGTTACTTCGCTACTTTTCTATGGTCTTTCCCGATTTCTTAATTTCTACCGGCTCACCAATCCGTCACTAATGTGCCGGTAACTATCAGAGGTCTCGTCCGGACCTGCAGTTGAAAAGTAAGTAATAACGATGGCATCACATAGATTGCATTTCAACACGAAACACTAATATGTCTCTTTCACATTCAGTGATCTTGGGTGTGGGATGTGTATGTCTCACATCACTCCCTATTGTAAGTCAAATTTACAATAGTTGGGAATACGAACCACTAAACTGGAAAAGCTTGGAAATTTTAGACATGGCGCAAGTGGAATTTTACTAGAATTTGGTCAAATGTAAAGTTTTTAGAGTGAAGAGTAGCGAAAGTCCTCCAAATATTGATTAAAAAGTATAGTAAAAATCCCCAAAAATAATTTGTAGTTGGAATTTGTGACTACAAGAGCCATAGTTGGATAACTTGTCAATGGGTGTACAAATGGAATTATGCATCGTAAAACCTGTAGTTGGAAATTTTGACTCGGGATAGGGGTGGTAATGGTATTTCCCACTTGTTGAAAACTATGTAGTAGGGGAGAGGTGCAACTGAAAATTTAAAGGTGGATCTCCACCATCCGAGACCCCCTAGCAATGTCCCTGGTCAAAGTTTCAGAGTTCTGTAAATTGAGAATTTCAGTTCAGAGGAAGCAGGTTTGTAAACCACTTTTGTAAAGCTAGGGTGAGCCTATTGGCGATCTCGTTTTCTGCGCTTTTCCCGATATCACAAAAGGAATTTCTTTTTATACATACCCTTGCTCTAGCACGCTTCGCCCTCTCTTTACGTAGTTTTTGTTTTGTTTTTATTTCTTCCATTTTTGCATTCTTTAAGGCATTCGCCTGTTGTTCTTTCTGTAAACGAAAATATGCGACAAATCAGAACAGCCATTTGTAACATTTGCATCGATTCTACACAAAATTAAAAAACAAATATAACATCAAGAGTGTTTTCCTAACTTATGAACTGGGTGTGGTAGGGTGGGATGTGGGAGTCTCCACAAAACAAGCTCCAATGGATCTTTACCACCAGAATATAGGCTATTAACAAAAGACACAATGACTGTATCCAGTGGTCTCTGCACCCGTTCAGAAGAGAAGGAAGGGGAACCCCGTTCAGAAGAGGGGAACCATCTGGCCATTTTTTTAGTAACAAGTATAAATGCTTTAGCTGTTAGTTTATATCCTAAAACCCAAATTCACATGCGTGACGAACTCTTCCCACTATATCGATACCTAGCATAGTAGAGATAGAGATCATCTTAACCATTACTCAACGCAGATGATAACAAAATAAATTATATTAAATATTATTTTTTCAAGTTTAAAAAAAACAAAACAATTCAACAAAACCTTATCAGGTGACCCATCATTGGAACGAGCTCAACGAGCTCGTTCCAATGAGGGGTCACATGATATGGTTTTGTTGAAATTTAAAAAAAAAAAAAATTTCGACTGCTCAATTTGTATATTAAGCTGGCGGATGCGGTCACTTCGTTAATTACCCAAATGTAACAGCCGTATCAGATCAGCATTGGTCACAAAACTCCACATACCAATTTTGTGGTTACGGGACTGCACTTCAAAGCGGAAGGTCCCCGGTTCGATCCCCGCCAGGGGTAACCGTGTTATGTCCTTGGGCAAGGCTCTTAATCAAGATTGCCTGCGCGTGGTATAGTGGCGCTGTGTACTAAGGCGTACTGCACGTCGATGGTCCACTTGTCTTCAACCAGTGCTAACCCTGCTTGTGTGAAGTTAGTACGTTGGGGAGTCTGACAGTTGCTCGCCGTTGCTAGGCTGTTCTCTTCGGGTACCTCGGCTTTCTCCACCTGTAAAACACGAGGTGACCCTGGTTGACGAAAGTGTCGTTAAACTCAAATAAATAATAAATAAACATACCAATTTATTAATTTTGGCCCCCAAAATGTAGCTCATGATCCCTCATTGGAAGGATCTGGTTCCAATGTGGGTGCCATACATAAGCTATGTTTTCGGGGCAAAATTAAAAAAAAAAAATGATTGAATGACGAAAAGTGTCGTTTATTAGTTGTGTTAGGTAAAGAGTTAATTCTTTATCCATATCTGACATTGGCCTACAGATACTACCCTTCACATTTTGTTGCCTCTTCGGTGTTTTCTTCTGACTTATAGCTTAAGAGTCTGACGCTGTGGCGTAGCCATGGTGGGGGGGGGGGGGGGACGAGGGCGGCACATGCCTACCTCACCTAATTTCAGTGCCCCCCCCCCCCCATGTTAACCCATATCGGGAACATCAGGCAAGAAATTTTAATATCTAGCAATTTCTTTGATTCTGAGTCCGTTTGTGTTCATAATTTATATGTTGTGAAAGGCATCAATAATTAGGCCACATTGTGGCCTAATTATTGATGCCATTCACAACTAGTTTGTCCACATTGTAGCCTAATTATTGATTCTTTTCACAACTTATAAATTATGGACACAAACGACTCAGAGGCAAGGAAATTGCGGGGTTTTTTTGTCTCAGATTTCAACATTTTTCCTGGGGGAAGGCCTCCGGACCCCTTTCAACGAGAGGGGGACCCCACCCCTCTTGTGCTCGCCCCCATTCGGGCTCGGAGGATGCAGCGAAACATATTCTGTATGCCCTCTAGATATTACTCTTGCCCCCCTCCCCCTCAACTTTGATATCCTGGTCACTCGCCTGGTCTGACGAGCCCATTCCAACGAGGCGCATTTAGCTTGGTTTGAAAACTAAATATAATTAATTGTTGGATGCACCTGTTGTTCAGCATCTGCGATCGATATGAATTATTTACACAACGGTTAACAAAAGTTTCAACTTACACGCTCAATGTCTATCTGCTTTTGCTGTTTTTCAAATTCTCTTGCTCTAAGCAACTCCATTCTCCGCCGAGACGTCTTCCTCGAAGAACTTTTTCTTCTGTTAAGTTCCTACAAGTTGAAAAAAACGTGACTATTTTTATGTCAGTCAGTATCTCCTTCACTTTTACATTAATTTTCTGACTAATACCCCCTGCGTATGCAGGTCTGAAAATAAGCAGTCTGACATTTTGCAGAATGAGGTCCCCAGAGGGTGAATTTGATGATGCTATCCCATACAGTGGGCCAATTTATCCTATGGGTACCTCTTTCTGTTTAGTTTTGAGACCCTGATTCAGATTAAGGTTTACAGAGGGTAAATATAGTGATGCTATAGCCGGGTAGCATCACTAAATTCACCCTCTGGGGACCTCATTTTGCAGATGACAGTCTGCTTATTTTCTGGCTTGTGAGTATGCATTCTGAAAATTATCCACTGGGCACAATCATACTATTATTTGCGAAAAGTCTTTTTGTGAGTTTGTTTCCGAGTCCCCCTACACTGTCGAGCGAATCACCACCAAACTTGCTATTCCTATTTTGTTCTGTCCAAAGAGTATCACTGTGGGTTTAGGGTATCCTATATACATGAGGACCAAAGGGGTGGAATGGGATGAAAATGAGGTAAAATGGACGTGAAAAACCCCCGCCTACATATATATTCTTTTTGTCTCCTAACTTCTCTTGCACCGTCGATCGAATCACCGTCAAAGTTGGCATGTATACTCAGCTCAGTCCAGAGTGTCACTGTGGAAGGGGAGTCGGGGGTTTCATACGTGAGAGACAAATGCATGAGTGGAATTGGAGTTAAAACGCATTTATCCACCGAGTCGTGTCTGCAGGGTTTGATTATCTCCTAGTTTTGATTCTTCAACAGAAACGTAGAGGATAAATCAACACAGCAATCGGTACAAAATTTGCCATTCGTCACGTCGAAACTGTCAGTGATTTTTTTTTGTTTCAATTTGTACAATGGTTGCAATGCAAACAAATTTTGTGTTCATTTTACAACAAGGCTGAGATATGAGGAACCACCTGTCGGACATGTGACCTGAGAAAAAAGTTATGTAATTATCACTTCAGCGCATCTCGCGCAACGCTTCTAGTCAAGGTCTTTGTCCACCAGTCTAATTGTAAAAGGAATTCGACGCTGTTATGATTTGTTTGATTACCCAGTTTTCGCGAATTTTACGTGTAGACAACCGTTGATGAAAATGTCCTCATCCCCAAAAATTATCATCATTGAAAACGACTTTTGAGGAAATTGTCTCCCTTGAGATTACCAGCCTTATGAAACAAATCCAATTTGAAAGTCATCGTAAAGTTCTGGGTATGAAAGACACTAAGTCTTGTGGTTCGTCGATGACCAACAATGAGGTGTGAAATGGAAAATCCAATTAAAGCAATTATTTTGAATCAAATACCTGCAGTTGGTAAGATGGTATTTTTGTATTGGTCATGAAAATCTGCCTGCAGCCAGGGGCGCCGAAACACAATAAGGGCAAGCCTGAGTGGGGGTCACTTTCTTGTACTACAAGTCCGGAATAATCATGAAATTGACAGATGAGACTTGAAAAACTACGAAAAGTCCATAACATACACACATGAGAATAGAAATAGAATTAACCCTTTACCTAACATGAAAAGCAGACGACACTTGCAAAAAAAATTCTTGAATAACTATTATTTTCATTTTTTGTCTCTAAAACATAGGTTATGACCCCTTATGGGAACGAGCTCGAAGAGCTCGTTCCAATGAGGGGTCATACCTATGTTTTAGAGACAAAAAATGAAAAAATAATGACAATTAATTGGCGATTTTTGTGAATAGCACTGGCCGGTTTTGGTCGTTACGTTAGGTAACGGGTTAAACAGACACATATTTCTCTTTTTGATAGTCATAAAACCTCAAAAATAATACAATTTTTCATGATTTTAGTAAGTTTATCCTTAGTCAAAAGGTCAATTTGTGCCTCCTGTACCCCCGTTGTGGAGGACAAGAAGGGAAAATTCCCCCTTCTGCCCTTCTACTATGGCACCCCCCGCCTGCGGCAGGTAAAGAGTTTAAAGGTGACAGGTAAAAACCTTTGGCAAGTAAGAAGCTGAAGGTATGTTAGGGAATTCGAAAGAAGGCTCTGAAACAATCCTGAACCGCTTTTAAAGCTGTTATTTTAACAGCTTGCTGAGAAAATGCGCATTGCTCCAATTAGGGCTTCAAAATTAGACTCGATTCGAAATCGTCCAATTGATTCGATTCGAAACGCGCTGATTCTAAAGTTTTCAAATCGTTGAGCTGTTCGTAAAATCCTCCCAAGTGTCTCCGTCTGAACTCTCTTTCTCTCAGCAGGTCTCCTGTCCGGGAGACCTGATGGTAGAAGAATTCAAGGAGGTTCCGCTTCCGAAGGTACCTTGATTCCATTCTGGAGTATTCCGCATTTTAATTGACCGTCCAAACAGACGGGTCACTGTTGCATACAACACTTAAGTGGAGATTGACAATATTCACGGATGTGAGAAAGCGCCAATATCTACAACTTAACTCTTTAACCAACGTAACGGAAAAAACCGGCCAGCGCTATTCACAAAAATCGCCAATTACTTTTCATTATTTTTTTCAATTTTTGTCTCCAAAACGTAGGTTATGGCCCCTCTTTGGAACGAGCTCGTCGAGCTCGTTCCAAAGAGGGTCATAACCTATGTTTTTGAGACAAAAAATGAAAAAAAATAGTTATTCAAGAATTTTGTTAGCAAGTGTCGTCTGCTTTTCATGTTAGGTAGGGGGTTAAAGAGCAATGCGATTCGATTCGAGATTCGACTGGATTCGAGATTCGATTCGAAATCCTCTGCTTGACACGATTCGACCCGAAATTTAAGATTCACAATGTCCTATATGTCCGGCCCCTGTGAGAATTTCGATGACAGTTAATTGTGAACAAAATCTCGACAAGGAAGAATAATGTGCCTCTAATCGATAGGCAGAGAGAAGAGGGAGGATATAACATCTCGAATAAAGGTTTTGAACCATTGAACCATTCGTGTCCCATTTCGCATGACCTTCAGAATTGTTTTAAGATTCAGAAAATATAGGATGCTGCGAGTAATCTTTTTGTATTTCAACTCTTTTCTAACCTTTACCCAACGTAACGGCACAACCCTGTCAGCTCTATTCACAAAATTTACCATTCAATTTTCATTACTTTTTCAGTTTTTGTCACAAAAACGTAGCATATGACCTTTCATTGGAACGAGCTCATTGAGCCCCCCGTTCCAATGAGAGATCATAAGCTATGTTTCTGCAAAAAAAAAAAAAAAAAAAAAAAAATTAGTTATTCAAGAATTTTGTTTGCAAGGTCGTCTGATTTTCGTGTTATGTAAATGGTTAAGAAAAGTGTTTTAAGTTGTATGAATCTGTTCTTACCGCTTGTCTCTTTTCGTCGGCAAGTTTCTGTCTCTCGGCGAGTATATCCGCTGTGATTACTGGAGCTGATGGTTGTGCTAGTGGATCCAACCTCTGTTGAATAAAACCATTCCAACACATTAAAAAACGATTCCATACGTTTTTAAAGGACCTCTAAAAGATAGAGAGAGGGAGGGAGAGAGAGAGAGAGAGAGAGAGAGAGAGAGAGAGAGAGAGAGAGAGAGATAGAGAGAGAGAGAGAGAGAGAGAGAGAGAGAACATAGACAACGGGCGAGATGAGTGCCTTGTACTCCTCTCGTTGGTTAGAGCCTGAGAGAAGGTCTGTTCAGAAAATCCCTCATGCCATCGTAACCCTATGCCCATCACCCAACCCCCCGTTTATGTACCCGCACTTCTTTTTCTTGATCTTATCACATGCAGAGGCTCGTTATAAACAATTTTAAAGTATAACATTATTATTTGCACCCATCAGTGCTGTAACACTGCTATATTGTAATACTAATGGGTGTACACCGCTTGACAGTGGTTCGGAACAAATGATTTTTTTCACCACAATTGATAAGTTGACAAGTTTTAACCATTAGCAAGCGTTACGATCATAACCTTTAAGGGCTATATATCCACAAATATCACTGTTCAAAATTTATTATTTGTTCATTTGTT
Source organism: Pictodentalium vernedei (assembly GCA_031216915.1). Taxonomy (NCBI): domain Eukaryota; kingdom Metazoa; phylum Mollusca; class Scaphopoda; order Dentaliida; family Dentaliidae; genus Pictodentalium; species Pictodentalium vernedei. The sequence goes on from CM062292.1 coordinate 202,671,889, forward strand.
GTCTCAAAAAATAGCTTATGTCAAAAAAATGAAAATATTGAATTTATTCAAGAAATTTGTTTTCAAGTGTCATCTCATCTTCATGTTAGGTAAGGGATTAAATGATTGAGTGCAGTTAAATTAATTGTGGCTTCGGCTCCACCTGTTGCTGAATGCCAACAGGAAACGTCAGAAAGTATCACCATATGGTTCTCTAATGGTAGATGGCGGTAATTCCTAGCAGGCATGTAACTACCGAAAAATTTTGGGGAGGCGGGGGTGGGTGTATCATCCCTCTGCCCTACTGTCAGCGCATATTGCCCTACATATACCACCACCTTTTCAAGTGCTTTCAACAGTACATATCATATGATATCAGATGCAATGTAGGGCAGGGAACTCCACACAGGAAGATAAATGAATATATTCTAAATAGAAATGTTGAATTTACAAGGACCCACCCTGGCCTCCTTTTGCAGGGCAGCGGGGCATATGAACTGGGACAGAAGTTGTACAAGACCATGATATATCAGGTATCCAACGTGCTCTAGCTGTTCAGCTCTTTTCTGTTGTGCAGAATAATTTCTTGCAAATAATTCCTCGGCGGGGCAGTAGTTGTGTGGGCCGTGGACCGTGGTAACCTGCCCTACTCGCTGCCCTGCGAACAGAAGATCTGAATATTTTGGAGGTGTAACTCGCCCCCCCCCCCCCCCCCAAGATTTACAACCCTGATTCATAGTTACAAAATTTGGTAATATTTTGGGTGGGCACCCTGACCCCTCTATGTTCTCTCGACGCCAAGCATCCCCTTCCCATTCCGACATCCTTTTTCAGAACGAATCCGTTAATCAAAAGCGAGTTTGCCACGCAATGCGTAAGCGGCATAATAGATCGAGTAAAACTTACACCCACAGCACACAGGGGCAAATGTTTTAAAGCGAACATGTAGGTGGATTTTCCTCTGTAGATTTCCATTATACAAATTCTATTTTTCACTCCTTCGAAGTCGCGTACATACAATATTTCCTATAAATATTTTCCAACACCTCCACTATCAAGCTCTCAGATCACCTGTCTAATTCCGTAAGGAATCCGGCGCAGTTATCGCTGTATAGTTACCACCCACTTTTCGCGAACTTTGCGCGCTGACTACCATTGATTTAATGTAATGTTCCTTCACTCACAAAGATATACAGATATCCTTTCGGCTCCAGTTATACGTATTCCAATCAGTATTTATTTAATTCACCTTGAAACATCAAGATATAAATGAAATTAGTGACACAACGCCGCGTAATCATAAAACTACAGTTGTGACGAGTTTCCATTCATAATTATTTAATAAACAAACATGTCTGGTGGTATTGGTGAGTTCATTAAAGATTCGGTCTAGTCAAGTCTCAGTTGAGAAACATTTCTTGCGTTGGTGCTATGTAAATGAATATTTATGATATTTTTTAGATTCAGTCAGATGGAATATTTCAGTTGATCGACCAACTGAAATATTCCAGAGAATTGAATCTAAGCATGGGCGATGGACTATTCAAGGACCAGACCGGTACTAGGCCACAAATTCGAATTCTTTATAAAATTTGACTGGTGACTTGAGAGCTAGTCTAACTATAGGCATACACATGTTGACACAACACGCATTTTCAAACCCACAGGCAAAAAAGAGACCTCCAATCGAACGAACACCCATTTTGAACTCTGTGCTCTTTTTAAAAAGTCTGCCTGAAGAGATCAGAACTAAATAAATATACATGCATATATATGTGTGAGAAGTTAGGCACACAGTTTAGACTGCAATCAATAACATTTAATTATATACCAGTTACCAATAACACGCCTTCTACCCTTACAGAAATGACTAAAAACGAACAGTTTAATTGAGTTCATTTCCTTTTGACGAAAGGTTTATATACCTATTTATAAATTATTCACTAAGGTGCAGTTTGCAAAATATATAAACTCAACCTGTGCAGGTAGCTACATAAGAATAGCTATTAAGTTCGGGAGCGACACCATAAAATTTCCGACAGACATTATCGGTGCAAAACATATCACCGGGATCTAGATCCAAAACATGGGGAAACTTTTAAGACCTTAGACTTCATATTAAGAGGACATGCCGCCCCCCCCCCCCCCCACCTTTCCGGTTTAGAAAGTTTAAAAAAGACAGTCGGAAAAGTGTTATTTTTTCTTAAATCTAATAATTGACATGGGGTAATTACATTTATGTGAAAATGTTGCGGACCTTACAATCGTTATACTTATCCCCAGTTCCTTATGTACATTCGTTATCAACCGATTATATCGGTTGATAAAGAATGTCAAATAAGGAACTCCCCAAATGGGGACCCCCATTTCGCATTCTTTTATCCAATTCGTTTTATCATACCGCAGAAAGTTTTTGATGATATCCGCCGTGAATCCCGTGATGTGTTACCGCAGCCTCCCCTGCAGTTGCTGTTGCAGTTCCTCAGTAGTGACCTCCTCACCCAAAAAAGTTTTACCACGGACTCCGCGGTGATCACCTCCTGTTCAAGGCTCCAGTTTGGGAAAGCTAGAATAGTATGAGTCGGGGTGTGGAGGTGAGTGGGGGGGGGGGGGGGGCATGGATGGTGCGTTGTCCGAAACAACAACCTACTCAGAAGACAAGTCTCCCTCCTTCATCTCATCTTGCAACGAAGAGTGAGATGAGCTGGAGATCGATCTTCCTCCTGGCGATCATTAGCACCCCCCCCCCCCCCCCCCCAACTACGATGTGGTGCGTGTAGATATGGATCAGTCAGGGGTACCAGGTGTGATCCCATCAGCGGCTTCACCTGCCCACTTCTGTTCCTTCACCATCCTTTTCCTCTCCACGAACACCATCATTCAGTGGACATCCCTTCGTCTGACTGAAGCTCCCTTCTTCCGCTTCTTCTTTTCCTTATTGTCCCCAGTCGCAGTCTTCTGGTCGTGACCCAGAGGCACATCCAGCAAATATTTCGTATCACCTGGTTGGTGATCGGCGTGGAAGGAAATCCCCAAGAAAGATGATACACCTCTATACAGGGACGGCGGATTGGGTATTCTATTAAAATCCACGACTTGGTGAATTTTGTCTGTGGACTTGGCTAGTTCAAGTGGTAGTTTGTGCAGCCCTTCAACCATAGCAGCGTCTTTTGGATCTCAAGTGGGAGCGCCATTTGTGCGATGTTTACAAACCTTTCAGTCCAAGGTGCAAGTGTAATACTTCTTTACTTCTTTATTGTACTGCTACACCATTGCGGTCAAATGTACATCAATATTAACATTACACATTTAGTTGTGCAGGAAAAAAATCAAAAAAAAAAAATCATATTTTGCTATAAGGGGGTACAAAAAAAACTTTCAACTTAGCTCAACGTGCTGTTATCGACCTGGGGCTACTACAACCCCTTTTTGAAGACCGTGAGAAACAAAGTGTGCAACGTTGTTGATACATTCTGTGTTGTCGTGTGTTAATATATACTTGACTCTTGCTGTATCAGTCATGCTGCTGAAATACTCTTTGTTTGTTTGGATGTTTTGTAGTAGGCACTCGTGCTCTTCTGTCAGCATTGTGCAGTGGAGGAGGAAGTGTGTCTCGTCGTCTACCACCCCGCAATGTTGACATTGACGCTGTGCTTCTGGGATGCGATAATATCTGCCTCTCTCGATTCCCAAATTGTGACAGCTTAGACAAAATCTTGTTAGGGCCTGGCGGTGTTTCGAAATTTGGCACTCTTTGGGGTATGGTTCAAGTTCAAATTTCTCTTTAAATTGCCTATACGTTCTTAGTGTAATGTGTATCTGGTCTCTGGGGAAACATTCGAATTCCCTCTTTCAGATGCGTGTTCTATTTTACAATGGCAGACCAGCTGGACGGATTGAAATTTTATGGTTCTTCGCCCGCCTGGACGAAAAGACGTTTTGTGAAACACTGTTGAAAAGGGTTGTCTGGTGGTATCTTTCAGGACGCATGTTGTTTGTCTTTGTGTATAGAAGGGTAGGGTATAACTGTAACTTGATTCAACCTTATCTGAAAAGCTCTGTCCCGTGAATAAATTATATAATCATAAAATCATAAAGTATTCTTTATGTGACGATCCGATGGTTCTCATATGGCGTAAATTACAACAAAACTCCTGTCATTAATTTTCGTAATAAATCAATGAAGATTGTGTAATAACAACGGGCCACATATGAATAATAACTTCTGTGCAGAGGAGCTTGCTTTAACCCTTTGCATAACACGAAAAGCAGACGACACCTGCAAACAAAATTCTTGAATAACTAAATATTTTCATTTTTTGTCTTAAAAACATAGCTTATGACCCCTCATTGGAACGAGCTCATCCAATGAGGGGTCATAAGATATGTTTTTGAGACAAAAAATAAAAAAAATAATGAAAATTGAATGAGGGGTCATAAGCTATGTTTTTGAGACAAAAAATAAAAAAATAATGAAAACTGAATTCTGTCAGTAGGCACATAGAACACATTGAAACTCAGGGGACGATGTATTATCGCGTAACATGCTGTATCACATGCATACAGCTATAGTGCCTGCGTGAGTCTCTTGTTACCCGTTATCAATTGGATTCCCGTTTTCGTTTTTAAAATTTAAACGAGTCTACATAAAATTCCTGGAAAATTTTGACTAGAAAACATTAAGGACATGTGTAAAGAGGCCAATGGAGGGCCGCAGTGGCCTTATATTTTCCATTTTTTTCCCAGGGACGTCCCTGGATACCGCCGCTACGCGCGTCTGATTACACTTCGCATCAGGGCCCATGATTGAGATCTGACCCCCCCCCCCCTCCCCCCCACACACACAGAATCCTAGATCCGCCACTGTACCTAACGTAATGACAATATCCGACCCGCGGTATTCATAAAAATCAATTTTCTCTCCATTTTATAGATTATGATCTTCATTGGAACGATATCGTCGAGATCCTTCCAATAAGGGTTGATAGGCCATATTAGTAAAAAAATTAATATATTTAATTATTCAAGAAAATTATTTGCAAGTGTCGTCTTCAATGGCGTAGCTAGGTGGTGGGCAACAGCATGTACAATAGTACATACCTATAGATATATACGGACTCTCGAACAAAAGAAATTTCATAATCGTCTCCTCTGCTAGCTATAATACGATTAACCCTTTATCTAACGAATCGGTCGCATCACCTGCATACGTTACAACCTGAGCAGTTAAAAGAATAAAACAATTTCGACAAAACCATATCATATGACCAGTCCTTGGACTTTGAGCTCGTTCCAATGAGAGGTCACGTGACATGGTTTTGTTTTGTTGAAACTGTTTGAAAAATTTAAATAAAATAAGTATAATAATGAATGTTGATATCGTGTGCTTTTGGTACACGGTGCGTTCTCAAAACGTCGAAAAACTAAAATTTACACCTCGGTAAGTTTGTTTTGAAAGTAATTATAATTTATATCTAATTAGTGGTCACTCGTGAGATGTTTCTGCGTTCAGAGATACAGACGGGGGTGTTTTCTGTGCTCCGTGAACAGAGTTTTTCTTTGTTGTGTAAGATATATACAGTACGTGGAGAGTGGATTGTAACCAAATCACCCGGGGAGTAGAGTTATCACTCAAAGTATCACTTTCAAATTCTGTTCACGTGGACAAGAATACAAGCAATGTTTCAGCCAATGGACCTCCGGGTATGACCCGGAGGTTCATTGGCTGGAACTTTGTTTGTGCTTGTTATGCTTTGGAACAAATTTGCAATTATTGCTTGGATGGAATCGCCACTCTGCAGGTGATTTAGTGATACTACACTCCCCACGTACTGCATGTATACGTACAAGTCATTGGTATCCATATCAGTTTTCTGAAGATAATCAGAGGTAAAAATTAGGGAGCAAACAAAGACGCGCGTCTGAAGCTTTATAAATCATTCCAACGTCAGTGAGAATTACACAACAGACACCCATGCTTATTCCCCACGGTTATAGACCCTTCCCGCAAAACAACCGATCCTATTTAGATATAGACTATAGCCTTAAGCCTATTGTTCCCTTGTGTAAACACATCGGTACAGATTTTCATTTTTTCAACGTTTTGAGATACAGTCGGATACACGTGTTAACCCCCTTCACACTGATGTCAAAATATCTACGTTTCAAGCAGAAAAAAATTCCCATAATGCATCTAGAAATTTAACCAATTCAATCTGGTTTGACAGAGCTCATTGAGCTCTGTCAAACCAGATTGAATTGGTTAAATTTCTAGATGCATAATGGGAAAAAACAGCTTCCTGAAATTTTGGTATTTTGACATCAGAGTGAAGGGGGTTAAGACCATAAGTAAATTGGATGACTCTCGTTGAAAGTCTTCAGTCTTTTCAAACCTTGGCGGACGAGATGTGGGGGGGGGGGGGGGGGGGTTGATTGTGCAGACTGTCCGGCCAAAGCGAAATAAAGAGGAGAGGTGTATCCCGTCATCAAGTCTCCCTCGGATGTACACCATGTGGATCGTCAATGAAAATGTGCTAGCAAGCGTCATACAACGGTTCACTACAACCTACCGATAATCTTCTTGGGGGATGCTTCATAATTAAACTTTCTTTCTGACTGCCATCAAGACTGACATCAAACATGATTGACTTTGGAACTGGAATATAAAAAAAGTTGTTAGTAATATTTAGTCAACGCCCCTAGTCTCGTATCTAGACTAAATAAATTTCATTATTTGTGACAGGTTCCCCCAATATTATGTTGCACTTGGGACAGACGGGGTTAATACAATGTATCAGTGTGCAAAATTTAAAAAATGACTCAAACCGACAGACCGTTCACGTGGTTTGGAGGTGGCTAACCGAACACTCGGCTATGTAAAAATTCTTGGAAAACTGCTTTTTTATCATTAACGAGTATTCTTATATTGCGTGGAATTGAAATATATACATCGAAAGCCCCTCAAGGCAAAAGTCTATAAATCTATTAGACACAAGGAAGGCTGGGTTGACCGGTAGAGTGCTGGACGCCCATATTCGGGCTTTATTCTGAACTGCAGGTACCTAAAGTTGAAAACTTCATATTTTGTGGATTTCCTTCTTATTATCTTGAATGTAAAATTACTTCACTCCATCGATTTGCATTGTTACAATTTATGGGAGAATGCCTATAGGCATCAAAGAGGTTACACCCTTTGGATTTCATATAGGAAAAAATCGATCGAAGCTAAGTGGCGAAACGTCCATCAACATTGCTAATTTGAGTCCGAAATTTTATTTTATTTATAGATTCACCACACAGATCAACAAAGCTATCTGCGCCACTGCAAATATGAGTGAGTGTGTGTGTAGTTGTGGTGGCTTCTGATTACCTACCTGCTCAGAAGGATATTCGCTGTCAAACTCACATTCGAACTTTTAAAGACGCTTTTGGGGCTGTTGAAAAGACTCTGGACTAAACCGTCAGCTGAAAGTTTGAGGACTTAAAATTCAGTTACTTTTCAGTTCTCAGATTTCGTTAAGAAGTATCAAGTGTAATCAGTGTATGAATTGTGCCCCAGTTGCCCCAATCGACGTGAACCTGTTTCGCTCCATCCAGCTCGACTCGGACCTCTTCGCAACACCAACAGTATACTATTGGCTAAGACTACAGTGACTATACCACCACGTTCTTCCAGATCACCTATGATTATCACTCAAACCCACAATTAACATTGCATTTGTTAACCCTTCACCCAACGAAACGGCAAAATCCGGCTATTCTCAAAAATCGCCAATTAATTTTCATTATTTTCTCAAGAACATATGTTATGACCCCTCGTTGGAACGAGCTCGTTCCAATGAGGGATCATAACCTATGTTATTGAGACAAAAAATGAAAACAATTAGTTATTCAAGAATTTATTTTGCAAGTGTCGTCTCCTTTTCATGTCAGGTAAAGGGTTAAACCACGAGTTATCTGCCCAAACTGTGATCTATGCATGTGAATGGTGGGTTTCTATTCGCCATCTTAATCAAACGAACGTGATGAAAGAAGATTTCAATGACAAATAATAAAACAGATGAAATACAGGCAATTCAGATTAAAAATTCTATAGTAATCCATACCAAATGCATCTAACCGCACGAAAAGATAATGCACCAAACATTGTGGCCGCCTTGCGAGGAGGGTTGCACCGAGCATCCTCCAAATGAGCTTCGACACTCTCCACTTCCCCAAACCCACAAACACAGGTGTGTGTGCTCAAACATAGGGGGACGTCTTGTGATTCGCCGGTTTCCCAGTCAAGGGGTAAAGGTATTGTGGGCGTCCACAGTTGTTTGCAATACTAGTGCACCCCTCTATTATGGAAGATCGGAGTATCATATCCTTCGTTTTCTGAGGGGAGGGGGGGGGGGAGGTCTGGAACGTCTGTGAATGTTTCGGGTGGACAAACATGCTTCTTCTTTTCAAACAATCCATCAAAAAATGTATATTATTTCTTAATTACAATTTTGTTGCAAGTGAGCTTGGAAAGAAGAGTGAGTGTGGCAGAGAAAGCCGAACAGACCCCCATCACCACCACAAAAAAAAAAAAAACGAAAAAAAAGAGAAAAAGGTTCGTTTACTTTTGTTTTCCTTAAAGCTTGACCAAAGAACACTGAAAATAAATTTAAATGACCAATTACAGTAAAAATGCAAATGGCTTTTGACGTTTACTTCCCCATCCCCGCACGAAAAAATAAAATAATTTTCATGCTAAGAAGGAGGAGGGGGAAATGGGAATTTTTAAATTTAAAACAGTAGTGAGGACAATACAATTTCAACTGAATTGAGGCATACCTTGTGAGGCCAGTTCGTTTGGGCAATGTTGCAAACCCTCAAACGCTCTTTCTATTCCGGCAAAAATGCTGGAATGAAAGTGTAAGATGATTAATCTATCACTTTATCACCACGTATTACAGAGATGGGCGGTACTGGAATTTTGAGTTCGGTATCGGTTTCGGTATTTCTAGAGGGTATCCTGCGGTATCGGCTCGGTATTCGGTATCTGACTTAACTGAGATTTGCTGATAGTCCCAAAGGGAAACCACACCAAGAAAAGACAGAATACCACAGCATCACGAATGTCACAGCCAATGAGCACAACATTGGCATTCTTTTGCCATCTCAAATCATATAGAGGTCTACAGTAATTTTGTGACTTGTTCCAAACACCTCTCAACCTTTAAAGGTCAATTTCAGGCTTTTGCGATCTCGTGGTATGTGCCCTTAACATGCCGGCATAAGGAGGTCCCGCTGACAATAAATAAATCACATGGGCAGTGATTTCTAGTCACAAATCATATTTATTACACGCCTGTTCTATGAAATCCCCATCTACAGCAACACTAAACCGTGCGGAAAATAAATATCTGTTCCGCACATATGTGTGGAACGGAAATCGTTGACGGACTATTTTTAAATAGAAGCGAAATTTCACTGGTATTTGCTGCAGATCGTACAATGCAGTTACAATTTGAATCGCAAGCGATAGCAGAAAATCGTCCCCTAAGTTCCAAAGTGTTCTATGTGCCTACTTCTATGTGCCAGTAGGCACACAGAACACATTGCAACTCAGGGGACGAAATATTAATACGGGTTCCCCTCGCAAATTTGGTTGGCGATAAAATGTGTTGTCTATTTTAATAGTTGTCAAATGAATTGCCGAGCGTCCTTCTAATAATTGTTTTATAGACGTGAAGGCGTGTAATAAATACAGAACGACACACGCGTTTGAATGGGTTAATCGATATGGCACTTGTGCCATCGCGGAAGGATAGAACTCGAGGCCTGCGGCCTCTCGTTCTGTCCTTCCGCGTTGGCACTCGTGCCATATCGATTAACCCATTCACACACGCGTGTCGTTCTGTGTATATATGGCCTATTTCAGGCATTTGCGGTCTCAGAACATGTGCCCTGACCATGCCATCTTTAGGAGGTCCTGCTCACAACAGACAAAACACAAGGGTAGTGATTTCTAGTCACTTGACTAGAAAGCGCTGCTAAGCAGTTGCATATGTATAGGTTGTAGTCTACTGGGATTTCAGGGCAGTTGCCAAGTCCATTGAGAGTTAACAAAATTGAAAAGAAACTCGGTCACTTCTTTCATGAAAATGAACCTTTTAACTGTTATCGAGCCTCAACAAGGACCTATAAATAGCGAATGTAGGAAATTTGAAAATTTAGTCGGTATCGCTATTCAACGATTGGTTCGGTTCGGTTTTTCGGTACCCCCATGATATCGGTACTGGTTCGGTTTTCGGTATATTGCCCATCTCTAGCTGACATATTCTTTTGATTCGCACCTTTATGGCCGAATTGCGTTGAAAAGTTCTTGTGCAAGCCACTGATTTCTGTGCAACTGGATTGCTTGAGTGCTCATTGGTCGCATGCATATAAAAAAGTGTCTCATCGCGACCGGCATCTTTGGGGGGGGGGGGGGGGGGGGGCAATTGTTGCTATAAATAAACTATGATATGCTGTCAGCGAGTCGCGGACAATTGTCCCGGTTGTAATGTTTCAAGAAATCGGGGGGGGGGGGGGGGTCAATGTCCCGAGTACGAATTTTTCCTGTATTTCACGTGCGCCAATGGCGTGCGTGGCATACAGAAAGTACTACAAGGGTCGCTGATTCCTGTGCCCCGTATACTATACCTGAGGTGTGTTCTGTATTTATACCACGATTTAACCTGAATTAAGTGAATAAAGCTGATATTTTGTAAAGAAAAAGGATCACTTTGGGCGGCTTTTGTACTTTTTTGCTTGACGCCGTTTTGTGTCAAAGCATTTTATTCAAGTAATAGCGTCAACCAGTGGCGTAACGTCTAATCAGATACGTTATTACGTGACGTTCTTTCGCACAGGTTGTATTCCACGCGTTGTGTATCTAGCACATTTTTCAATGTCTATATTGTATCGAGTAACGTTCAATATACACAACAATCGCGGTTTAATGACTCCCACTCGTAAAATTGAAAACAAAGACACACTGAACATTTATTCTATATATTTCAAGTGTACACTCACCTGGATTATTGCTGGAAACATCGGCCCTGTTTGCATTTGAATCTGTTCTAGATTTCTTGTTACCACTTTTCACAGGTTTTCCATTTTCCGTGCGAGAACCCTTTCTGTGTTTTGTACCCTGTGATTTGGGCTTTTTTGAATCCGCCACTTCCGTGGAAGGATCTACTCTTGACGAATTACAACCCATCTTTCCTTTTCACTTTTTGTCCATGATATCAAGAAATCAGCCTCCTCTGTGCACAGGCAACCATTCAAAATTTGCAAAGCGTTTTTCCTTACTTCAGATCGTTAAAAATATGAAATTTCGTGAAGTTAAGCTGGATACTGTCCAGGTGCTTTATATGGAATGAGTTCTTGCAGTTTTCTAATGTTTTTTCAACAGGTAACTGAAAATTATGCAAATATTAGAAAAAAAGTTCTTATTTATCCTTTGTCCACTGATATTAAAATAACTAAATTTGAAGTAGGACCCCCATCCCAATACCACCAGGAAATTAATCAGTTCAGTCCTGTTCGACAGATGTCATTGAGCTCCGTGAAACCTATTTTGGTTGGTTAAAATCTCAGCTGCATTATGGGAAGAAATTGCAGCCTGAAATTGTGATATTTCGACATCAGTGTGTAGAGGGTTAATAAACTACAATGACCTGGATTAGTTTTTTGTTCCGACCAAAATATGAGCGTCTCAAGAAGTACTAGTGTTAGTTTTACGTGATCAAACATCCCGTTTCGTAATCAAATATGTTCACTGGGGCCTCGGAAGCACATCAGAGCCCCTGGGGAGGGTGGTCAGACCCTGGGAAAAGGTAGTTTACTCGCACTAGCAGCCCCACCAATACACGCTGAAGCGTGCATGTCTCGAAGGCCGAAGGCCCGAGATGAGGCAGTTTGAGAAGAGGCGCCACGCTCCCATCGGGAGGGAGGGGGGGCTCATCCCAGCCCCCAACCCCCCATTGAATTTTGAAACTCCCAGAAAGGATTTGGGGTGTATTTTAGCTTTACTTCGAGAATAAATCATTGAAAAAAATGAGTGACGAACATGGGAAGGGCAGAAGGGCATTGTCTGCCCCCCCCCCCCCCCGTGGTCCGAAGGCAGGGAGGGAAGTTGCCACTTTAACCCCACCTCCTCCATCCCCGTGCTACCGTCGTCCCAGATGTTCACGATGATCTCATTTGACGGCCGTAGCTTTACGTGTAGTACACTCGTAACTGCACTTGTTGCTTCATTTGCAAATAAGCTGAACATTGATAGGTGTTGGTGGTTTGTGATGACCCAGAGCAGATACTAAGGTGATTCTGCAATAATCAATTCTCTCACAAATGAAATCTGATACCATTTTATCACAGAGATATGGACTTTTTTGTTAGAAATTTATGAAGTAAATAAATAATCTAAATATCTTTACCAAACACTACCGCAGTCGACAGTATATATATTTTTTTCTCCAAATACCGTCAAAGATGAAATTCATCACACCACGGTGTCTACTTTAGTATCAACAGAGAACTAATATTTCCCGTTTCGTGGCCTCCTCAAAAAAAATAAATTACAGGGTCTTTTTATTGGAAGACCTATTTGCTTAACGCTTTACCTAACTCGAAAAGCAGACGACACTTGCAAATAAAATTCTTTAAGCAATAATTTTTTTATTTTTTTTTACGTCAAAAACATAGCTTATGACTCCTCATTGGAACGAGCTCATTGAGCTCGTTCCAATGAGGGGTCATAAGCTATGTTTTGTGACAAAAAAAAGTAATAAAAATTGAATGGTGAATTTTGTGAATAGCGCTGGTCGATTTTGGCCGTGACGTTGGGTAAAGGGTTAACAGTGGCGGATTCCGAATTATTCAAAGAATGCACGAACTAATATTTTAAGGAGAGAATCGACACTTCCGACCCATTCTAATCTGTTCCCAATACCGCCAACAATAGAATGGTCTCGTGTTCTTGGGCGCAAAGTTACGGTCGCATCACCAAGTACGTGGGTTCGTCTAAATAAAGAAAGAGAAAGAGATTACTATGTTATATCTGTTGTACGGAGTGCGACTACATTTTTCCTGTTTCCGCGTGCTCGCCACAATGCAATCCATTTTGTGGGCCAAATATATAGAAAATGGAAAACACATTTACTCACACATGCCCCACGCCCATCCCCGTTAACCCTCCATCATTACGCTGTCAGTGTTTATTTATATGTACAACTTTTCCTCTTCTGTATTCAGTGTAAAACTATCTGGCAACAAAAATTGTATATTTTGGAATAAAGATTGAAAAACAAAAAAAAAACCTTTCCCTATACGAATAACAGACGACGCTTGCAAAATTAATTCTTGAATAGCTAAATATTTTCATCTTTTTCGGCAAAACCATATCTTGTGAAACACTCATTGGAACGTGCTCAATGAGATCGCACCAGTGAGAGGGTCACAAGCTGTACTTTCGAGACAAAAAATTAAAAATAATAAAATTCGAATGGCGATTCTTTGTGACCAGCTCTGGGAAAGTTTTTGTTATTACGTCGCGTAAATGGTTAAAAAAACACGTGGGCGGGCAAGGATCTCTTTGATACACCGAGGTAACGCAGCTCGGGGAATCGGTTTAAAAGTACTATCTGAGACCAAAGAAGGACCGTCATAACCCATATCTACACTGTGGCAGTTAAGTTATGAGAAATTTCGAAATGAGAGCATTGATGGTGGTGGTGGTGGGTGGGTGGGCCGCCTTGTGGGCCGTCTTTAACAATCGAGACTTTTTGAAGGCAAACTGTCACTCTGATCTAAACATCTCCTTGCACAACCACTTCTGGTATGTGAGGAATATACACTTCGATAGTTTTGTCAAGAGCCAAATGCTTAAAGGCTCTCCGATATTAAACACAAAACTTCACCCCACTGAAAAAAAGACGGTTCACTTGAAATGGTGGTTTTCAGCCGATTACCAGTGATGTACAACTCTCCGGTACTCAAACGACTGAAAACTCAAAATATCGAACGGATTTTTAAAATTCAATTCACAATGACTTCCGCGATACGATATATACGTGAAATTTTGATGAATGCTAATGAATGTTATGAAAAAAAAAGTTTTGTACTTTGCCATTCAAAGTTTTTAACTTTTTACTAAAACAATATTCACTCACATGATACACATATCAGAAGAAGTCCTTCAAAAATGCCCCAACAGGTTCTCCATAGAAGGTACAACTACACACAAAAAGTCACTATTAGTCAAACTGATTATTAAATGGAATGCTCCTCGAAAGAAAAGTGCACACTTCATTTGACCGCGTTGCTTAGGGATATGTAAATAAATAACTGTTTATAAGAGAAGGGAGTTAATCGACTCAAATCAAACTGCATTAGTCAACTGCTATTGTGTAACTTCACACCTCTCAAATTACCATATTGTTTGTTGATGTGCATGTCATCAGTAAAACGAATGTCAGAATAGTTTCCCTCACCTGAAGGCGATCTGAAGTGACTCGACTAAAGCTTATTTGAATTTCCTCGGTTTCCAAAACGTTCAGTCCAGGTGCTTTTTTTGGGGGGGGGGGGGGGGGCATGATATTTGGAAGGTCGTTGTGTGTGTGTGTGTGTGTGTGTGTGTGTGTGTGTGTGGTGTGTGTGTGTGTGTGTGTGTGGGGGGGGGGTACCCTATTCTTAACTGGGACCCTCTGGTCGTCACCCATCTTCTCTTCCCATTCTAATTGAATGGAAGTGGGAGGAGGGGGATAACAGCCGGTGCGTCCTAGTTAGGACTAGCACTCCCACCCCCAAGAAAAATTGCAAAATTCAGTGCTCTAAGATAGGATATCGGGCATTTATAGATTGTGTAGTCCTACATTGGAGACTATTTTAGAGCTCAATATGCTATCTGAAAGTTGCATTTGGGCAATATTTTGAGGGAATTTTAAGGGGGGGACCCCCCAGCCCCCCCCGCCCCCCCCCCTGTGACCACACCACTGGTTCAGTCTAGAGTTAGCAGGTCTTCAATCCTTCAAGCCATCGAACCCATTCGCTGACGACAGCGACAATATTGTTTTCTCAAATCAGCCCACCAAACGTTTTGTCGAAAGTTTTTTATGCTTCTAGGAATCTTTTAAAGTTTGTAGTCTTGTTAGATATATAATATTGTACATAAATGGGAATATTCGGAGGTAAAATGTCAGTTAGACCAAGAAGACTGCATCTTTTGTCGACATCCATTGAAACGAAAATCCCATGTTTGGTGAGGAAACGGTCTGAATCAATGCGGAGATTGAGGTCATAAAATTTCCGACGAAGATTTGCCAGACAGTAGGCCCTATGTCGCCAAGTGCCACTTGTGGCAGAAAACGATGGTGTGCCTCAGTAATTGCTGTTGGAAATTTTATGTCCTCTCCATATTAAAAGAAAAAGCTACATTGAGCCATTGTTCAAAAACCTAGCTTTTGACCGCTAATTGGAACGGACACAACTCTTTTTCGTGAGGGTCGATACGCATTAAGTTGAAGAGAAAAAGCAGAATAAAACAACAGAAATAATAGTAACAAAGTTTCCAGATCGTTTGAACTGGTTGAAGGCCTTTATGGCATTTAACGGTGAAGGTAACGTAACTGGAAAACCTCGAAATTTAGACCCCTTCTGAGAGGCATGCACATGTCCATGAAAAGGCGTATGGTCTGTACTTTTGCAAAAGTTGTTGGATTTTACTCTGTCGGAACTCGCAACTTTAATATGAAAGCCGGTTCTTTAAGTTACACCCATCATTTCAAAGGTTCTGAAAAAGATATATAATGTTTCATTCATCTGCGGCAAAGTGGTTAAATTTTGGAATGTCTACAACGCTTGAGAGAAAAAAATCAGTTTGAAGATTTCGGCAATTCGATAGCACCACAAAGACAGACGTGACAGTTTCAGTGCTTCAACAGCGGAATTTCTACCTTAGATAAATTAAAGGCAAGTGTAACTTTTTTATATAATTCACAAGTAAACGCTCTTATGTTTTGTGTACATATAGAAAATTCGGGTAAATGCATTTGAAAGCGGTGTTTGTTAAATATCCACATTTCCATCCCTTTTTTTTATTGGAATTTGGATCTGTATTGTAATTTGTAATTATCTCAGTCATAAAAAATATCATTTATAATATAACAATAATAACCACCCGAGAGGAATGAATAACAGTCCGAGGATTTATTAAAGACCCGAGACGAAGTCGACTTTAGTCGAGGGCCGTTAATAAGCCGGGGGGGGGGGGGGGGGTTATAACTTATTCTGTCCTCAAGGGCTGTTAAAGTGGTAATAATAAACCGGAACGCCAGACAAAACCATGCTATTACCTTTATTACCTTGATCGGAGGCGGGCGACGGGCTGTTGATGAATTTTATTTTCATTAACGGCCCGCCGCACGCTTCCGGTTGAAATATGCCATGAATTACTGAGTTTCAACACCTCGCTAAGCTCTGTTAAATATACTACAGGGAACGCCCGCTTAAGTTGCAATAGACTATTAGTGTAATAATAACACGAGTTGGGAGGGCGTTACGGTTTATTAACGGCCCGAGAGGAATGAGTAACAGCCCCAGGGTTTTTGACCGGCCCGAGACGAAGTCGAGGGTCGTTAATAAACCAGAGGGCTGTTATTCTGTCCTGAAGGGCCGTTAATAAACCGGGACGCCCGACAAAATCATGATATTACTATTATTACCATGACCAGAAGGGGGGAGGGGTTGTTTATCAATTTATTTTCATTTTAACGTCCACCGCACGCTTCCGTCTGCATGGCGCCATAAAGTACTGAGTTTTTCCACTCTGCTGAACTCCGTTAATATACTAGAGAACGCCCGGCAACGTTCTAATAATAAACCGGGACGCCCGACAAAATCATGTTATTATAATTATCCCCGCATGTTTTTAAAAAACGAGGATATTGTGGTGATCTCCGTCCGTCCCGTCTGTCCCGCCCGTACGTTCAAACTTCATATCACCAAGAGTACGTAATTCGAAACATTTAAACTATGCTGAGGTGTTCAGGTAGCATTTGTAGATGTACACAGATGTTTCGGAATTTTGATTCGGCCCCGTGTGGTGCCAGTAGTGCCACTTTTGTTGTTATTGTGTGAAAATCAGTTTACAGTGGAAGGTTCCTAGGGGTTTTAATTTGAAACGTTGAAAGTGTGTTAATATGCCCCAGTAGGGTCTCTAGATGTGCATAAAGGTTTGGGATGTTTGATTCGGCCCCGTGGTGCACCCGTAGCGCCACTTTTGTCATTGGAGATTCGGTTTGTGTCGAAAGGCTCCTAGGGGGTTTAATTCGAAACGTTGAAAGTGTGTTAATATGTTCCAGTATGGTCTCTAGATATGCATAATGGTTTTGGATTTTTGACTCTGCCCCACGGGGCTCCCGTAGCGCCACTTTTGTCCTTAGAGAATCAGTTTGTAGCGAAAAGCTCCTAGGGGTTTTAATTCGAAACGTTGGAAGTGTGTTAATATGTTCCAGTAGGGTCTCTAGATGTGTACAAAGGTTTTGGATTCTGGTTCGGCCCCGTGGGGCACCCGCAGCGTCACTTTTGTCGTTAGAGAATCGGTTTGGGACGAAAGGCTCCAAGGGGTTTTAATTCGAAACGTTGAAAGTGTGTTCATATGTTACAGTTGGGTCTTTAGATATTCTTAAAGGTTTTGGATTTTTGATTCGGCCCCGTGTGACACTCGCAGCGCCACTTAGGTTGTTAGAGAATCAGTTTCCGATCGAAGGCTCATAGGAGATTCAATTCGAAATGTTGAAAGTGTGTTAATGTCTTCCAGCAGGTTCTCTAGATGTGCATAAAGGTTTTGGATTTTTGATTTGGCCTCGTGGGGCACCCTCTCGCCACTTTTGTCGTTAAAGAATCGGTTTGACGGTTTGTGGCGTAAAGCTCCTAGGGGTTTTAATTTGAAACGTTGAAAGTGTGTTTATAAGTTCCAGTGGGATGTCTAGATGTATATAAAAGGTTTTGGAGTTTTAATTTGGACACAATTGGTGCCCGTAGCGCCACTTTTGTCGATAGAGAATCGATTTCCAGCAAAAGCTCCTAGGTGTTTTAATTCGAAACGTTGAAAGTGTGTTTGTCGTTAGAGAATCTGTTTCCAGCCCGTCCCGTCTGTATGTCCGAACTATTGCATGGAGGTTTTTTTTCAAGGTTCGGTTTCGGTTTTTTTTTTAAAACCTCGGTTTCGGTTCGGTTGTTCCGTTTTGTTTCCAGGCCCTTTAATTAACCTAAAAACACCATTATCTAACTACAAAAGACCATAGAAATGTCACCTGAAAGTTATTTAGTGTACGCGTTATGTCCCGCGGCCAGTCGGCCACTGACTGTACTGGGACACACTTCGACACAGCACACTTCACTAGCACTCGGTTGACAAATTGTTAACTCAATATGAAATTATGAATTTCGCATGTCTGTAAATAACGCAATTGCTTACACAATCAAGTTGAATCAATAATATGCAGGCCCGTCGGAACGAAATTTATATTGGGAGGGGGGGGGGGGTGGGGGCTGATATTGCTAATTTGGGTGAACTGGCTGATACTAAATGGGTATGGGGTATCCAGATGCCCAAGGCATCTGGCGCGAGTGCTGACGGCACGAGCTTTTTGAGGGGGGGGGAGGGGGGTTACTCCCCCAGAAATGTTTTGAAAAGGGCAATCAAAGGAAGCATTCTGGTAGCTTTTGAAGCAAAAACCTCTTGATTTTTTTAAACGGCAAAAGTTGTTTTTTTTAACAAAATGTTTAAAAAATCCCAATAGAACCCCATAACATTTGGGGACGGTTCTCACACCGGGCTCACCTGCAGGCCGTGTCCGTATTCCGTCATGCTAAAAAACAGTCAGGCCTTATGGTGGATTCATTAGTTTTATCATTACGCCAACGGTTGTCGTGGTCTTCTGAGCTGCCAAAGGAATTGCTCAAAACGTTTGCACATCAACATATGCAGGTGCATGTTATACATTCAGTGATACGTTCATAATTCTAATCCAGGGGCGTAGTAAGCTAATTTTATTGGGGGGGGGGGGGGGGTAGGACCTATAGTCCCATGAGGCGACGCGTCATCCGAGCGGCGAGTGGGGGCGAACACGAGAGGAGATATCCTCTGTCTCGTTGGTGGGGGGTTCGGGGGCCTCCCCCGGGAAACTTTTCGAATTTAAGATGTAAAAACATGCATTCTGGTTGATTCTGAGCAAATAAATCGTATATTCCTATGACGCGAAGCGTCATCCGAACCGTGAAAAGGCGAGTGGGGGTGAGCACGAGAGGGGGCACCTCCCCGTCTCGTTGGTGGGTGTCCGGGGGGCCTCCCCCGGGAAATTTTTTTAATTTAAGATGTACAAATATGCATTCTGAGTGATTCTGAGAAAATATACATCGTCAATAAGGAAATACGTCAGCTCTCTGATCAATTCAGCGTGATTTCCGAGCAGAATGACAGGAAAAGTGAACATGCAATGAATTACCCTATGGTTGGTTGGGGTTTAACATCGCTTTCCACAATTAGGCGAAAACAAGACTGTCAGTTTTATTGGTGGAAGAAAGCCCACATGGAACCCACTCAATCCAGTAATCATTAACAGTAATGTCGGAATATGGTAACCAGTGGGCATCCCGTGTGGACAAACCACCAACCCAGCCCAGTAAAGCCTACTTTTGACAAATTTGTGGGTGTGGGGGAAATATCTCCCTTACCCCCCCTCCCCCCCTCAACCGGTTCCTACGCCACTGTTCTAATCTGAGTTCAATAATGTAATGTCCAGTTTTATTCAGATTTCATCGGTTGCTCCCATCATGGATAAACTAACGACAAAATATGAGCAAATTATTGGGGGGGGGCAGCCCCCAGCCCCCCCCCCCCCCCGGTTCCGACGGGCCTGAATATGTACTTACATTTGACCTTTTATGCTACTAAAACAGGCCTGCCATTCTGAGGCCTGTGATCACCCTGGGGCGCTATTGCCTGCCTGATTTTTCATACAGGTGGCAGGTGCACGACTGCACGTTTGATCGCTCGTTTCGACAAGTAAACATCGTCGCAACAACATTACAACACAACACTTAAAACTTCAGTTCCAACCCCGTCACTGGCCGTCAGTTGGCCCACGACGGGGATTTCCCATTCAAAATAAAATCTTACTTTTGTTGAGGTTTTCATTTTATTCAGTACCACAATAACATTGCAGTACTTGCACCTGAATTTCCCGAAATAAAATTAGAATCGTTTTGATGCGTTGGTCTTTTTTCTTTCAGCTGGATTAAAACTAAAAAAAACCCTGTTTTTTGTGTTGTCAATTTTCTTTCTCCGCTCTGTGCTAAGCCCTTATATTCAGAAATGAACGGGAAAGTCCCAGCTCACAATTAATTATTCCAGACGGCAGACAGTGCGACGACCCCTGTTGTCGGTTTTTATTAGTTGGAAAATGGGTTGTTTGATTATCCAAAGCAGTCGACAGTCGTACTGAAAAGGTACTTCAAAAAAGAAAAGTAACTTCGAACCTTCATTTCAATATCCACTTTTTGAAATATGACATGAAATTGGTGAAAAGCTGTATGAAATTGAAAAAACAATACACATGTGAAGCCAGTTAGGTGTTAACATTGGGGAGTCTCATTGCACAACATGTTGGGACGATTAAATATAGCTCCTTTTGTGAGTTTTGTTTACGTTTCACGTCGCGTGTTTGCTCAACAGTGTGACTTAAATGGAGATCAGTAACGTATGGTCTTTGTTTAATACTGGGTGATAACTTTTTCAAAAAGACAACCATAAGGACTTCTCGTTTTAACAGGCCTAAAAGGCAGTAAAAGCACTGGCGCTTGAAATCTGTTCTCTTGTCTCTTGAGTGAGCCATATAATCTCCTCCATTCTGGGAACATGAACCACGACTCTATCTGTCATCATAGAGGGGTGGTTTATGAGGTGGGCGTCAGGAATTTCTTAAGTTCCACTTTCTATTGCCATTTTGCCACAGGATACAGAATACAGGTTAATAACTTAATAAACATAATAATGAACTAATAGCGCATTGGTTGGAATTGAATAAGCTTTATTTTTTATTTTTTTAACCCAACAATAATTATTATCACATCATGATCATATATACTCACCCCACCCCACCCCACCCCACCCCCCCCCCCCTCACTATGATCGGATTCTCCACAAGCAAATTATTTCAGTATGACATATCTCAGTCAATGTAACACTCAGAGATGCGAAACAGTTCATGGTGATTTATGAAATAAACAATGTCTCTGTCCTGTGGGGAACATTCAGTAATCAGAAGTTTAAAAAAAAAACAAACAATCAAATCACTCGCTTGGTGTTTTCTAGGTTCCGGCAGACTGCCGCCCTCGCCAGTCTTGATTTCCTGAACCATACTAAAGTAAAGTAAGTAAAACTGTCAATCACTTAGCAATAGCAAGTTGACAACAACAGAAAAAAAGCCCACAGGCCTCGTAACGCAGGGAGAGGGGGTCGCCTGAATCCTTGTAGGCTAGTACATCCTACATATATTCAAGTGTGCTGCAAATTGTGGCTAAGGAAAATCAACCTTTCTGCATTACCGGGCTCGAGACTGCTCCGCCTATTGGAGATTATCAACCCAGCTTTACTGAAAAGTCGTTCACTGGGAACGCTTGTACTAGGGATACAAAGATACCTCCGTGCAAGGATTGCAAGGTTTGGGTGAATGTTTTTGTTTTCCGCTCACCACTGAAATGGGTTGTCAGAGGGCTCTAAAAGTTTATCGGCCTTGTACCGATCAATCTCGGCCTTGTACAGATTCAAAAGATCTGCTGCCCCTTTCAAACTTTCACGCTTCGCCTCGACTTTTCTTTTGTATAACCCTCAGAAATCACCTTTCTTCTCTTTTAGAGTATTTTGACTATTGTCAGTAGTAGCACTTGGGAGTTCTTTTTGCTCCTGCTCGGACTTGGAAGTCTTCTCAGAATTTTGTGATTTTACTGAGTTGTCTTTCTCGTTCGCTACCATTTCGTCCATTAGTAACTGAATAGCACTTGCTTCTACTTTGTCTTCAGAAAAAGGAAAGTTTTTGAACCTTGGGTCCAAGTAAGTAGCTTGTTCAAGCAGTTCGTTCTTCTCGTAATCTGGCCATCGTTTCTTTACATGTTTGATGACCGATTCACCAAAGCTGTTCATCTCAATAGAGTACATTTGCTCACACAAGGTGTTCAAAACTGGAATAACCATTGATAAAGTTGAATACCTTGTGGCAGACATTATCGTAGTAATGTCATCAAACGGCTTCAACATAACTTGATGCAGTCTTCCACTCGTGTGGTAGAAGGTTGTTTACAGCATCATTGGATGCAAGCACAGCACAGATCGCCAACTTTTGTTCTAAGATCCGTGAAATCATCTGGTATGTGGAGTTCCACCGAGTTTCACACTCGCCTTTCAACTTGTGCTCGGGGATGTCAAGACTTTTTTGCATTTCCTTTAGCTTCTGGGTTGACTTGAAGCTATGGTGAAAGTGGCTCACAATTTTTTTACACTTTGCTGGAGCATGATTTACACCTGGAAATTCATTCAGTGAGTCTTTCAGCACTAGCTGCAAGGTATGCGCAATGCATCTAAGAGGAGTGTAATATCCTGGTAGTAACCGACAAGCGGCTTGAATATTTGAGGCATTGTCTGATACTACATAAAGTTTCATTTCTTCCGCTTTAGAAATCCAGTTATTGACTATAGCAACAATATCACCAGCAACATTTTCTGCTGTGTGGTTTCCGGAGTAAAACTGACATTTAGACAGGCATCCAAAAGTTCAAAATTTTCAGATAACACGTGCGCCGTAACTGCAATATATGCCTCCGTCGCCCTTGATGTCCAGTGGTCTGTTGCAAGAGCTACCGTACTGGACGCATACAAATCATCAGCTATTTTGGATTTAGTATCTTCATATAATTCAGGAATAATTCTGTACCGGAGAGTCCTACCAGACGGCAGATCATAAGCTGGTTGTATTGTTGACACAAAATCTCTAAAACCCTTGTCTTCCACTATGCTCAGAGGTTGCATATCAATGGCTATCATCCTCCCTAATTTTAGATCTGCTGCTTTTTTTGCGAGGATCATCTGCACTCCATCTTGTTTCAGGTGAACTGAAGAAACACTCATCTACCTTTCTCTGTTAAAAAAGTCGAAGAAGTCCCTCCCAGTCCGGATCCTCCTGCATCTACCTGAGGGGGAAAAAAAGAAATAAAAATTCAAAACTTTGGATAATTCTTTGTCTTAAAAAGATAGGCTGCAGATATACTGCTTTGCTGTGTTACGCACTAAATCGTTTTTCGGTTATTCATGGACCATCGATTTTTGGCTGAGCAACACAAGTCTATTGTTTGACCTGGTATTCATATTCCAAGAACACCTGTCCAACCCACTGGCACTAGCCTATGCCTAGGCGGCTGGGTGTATCTGAGAAGTCAGCAGTGTTAGAATAATATGTGCTAATGAATGTAAAGAAATGGAGGATCAGCAATAAGTTCCTATTTTATAATTTATACGGAATTTATGAGCCGAGTTCATAAATTCGATTTGCGCAAAGGTTTACCGAGGTTCAAATCAAATTTAGTGCGCAGGGTTTATAAATAAAAAAAGGAAGAATTTGAGAAAAGAGAAAAAAAAATCTAGTCCAAATCGTGCACTATGTCATCCGACATTATTCAGTGTAAAAAATAGAAGGGGAGACGATAATTGTATACACAATGCAGCGTGCACGTGAACATCTGTGGACGCTTTTTCACTTCTTCTCATTGTTCATGAACTGTTTGTTTGGACAATTAAGCCAGCTTGCAAGACTAACCACAAACAGGATTTTATCTCTCTTGATGGAATGAGTAAAAATTACCACCTGCCTGGAGCTCGCCTGCAAGTGCAAGGCTTACTGGTTTATACAGGACTCTGAAAGAAACTTGATGCACTACCGAGAGTTTTATGCTGAAAGACGAGCGTGAAACTCGCTGGAATTCTACTTACTTGTCTGCTTGAATCCCCATGCCTTCATTGCCTTATTTGGGCGCACAGACATACGTCGTACGAGTGAATTAAAGCCTGCATTGTCTGGAGGCGGGGGGGGGGGGGGGGGATTTCGCCGCTAAAGTAATGCCACGCAGCCACAGGGCCAGGCATAACCGGGGCACGTAACACTGACGTGGGTTCTCCACTGAAACCCCGGGAAGTGAAGCAGTGCCTGTTCACTACGGTAAACAGGCTCTGTTTTACTGGTAAAATATGACCCAATCAACAGTGCTTGTGAGGTGCAAACCCTTTCCAAAATGGGCAGCATGGCTTATTAACACTCAGTCCTCGCCTTGACTCCCTTGAGTTGATACTTATGTTATGTTGACATGGTGTGGTCATGATTAGCCATTGTGCAAAAAAAAAATGTGACTTTAAACACCAATAAATAAATAAATACTGACGTGGGTGGGAGTTGGTCCGATCCGATTTAGGTCATTGGAGGCATAGAGGGGTCTTGTCCCATCCACATCTACAGGAGTACAGGTGTTTCTTGACAAAACATTTCGCCCCCCCCCCCCCAACATAGTGAACGCACATACCGCACATATCTTGTTACATTGTGATAAATTGAGTTAATTTGTTTGTGGGAATTAATCAAATTAAGGTAAGGGAGATAACATCAACATCTACACCAACGATCTACACCAAAGAGAACTCTTCACTCCCAAAATAATGAAGGATCTCTAATAACATCGGGATGAGAGCTTACCACTGGAGACAGATGTGGCCGCAAAATGAACTAATTTTGACCTTTGTTCGATTCTCACATTTAATTTACTTTATCTAGAAAACAGGAAAATAGAATACGAATCCATAAAATACAATCAAGTGACTATTTAAACGACGCTTAATATGGAAGGAGCAACTATTATACCTAATGTGACTGAAAATGGAGTACAAGTTGAGAAGGCCCTAGTGTCCAATTCGGTCATCGCCGATAGAGATGAAATAAGGAATTACGCGCTGAACATTGAAAAGGTGGTCACAAAGAAGAGGAATATGCTTCTGGAGGACATTCATGAAGTTGAAATAAAAAATCGTGGTCGTTGTGTGGTCATAACACTAGACACAAACAAATTTGAAAGTTATCGTGGTGGATTTACAGACAAATATTGGGATGACACACTTAAGAAAGAAAAGGAAGGCTGTATATGGGAATGTGTTTATGATAAAAGTAGTGTAATAGTGGAAGACAAATTATGTGTTCCTCGTAACAGAGGTAATAAAATCCGCATACATATTTTTCGGACAACTAACAGGATTATGTTACAAGGATCTGGAACGAATATTAGGTGGTGGGTCATCAATGTGTTACCGGGAGTATACGAACTTGGTTTTAACACTCCGTTTGAAGGAGACATCAATCGAGTTGCGAATTTGTTAGATTCCGAACAAGACGTTGAAAATTCGAAATCCGGAGTGTTTGTGCCCCACACTTTCACATCTTCAGGCACCTCCTCTGAAAAGACTTCACTGATATCACAACAAAAGCCGGGGTATTTTCCAACACCCAAAAGGAAGAGCAACCACAATCTTTCACGAGCTGCACTGAGATCACAAAACATACGGTCGACTATTCGAGGAAGTTTCCTTTCATCTGGCATTTTCAAACAATCCATAGAAGAAATTCAGTTATCCATAGAGGAAATGAAACTATCATACAAGGAACATATGTCTATGTGTGATGAAAAGTTGGCAGACATCAAAACTCAAATTCAAAATTCATTAAAGGCCGAGACCCGTTCAGTCGAAAATAGGATTACAAACTTGGAAGAAGAAAACAAAACTTTAAAACATGACAATTCCAAGCTAAGAAATGAGGCGAGCAATACTAAATCAGCTCTTTCCAACCTCAAATCGGAGTTAAGACAGGTAAATGAAAAGCTAGCTGTACTAACCACGGAATTTGCTACAGCGACGAGTCATCAAGATGACAAAGTTCTTAATCCTAACACAGAGACCTTTATACCAAGGACGGATTCTAACCAGGACACGACTGACGAAAAGTTAGGTGAGGTTCCAGTTAACACGGCGTTGTTTACTAGCACTCCTACAATCTTAACTACCAACAGCTATAATCATCTTTGCGAGGCAAATGATTCCAATTTAATGAATGCTCGAGAGGACGATGTGATACCGTTTACAGAAACAACACGCGTTCAATTCAATGGGCGCGGGGGTTATCCACATAATGTTGTAAATGTTGATTCGACGCGCCCCGTACACTTAATTATTGGGGACTCAGTAATAAGACCATTACATCCAAAGAAAATGGCATTAAAAGGAGAATTTGTGAAAACTGTTGTTCAACCTGGACAAAGACTTGCCAATCTACACAAATGGATCAACGACTCACGTCCAGTTGAAAATGTAAACAAAGTAACAATTCACGTTGGTATCAATTCGTGTCGTAACAGTTTGTCAACAAGGGAAGAGGAGGTGGAAGATATCTTAACCACCCTGAAAACTAAATACCCCAAGGCCATCATCAGACTTTCTTCAGTTATTCCGTCACTACACTCGGACACAATTAATTGTTTCATCAAACAAACAAACGAAACATATCGTTTGGTGCGTAAAAGGCAGGGGTGCAATTTCATTGATAACACCAGCGGATTTGTTTCAGCAGATGGTCAAATTCGTACACACCTGTTTCGGGATAATTATCATGTTAATGAGACTGGTATTAAAATCATAGCTAAACGGATGAAATATTTCACCAATGAATATGATGACATTGATAATGGCAAAGATAGCTCGTTTCGTCCTTCGCAGAGAAGTCAAGCACAAACATTTCATGTCCGACGAACAGATGACGACCGAAGCACGAACTTCTACAGGAATCAATTTAATGATATGCCGATAAACAGACGTAGACCACCACAGATAATGAAATCTTCTGTTGGGCAAATAAACAATCATAATGTATATGATACGGGGAGATATAGACCCAAGCACACAAACTTCGTTGAACATCAGGAACAGTTTGGAAATGACGCTTTCAGCAACTTCCAGTCTGATGTGCTTCTGTTACGCAATCAGTTGTGAGATATGCTAAACAGCATGAACTCTAGAATTAGAATGGTTGGAACTAGAACAAATTGCTAAAAACTCAATCAGTATGTGTTGTATATGCAGTATATATTAGGATTTTTAACATTACATTTTTGCACGCTTTATCGGGAGGGGGGGGGGGGGGGTCTCAATCAATATATATTGTATATGCAGTATGGGTTGAGAGTGCAAATGTCATAGTTTAATAAGGCTCTATATATTTGTGTGTGTGTGGTTGGGGGGGGGGGGGGGCTCTACCAATGTATATTGTATCCGCGGCGTATATAGGGATTTTAAATTTCATAGTTTTATGTTTTTATTGGGGGGGGGGGGGGGGGGGCATCCCAATCAAATGCGATATACGTTGGATGTTAAATATCATAATCTCATGTTTTATGGGGGGGGGGGGGGGGGGCGAACGTCGTTCACCAACAAATTATCATTGTAAAATTAATATAGTCCGGGAAAACATTAAAGGAACACTGGACGATATTTTTGGTGAAACGTTGCAAACATGAGAAACAGGCCTATATGATTTATACCGCTAAATTTAGCTTCTTCCGTAAGGCCTATCAGGCAATTATCTCCTATTTCTCAAAAATAGAAATATCATGACAATTCAAATGTCACATCTAAACTCTCATGATACTAATATCATTTCTCCTTATTAACCGTACATTATAGCTATGTAAGAAAATTAACTAACTGTTCACTTTTTATACAAACAATTTCAGTTTTTCAGTGTCTCTCTCCAGTGGAGCTACTCCCATCTATTGCTATATTTTGTATTACTTTATTCAATATGACGTATATATTTGAAAAGAAAAAGGTTGGTTACACTGCTTGGAACGTTCAAGGGTTGAAAAATAAAATTTCCGAGAGCTGCTTCCGCCAACAACTATTGCGTGATGATTTATAACATTAACAGAATCGTGGCATTCAGACAAATCATGTATTGAAATACCGGGTTACACCTGTGTTGATTTACGTCGAAAAAATCCCCATGTCGACAGGGGTGGGATATGTTTCTATTTCAATACTAAATACGATCGTTTCATTACAAACATAAAACGGATTGGAGAATTGGCCTTATGGGTGGAATTTGACGGCCGGATGTTTAATCTTCCAGGTAAAATAATTTTTGTGTCGGTGTATATTCCACCCCATAACTCCACTGTTTGGCGACAGTCTCGATTAATGAACGCGTCAGTTTATCAGGATCTAGAAACCGAAATTCTAGCAACTGCCCCATCCGATATGCTCATTATAGGTGGCGATTTCAACTCTCGTACGGGTGGACAACCGAATTATGTTACAGATGACAGAGATATGCACATTCCTCTCCCAACAAATTACACTTTTGACAACTGCAAAAGCAGACAAAGTTAAGACAAACAAACAAATGTGTTCGGCAGACAGCTCTTGTCTCTTTGCCAGAAAGCAAAGTTGAGAATTCTTAACGGTCGTTGCGCCGGGGACAGTTTGGGAAATTTTACTTCTTTTCAATATAACGGCGCTAGCATAGTTGATTATATAATTATGTCGGACAAATATCTATCGGATGTCGACTATTTCTGCATCAAGTCACCAACGGTGTTTTCCGATCATTGCCAGCTCGTTGTTCACTTAGAATATTCTTCTCTTGATACAAAACTGAAAAATAAGTTTGATTACACAAAACAAAAATTCACTTTCCGCTGGGTTGAGGACAGTGAGGAAAAAGCCAAAGAAATTATGCAAAACCCGAGGACGAGAAATGATCTTCAACAATTTCAAATGAAAGTATTTACAATGGATAGCCAGGGATCTGAAACCGCGGCTGGGGACTTGATGCAGGTAATTAACTCAATAAATGTATTAGTTTGCAAACGATCTCCACTCAACAAATTTAAGAAAACACCTAAAAGACAATGGTTTGATACTGAGTGCAAGCATTTAAAGTCTGTGATGGAAAAAGTTATACGGGAAATGAAAGATAAACCTTTCGATAAGTCACTTCTCGGTAAATACTTCGCGGCGAAAAAAACAAAAAGGAAACTAAGTGGAAACGTAAAATGTACTATAAAAACATGTGTGATAAGTTGGAGTCACTAGAATCATCTGATCCCGAATGCTACTGGAAGATTATTAACCAGCTCAGAGCTAAAGAGCCTGATAATAACAGCCTTGATCCTGATACAACTGTAGAGTTTTTCAACCAGTTGTTATGTCGCGACATATCACCCATCGAGAACACTGAACACACTGACACTGTAAAAACTCACAAATTCCCTTTAAACAATGATCCGATTACTGCGGATGAAATATTTGCTGCGCTGAAACTTATGAAAAATAAAACTTCATCAGGACCGGATAATGTCTCTAACAAACTGTTAAAAGCGATAGTACCGTGCATGATTGATGCTATAATCAAAGTTTTCAATCACATTTTCGAATCGGGACATTATCCGCTCGACTGGAGTCAATCATTCCTCACTACTATCTACAAAAAAGGTAACAGATATGATCCTAATAATTATCGAGCGATAGCCGTCAGTTCGGCTGTGGGTAAACTATTTAATAAAATAATTAACGCCAGACTTAATCACTACTTGGAAAGTAACAAGCTAATTAGTGATAATCAGTTTGGATTCCGAGAACACAGTAGTACAATAGACAGTGCTTTTGTTCTCAAAACCATAATTGATAAATGTAAATTTTCTAAGAAACCTCTCTATGCAGTGTTTGTAGATTTTCAAAAAGCTTTCGATACAGTCAACCGTTCACTTTTATTTCGCAAAATGGCAAATATTGGTGTTCATGGCGCGGTATCAAACATCATGCAATCCCTCTATGCATCGAGTTATTATCGAACAAAAACAAGTTCAGGACTGGGTCCACCTCAGCTATCTACAATAGGCGTGAGACAAGGCTGCGTCTTATCACCCACGTTATTTAAAATCTTTATTGATGATATAAAAACATTTTTTGATGATAGTTGCGGTCCCATTTCCTTTCAAGACATGAAAATTAATCACCTTTTATTTGCAGATGATCTTGTCATGTTTTCTCACTCCGCTTCGGGACTTCAAAATAGTCTTAACAAATTAGAAGAATTTACTTCACGAAATGACCTTACAGTTAATGTTGACAAAACCAAATGTCTAATATTTTCTCACAGAAAAACGAAGACTTTGTCAACGTTCAATCTGGGAAACAGCTCTAGAATTTTGTAATAATTACACGTATCTTGGAATAATGTTTTCAGATAATGTAAACTAAATGAAGCCCAAAAAGCTTTATGTCTCAAAGGGAACAAAGCACTACATTGCCTGGTAAATTCCTTTACAGGAAAACATTTGCCGTCGGTAGAAATCCTCTCAAAACTTTTTGATAAATTGATAAAACCCGTTATACTATATGGCAGTGAACTGTGGGGTGTGCAAAATCCGTTATACAAACTTGAAAAGATGCCATGCGAGGCAGTTCATACAAGATGTTGTAAGATGATACTTCATGTCAATAAAAACGCATCTAATCATGCAGTGAAGGCCGAACTTGGTAGGTATCCAGTTACTATTGACGCTTCAGTCCGTCGTTTAAAATATATTGCCAAACTGCAGAACAATGAATCAAATATGCTTCTTCACCACGCTTCCACAGAATCAAAATTATATGCCGATTTCAAAATACTGTCAGAAATGCTTAACCATTATGGGGTACCGAAAGTGGAGGAAATCACCAATTTGGGCAAAACACTGAAACACTTCACCGAAAAACTCAGGAACGAATATTTGAATTCTTTTGAAGAAGAAATTTTTAATGATAATAAACGAACGGGTAAAAACAAACTTCGAACCTATCGAACATTTAAGAGTGATTACGATATAGAACTATTTCTCATTCATACAAAATCACATGAAGCAAGAATTAATTTTACGAAACTGAGAATTAGCAGTCACAATCTCGCTATAGAGAGAGGACGACACATGCAGCCCCCCATACCACTGAGTGAAAGATTATGTCGCGTTTGCTCAACGGGAGATGTTGAAAGTGAAAAACACTTCCTCATTGACTGTCCAGCATACGAATCAGAGAGAAAGCAACTGTTTGATATTGTATCGAATGCCCGGCCGGAGTTCTATGCCTTGAACAGCTTAGACAAATTTCAAGTGATCATGAAAAATGACAATCCCTCAACATGTGCTGCTGTCTGTAACATAATCCAGTTGTTCTTTATAAAGCGTAACTTTTTAATCAGTAATTAGAATATCCATGAACATGAATGCATGAATGCATGAATACAATATCATTTTAAGCTCAGGGTTCAATTCATAGGCAAGCATTCAGTCCTGACTAAGAGCATAATTATCAAGCTACATATGTTTACATGTTGTGGAGGCATATTTTCACGCAGATAGTATTGTGTTCTCTGTAAATATTTGTATTTGTGTATATTTCTTGAAATTTCCGTTTCATTTCCAACACTCTTCACATTTGTATGAAGGTACAAAGATTGTATTGTAATTTCAGTTACAAATTTATTGATAACTTACTTGTGTGCAATCTGCCTCATCGAAGGTGTTTTTTGCAATAAATCTAATCTAATCTAATCTACCGCATGCCAATGGTTGCATTGTTTGGGAAAGACGTCTTGGGTAACTCCCATACACTGTCCCGCAGCCCAATACAATTACACACACGTCACACAGTCGAGGTGTGTGTGTGTGTGTGTGTGTGGGGGGGGGGGGGGGGGGGCTCCAGGTGATGAACCGTCACGAAGTGTCAGTAAGTGAGGCGATTTTGCCAACACAAGTGAAACAACACAATTATACAAAGAGCCACAATTACCAGACAAATGAGTCCACACTGGATTTTGGAATCGCAAAGTCGCAAACATTCAGTCATTCACAAAATCAAACGTCAACCCATATTGCACCCCATTCTTCCAGACTGTTCCAGAGAATCCAGACGAATTAGGCTATTCTACATGTATGCGTATTTTGGACTATTTCCTTCAATGTATTTCCCTGTGTCGGGAACAATAATAGGATTTTGTGTACCTGATTCTGCGGTAGGGCAAAGGACGAAACATAAATTTAATCACGACACAATTGCAAACAAATTCAGTAAAATAAAGAATGAAGACGAAAACACGTGGTATTGAAATATTTATTCATTTTTAGATTTCTCAGCTCTTTTCTCTCCTTACCTTTCGGCGCCTTGTCTTCAGATCAGCTTCTTGTTTTGCCTGGATTGTAAAATATTCAGCTTTGTGGGTTCTCTGGAGATGTCCTTTTAAATTACTTGTGTTCCCATGGTCAGCAGATATTTGTTTCGAACAAAATTTGCATTTGTAATATTTAGAATCGATACGTTCGAAATGTAAGTAATAATCGCTTCTTGGTTTGTTCGCTGCCATTTTGAAAATGAAAATGAAATACGACGGGGTTGTTGTGAATTTCGTAGTAAAACGTCAAAGTATGCAAAACTGTGTACCCGGTTTTTTTTGCGCCTGTCTGTTCGGTTTTTCGGTTTGCTGCAAAAACCGAAACCGAACCGAAAAACCTCCATGCACTATTCCGAACATCATATCACCAAGAGTTTTATAATTCGAAACATTTAAACTATGCTGAGGTGTTGAGGTAGCATCTGATCTCCATTCGTCTGTCACGTCCGTCCCGTCCATACGTCCAAACGTCATAACGGTCATATCACAAAGGGAATGTAATTCGAAACATTTAAACTATGCTGAGGTGTTCTGGTAGCATCTGTGGATGTGCATAAAGGTTTCGGAATTTTGATTTGGCCCCAAGTGGTTCCATTGTTATTGTTAGAAAATCGTTTTCCATTGAAAGGCTCCTAGTGGTTTTAATTCGAAACGTTGAAAGTGTGTTCATATGTGTTCATATGTTATGGTAGGGTGTCTAGATGTGCATAAAGCTTTCAGATTTTTGATTTGGCCCCATTTGGCCCCATGTGGCGCCTGTAGCACCACTTATGTCGTTAGAAAATCGGTTTCTGGTGGAAAGCTTCTAGTTTTAATTCGAAACGTTGAAAGTGTGTTCATTATGTTCCAGTAGGGTCTAGATGTGCATAAATGTTTTGGATTTTTGATTCGGCCCCGTGTGCCACTCATAGTGCCACGTTTGTCGTTAGAGAATCGGTTTCCAGCGAAGGGCTCCTTGGGGTTTTAATTCGAAATGTCGAAAGTGTGTTTATACATTCCAGTAGGATGTTTAGATGTGCATAAAGGTTTTGGATTTTTAATTCGGTCCCATGTGGCT
Organism: Pictodentalium vernedei; assembly: GCA_031216915.1. NCBI lineage: Eukaryota > Metazoa > Mollusca > Scaphopoda > Dentaliida > Dentaliidae > Pictodentalium > Pictodentalium vernedei. The sequence continues at coordinate 202,705,291 of CM062292.1, forward strand.
CCCCGCAGCGCCACTTTTGTCTTCAGAGAATCGTTTTCCGGCGAAAGCTCCTAGGGGTTTTAATTCGAAATGTTAAAATGTTGTTCATGTTGTTCAAACATTTCCGGTAGGGTGTCTTGATGTGCATAAAGGTTTAAGATTTTTGATTCGACAACCATGTGGCACCCGAAGCACCACTTTTGTCGTTAGAAAATCAGTTTCCGGCAAAAGGTTCCTAGGGGTTTTAAATTGAAACACTTAAAAGTGTGTTCATATGTTCAGATAGGGTCTCTAGATGTGCATAAAGGTTTTGAATTTTAATCCGGCCCCATGTGGCTCCAATCATGGCACTTTTGTCGTTAGACAATCGGTTTGCGGGAAAAGGCTCCAAGGTGTTTTAATTCAAAATGTTGAAATTTTGTTCATATGTGCAGATAGGGTCTCTAGATGTGCATAGAGGTTTCGGATTTTTTGTTCAGCACCATGTGACACCCGTCGCGACACATTTGTCATTAGAGAATCAGTTTTCTGCGAAAGGCTGCTAGGGGGTTTAATTCAAAACATTGAAAGTGTGTTCATGTGCTCAGGTAGGGTCCCTAGATGTGCATAAAGGTTTCAGATTTTAGATAATACCTTTTCATTCCTGTCTGTATCAAGCATTAACCAATAATCAAGAATGCAAATGCGGGGATATACTATGGTGTGCTTTGCACACAATTGACACCATCTAGTAACTATTATTACCATGCCCGGAAGAGGGCGGCGGGTTGCTAATGATTTTTGTTTTGATTAACGCCCGCCGCTCACTTCCGGTTGCATGACGTCATGAATTACTGAGTTTTACCGCCCCGCTAAACACCGTTAATATACTAGAGAACGCCTGCTAAGGTGGTAATAATAAACATTAACTGTATAATGTTTCGCGTTAAATTAATTTATCATTTGTTGCTATTTGATTGACAGCGTAATTTTACCTTCGACTCGAATTCAATTCCACTGCGCACGTTATGGAAAATTGTAAATTACGTCACGACATTTGATGTTTTCATGATTAGTATATCATTATCATTTCATTTGCGGAAATTCGATAGCACGATTAGCACCACAGAGGCTGACGTTTTAAAGTTGCGCGAATTGAGAAGGCTTGATCGCAATGATCCAAATAAATATCGGGCCATTGCAGTTAGTTCGGCTATCGGAAAATTATTCAATAAAATTATCAACCAAAGATTATCTGATTTTATAGTTGATAACAACATTATTGGCGAAAACCAGTTTGAGTTTTGCAAAGGAAAAGGGATCACAGATAGTGCCTTTGTTTTGAAAACGGTTATTGCCAAATACAAGTCTTCAAAAGGACCACTGTATGCTGCTTTTATTGATTTTCGCAAAGCATTTGATTCGATGAACAGGGAATATGCTCATGCTGAAACTTCAACATATAGATCACACTGCCTAATCGGTTCTCGTATTTTATAAGCAAACAGAGGATTCTCTGCTGGGTGAAAAGACGCAATTTCAACATAGAAACTTACGAACATCAACAGAGAATCCTCTGATTGCTCATAGAATCCGAGAACCGATTTGGCAGTGTGAGTGGTGAAATATTCAACGTGATCAAATCTATGTATGAATCAAGCTTTTATTTTACTAAAACGTCTAGTGGAATGGCACCAGCCTCCCTCACGTCTGTAGGTGTCCACCTGGGGTGCATCTTATCTCCATCTCTATTTAAAAGTTTTTTTGAAGACAAAAAAGATATTGATGACAATTTGTCTGATCCTGTGTGGATTCAGGATTACAAATTATATCATCTTCTTTTTGCCGATGATCTTGTAATGATATCTGATAGCCTGCAAGGGCTTCAGCAGTGCCTCAATGAGCTCCACAATTATACAGAAACCTACCTGTTACACATAAACGTTGGAAAAACAAAATGTTTTACAACTTGGATCTGCGTTGACCAATTAATGGCACACAAAAGCAACCAATATTTTTTATCGGAGACAAGTGTTTTGATATTTCTGAGGAATTTAGATATCTAGGAATAAAATTATCAAAACATGGTACATTCTTTATAAAGCCCGAGTTGATTTGGTTGTTTTTTGTTTTTGTTTTATTATGGTTTAACGATACATTAACAACCAGAGTCATATCATGTCGGTGACAGTTTTACGGGTGGAGGAATCCGGAGTACCCGGAGAGAACCACCGAGCAACGACGAACAGCTGTCAGCTCTCCAACATCGCAACTCTGCTCCGCGGAACAGGTAGGGTTAGATTGGTTGAAGACATGCGCACATTCGACGTGCAGTACGCCCCAGTACACAGCGTCATCGTGCCCCCATGTAGGCAACCATTTGGTTGTTAATTCTCAAAAAGCTTTATACTCACTTTTTCGTGCATTTAATGAAATCTCACGGGTTCCAATAAAGACAATGTCAAAACTGTTTGATAAATTAATTCAACCTATAGCCTTATATGGATGTGAAGTTTGAGGATCAGAAATAACGTATGGTAAGCGTTACCACATAGGCTGTGAAAAATTACACACTTCCTTTTATTAAAAAGCGTTGGGTGTTGGGAAATTTTCCTCCAACCACGCGGTACGCGCAGAACTTCGTCGATATCCTCTATATATTGAGGCGGTAAGTAGGATGTCTTCTTTCGCAATCAAAATTTCTGAGAATCATAATGACCTGATGTGGAATGTGGTAGCTGAACAAAGAAATCGTAAAGGCAAACCGGAATCCCCTTTCAAATTACTGGAAAGATATGGTCCCGCTTTCCCTCAACATCCAGTTATCACTAAAACCGATGTTATGGGTAAGCTCAAGTATAATTTTCACTGCCAGCAAACTGAGAACTTGCAGGTTGTTTAAAAATGACCATTCAATGCAAACGTACTTAATGGAAACGAACTCGACTGAAGACCGGGGAATTTTCACCAAGCTTCATATCAGCAGCCATAAGTCAGCTATTGAGAAAGGGCGACATTATCAACCGCCGAAGCCTGTTATCGACAGGATATGTACTCAATGTGAACCTAACTATGGGAAAATAGAAAACGAATACCATTTTCTTATGAAGTGTACACATTATTCAGAGCTTCGATCAGAACTATTTGTTTTGATCAACAGTGAGATCGACTGTTTTAGTGATAGGAGTAATTTTGAGCAATACAAATTTATATTTGAAATAGAACCCTCAGTTTATGCAAAATATCTGCAGCGTGATCCGGGATTTTTTCACCAGACGATTATGATAATGATATGTTTAGTGATGTGTATGGGAAAGTCTGGTTCACATCTCCATATTCTTTCGCCTATCAAATTAATAAAAATATACTGAGTCAAAAAAGAAAGTATAATAAACTTTGAGGATCATTTTTAGCTCAACTTTGACGTAAGTCAAATTTGAGCTTATGCCATGGCCAGTCGTCCGTCTGTCCGTCAACAATTCAATACGGCTCGGGCTAGAGGCCGTATTTATGAACCGATCTTTACGAAACTTCCTGGGTACCTTTGTTATCACCGTGAGACGAGAACGATTGTTTTTGGGTCCAGTCCGAAATTCAAGTTGGCCGCTGGCAGCCATTTTGTACAAAATTAGGTGCAATGAGATTTTTGCGCAGAACTTCCATATGAAAGCTCCGATTTGAATTTTTTTTGTATGAATGTTTAGTACCATGGGATTCATCACATATAATACGCGTTTTTTTCTCGTGCGTAAATTAAGTAAATTAGACTAACTTTGATGTATTTAGTGTTACTTTCAGCACTGTTAGTGCAAATGCCAATACGGCTCGGGCTAGAGGCCGTTTTTATGAACCGATCTTTACGAAACTACTTGGGTACCTTTGGTATCACCGTGGGACGAGAACGAGTGTTTGGGGTCCGGTCCGAAATTCAAGATGGCCGATGGCAGCCATTTTGTACAAAATTAGGTACAATCAGATTTTTGCGCAGAACTTCCATATGAAAGCGCTGATTTGAATATTGTTTTGTGTGAATGTTTAGTACCATGGGATACATCACATATAATACGGGTTTTTTTCTCGAGCAGAAATTATGCAAATTAGATGAAGTTTGATTTTTTCAGTGCTACTTACACACAGAAAGTACACATGTCAATACGGCTCGGGCTAGGGGCTGTATTTATGAACCGATCTTCACGAAACGTCTTGGGTACCTTTGTTATCACATTGGGACGAGAACGAGCGTTTCTGGGTGTGGTCCAGAATTCAAGATGGCTTCCAGTGGCCATTTTGTACCGAAATTAGGTCTAATCAGTTTTTTGCATACAACTTCTATACGGCTCAGGCTAGAGGCCGTATTTATGAACCGATTTTTACGAAACTTCTTGGGTACCTTTGTTATCACAGTGGGATGAGAACGTGTGCTTTTGGGTGTGGTCCGAAATTCAAGCTGGCCACCAGCAGCCATTTTGTACCAAAATTAGTGCAATCAGTTTTTTGTACAGAACTTTGTATGAAAGTTCTGATTTGAATAAATTTTTGTATGAATGTTTAGTAACATGGAATACATCACATACAATACGGGTTTTTTCTCGTGCAGAAATTATGAAAATTAGATGAATTTTGATTTATTCAGTGCTGCTTATACACAGTAAGTGCACATGTCAATACGGCTCGGGCTAGAGGCTGTATTTATGAACCGATCTTCACGAAACTTCTTGGGTACCTTTGTTATCACATTGGGACGAGAACTCGTGTTTCTGTGTGCGGTCCAAAATTCAAGATGACTGCCAATGGCCATTTTGTACCGAAATTAGGTCCATGTACATGTCTTCACAAGTTGAGCTACAGTGTCATTGACACATTCATTTTTAGTATTATCGACTTTAATCCCAAATAAATTATTGTTAATTTTTATTTCGTGTCTAGCTATATGAATTTGCATAATTTCATGTTCTTACTGTTGCCAGCGTCCCGTCAGGACGTCGCAATTCAGACATTGGGTGAGATGAAAAGTTCACACATGCAGTCAATAGCGTGTATGTTCACCGCTTGCCTCTTGGATGGCAAGACATCGACGGCGCATGGACCTAATAAGTCTCTGGATGTCACCCTGTGGTATTGCGTTCCACTCCTGTCTTAAAACATTACGTAAATCGACTAACGTCTGAAGATCATGAAATCGTACCCGACGGTCCAATTGATCCCAAAGATGCTCGATTGGCGACAAATCTGGCGAAAGTGGGGGCCAGGGAAGAAGTTCCATGCCCTGCTCCTCAAGAAAGTCACGACAGATACGTGTCACGTGACATCGGGCATTGTCTTGCTGGAATAACTTAAAGCGTTGAACAACGGGACAACAACAGCGTTAAGAATTTCGTCCCTATATCGCTGTCCATTCAGATTAGTACCGTCGATGAAGATCAACTGTGTTCGATGGTGCAAGGAAATTTCTGCCCAAACCATCACACTACCCCCACCGAAACGGTCGCATTCCCACACGCAAGCATCAGAAAACCGTTCTCCTCGTCGGCGATGCACTTTTGCCCTACCATCAGCCCGCCGTAGACAAAATCGTGATTCATCACTGAAAAGAACTGTGCTCCAACGCTGCTGAGTCCAGCGAACTCGCTGACGTACCCATTCCATTCTGACGGTACGATGACGTTGGGTAAGGATTGGTCCGTGGTATGGACGCCTATTTCTGTTGCGTGCAGTTTGCGCACTGATTCTATTGTTAGTTCTACCAGGAGTAATTGCCTCTGTCCTCGTCGCCGGAAGGAAGCGATCCCACAAGTGGGACGTCCTGATGTGTCGGTCTTGTGCAGGGGTCGTCACTCTTGGTCGACCTGAACGCGGTCGGTCGGCAGTAGATCAAGTGGTTCAATTCCTCCCAGTGAGACGGTAAATAGTGGCCACAGTGACTCCGAACTCAGCAGCGAGCTCATCTGGAGGTATACCAGCCCCATGCATACCAATGGCACGCAACCTCTGATTTTCGGTTAACCTTGGCATTTTTTAAAATGTCGGAAGACAAAAACTAGCGTGTTTTCTCACTAACCTAGGCTCTCTAGCGCAACATACCACAAAGAAAATCGTCGGTCACTCATTCAATTTGACATTCTCGGGTAGCACGTGCTATTTTGAAATCCGTAGCAAAATTGTATGCGGTTGGGTGGACAACAACAACATGTCATTAAACTCTTTGCAAGACTTCTTGTCCACAAACATGCAACAATAGAACTATTCACCCTTTCTGCTATTTTTTCACATTTGCTTCTATTATACTTTCTTTTTTGACTCAGTATATAATATACTACTCAAAGTTTTCTAAGCACCAAGTATATCCAACTGCCTGATTTACGTTTTAGATTGAAAAATTGTTATGAAAAGTGTATATATTTTATATTTAATAAAATCTTCAATGATTTGAGCACAGAAATGCAGATTTTGTTTGTGTTTGACATTATTTTTTTTGCTTTTGAATACGATAATCATGGAAAATGGATATTATTGGTAAAAGAGGAAATTTTTCAAATTTGCCAAAAAGTTGACGGAGCGAACTGATATGGGTTCAATATCGAGTATGAGACCCATTATTGTTAATTACTTTTTGACAACGCCTTCTCATGCTCCCAATCAGGTTCCAGATGGTTCTTTGTGGGATGTTGTTCCATTCTAATTTCTTGGACCAGCATGGCACCAAGCGCCTGGACACTTCTTGGTTGGACTGGACGGACTGAAATTGCAAGCTGCAACTCATTCCAGACATGTTCGATTGGATTGAGGTCAGGGGATCTTGCTGGCCAGTCCATACGCTCAATCTCCTCTCTCTGTCGGTACACCCGGACAGCATGGGCAACATGAGGACGGGCATTATCGTCCATCAGAATGAATCTTATCACCCACTGCACCTGCATACAATCTGACGTGGGCATCCAGGATCTCATCAACATACCGCTGTGCAGTCAATGTACCACGGTCAAGGACACAGAGCTCTGTAGTCCACCACAGCTGATGCCGCCACAGACCACTATTGACCCTCCACCATAGCGGGCATGCTCAGCAATGCTGGCTGCATGGAATCGCTCTCCTGGTCTTCTCCATACTCTAGAACGCCTATCTGTGTTGTCTAGGCAGTACCTTGACTCATCTGTAAAAAGGACAGGTCGTCAATATCTTCTCTGGTCCATCCAACATGATACATGGCCCATTCATATCGTGCCTGGCGGTGGTTCTAGGACAGTTGAATGCGAATACATGGTCTTCTTTTTCGGAGACCACCTTCATGCAACCTTGCCCGGATAGTCTGCGTCGAAACATTTACTCCGGATTCATTCTGAAGGTCACTGCGAAGCTGGGTTGCTGTGTCAAAGCGGTTCCTACGGGCCTGAATGATCAAAAACCGGTCTTCAGCTGCAGATGTTGCCCTGTCTCTGCCACCACCATGTCGTCCGACTGGGGTGCCATACTGCTGAAATCTTTCCCAGGCTCTGGTGATCACCGTATACTGCACACCAAGGGCTTCACCAACCTGACGATGGGTAGCCCCTTGTTCCACCATCCCTACAGCCCACCACATTTCTGCTTCAGACAAATGTCTTCTTACATTTGCATTCGCCACATTCAATCATTAAATCACAAGGGTTTGTGTTGAAATGAATACTGAATACTCTACACATACATACTCATACATACTCTACGAAAACATCATGGAAATTAAGGGGTACATGCTTTCCATGACTGTCCTGAAAAGTCTGCCTGTCAAGAGAACTAATGTAAACACTGGGGACCATCTCAATACATTCCTCAATCATATCCACCAAAAATATCGCAAATGTGTCACAAGAAAATTTTACAATGATGTGTCAAATATGTTGTGCTTAGCAAACTTCAAGTAGTATATTTTGATCATGGAAAATTGATGGATGAAATTGAAATGTTTCGAGTACTATTTTTGTTCATGATACTTGTATATTCTTGCATACTGTCCTGTAGAGGATGTTGTATGCTAATTAAGGAATAGTGCATGGCTTGGAGTTGACTAAGCCCATATAGTGCCCAATAAGGTGGTGTAGTTCCTGACACAAAGCCATGCACTAGTCCTTATATTATATCGAACAACACGAAAATGCAAATTAGCCAAATAATCTATAATCCAAATTGTAAACATGTAATGATGTTTTTATTTTAAAGAATGAAGGAGAAATGAGAATAGTGTGTGGATATTGATAACTGTTCGACACAATGATACTATATTCCTCGCCTCTGCCAATGTCTCACTCCGGGTTCTAAGGTTAGATCACGACTCGTCTTTGACTCGTCGTGATCTGCCCTAGAACCTGGAGCTCGACTCGGTTACATATTTTGTACATCCACAGTATGGTAATAATCTCTATTTATCGGAACGTATCACCTCGGAAAACCTTGCGGCTATTCTTGCGACACTACAAAACGAAGTGTATATTTTTTATGTAAATCGAATTTTCTGATTGGTGGCCGGGATTTTCTGCCACCATTTTGGATAAATCGTTGCTTTGGACGTTTTTATAACCAGAAAATGCATGTAGTGCCCGTGCTAAAAATAGAAAACATATAGTGCCCGCATGTTGTGACCCTTCAGCTCTGCTTTGGACAACTACACGAAATAGGGTATCACCTTTCAGCCAGTCAGAATGCAAGGAAGTCACGCGAGGTATAATATTAAATGTTATGTCATGTTTGCATTTAATTCGAGTCGACAGTGATGCGACGTCAAAAATCAACACGGATCTAATTCAAGTTTGGGAATTAGATTCGTCTGGCTGATACGAAGATTCGACTGAAGTTCGTCTACTCGCGTTTAATGTTTATATACGTCGCACTATGTCGACTCGAATTCAATTAATTGGAATTACTTGAATTCGACGCGACGGTCTTGCAACGTAGCCTATATAACAGGCTTGACCGTGATCCTGACAATATACTTAATCCCGATCGCCTAAGTACACGGTTGCGCAGCGTTCTGTTAGCACCTTAAAGGCTTTCTGCGTGGCGTTGGTACACAAGCATGACAAGACAGTCTTTAACCACCCGTGCAACTGTCCGACATAATGTGACTGGCTGTTGTTTATCGTTTGAGACCGATAAACAAACAAATGAATACAGTGTCTTGTGAACGTATAAGTTTTTCATTTTATATTGTTATTACACTGTATTATTGTATATACAAAAGTAAAAATAAATCCGGATTTTAAGTATTCATCCACTGCGACTTGTCAACATGTAGTATGCTTTTTTACACGGTAATCCGACATTGTGGTAAATCAGGTTTAAACCTCAAACCCAATTATTAGGCCTATTTTCCAACTTTACCCTCTTTAACATTTTACCCAACAAATCGCCCACATCCGCCCGCGTAATATGCAAAATCAGCAGCTGAAAAATATTATTTGGGGAAAAATTTCAACAAAACCATATCATGTGACCCCTCTTTGGAACGAGCTCGCCGAGCTCGTTCCAAAGAGGGGTCAGATGAATGCATGATATGGTTTTGTGGAAATTTTTTGAAAAAATTTAAAAAATGATATTTAAAATAATAAATTTTGAAATCGTCTGCGTTGGGTAAAGGGTTAAGTGTATGGTTGAATGCTAGAAGCCACTGTCAGGGCTTTAAAAAAAAATGAGGATACAACATCTTCCTTCCTCATGTTCCATATTCAGTCAAACGCAAATAATATTTTGTTGATATAAATTTGTCTTATCACAAATTATTGAAGAGTGCCTGTTAAACGGCACTCTTCAATAATTTATAATAAAACAAATTTTGATAAACATATTCAGACCACCCAAAATAATGTAGCCCTCAACCAGTTGATATAGCTGACAAGCCATGGTTTCGGAAAACTTACCCAATTCTATCCTATAAATCTCCCACATGATATCAGTCTAAGGGACAAAGGCAGTGAAACGAACCCAATATTTGCTAAACAGAAGACGAGATATTTATCTACAATAATAAATTTAATTTTAAATGCTGCTCAACCAAGCCCCCATCCTAGTTGCCACGACTCCCTTTTGTATCAATAATGAAGAAATGGGCCCTAAAGGAGAGAGAACTCTTGTGATTATCGTACAATGTCTCAAGTCTCAAAACAGGATCTCTTTCAGTGAGACGTGTCACCCGAATACTATACGCGTTTTTCGTTAGTTGGTGGTTCAGTCTAGTTAATTAATCCCGATTGCCAACGTGGGGGGGGGGGGGGGGGGGCACGGTGGCGCTATGTACTAAGGCAAAATGCACGTCGATGGTGCACTTGTCTTCAACCAATGCTAACCCTGCTTGTGTGGAGTTAGTACGTTGGGGAGTCTGACAGTTGCTCGACTTTGCTCGGTGGTTCTGTCCGGGTACGCCGGTTTCCTCCACCCGTAAAACTGTCGGACACGGTGTGACCCTGGCTTTCAAAAGTGTCGTTAAACTCGACAAAATAAATTCTTTTTCACATCTTTGCTTCCAAAATAGACTGCAACGATATGCTTCTCTTTCAATCGAAAGTGTCGTTAAGGGTAAAGCCCCAACAAATAAATAAATAAATAAATAAATAAATAAATAAATAAATAAATAAATAAATAAATAAATAAATAAATAAATAGTCCAGTTCGGCTCTCATCTGTTGTCGCGTACATAGGTTTATCCGCGTCCATTAACCATGTGCACATTGATTTCGAAGTATCAAAAGTTTCAATCTGTAAATGTTCCCCATAAAGTAACTATGAATTTAACCAATTCTGTCTTGTTTAGCAGAGATCACTAAGCTCTCTCAAACAAGATTAAATTGAATAAATTCCTCGTTGCATTACTGGAAAAATTGCAACTTGTAATTTTCAGGTTTTGACATCAGTGTACAGAGGATTAGTTGACTTCTACTATGGACATTTAACCCTTTACCCAACGCAGACGATATCAAAATTTATTATTTTAAATATTATTTTTTTTTTATTTTTTCAACTGCTGAATTTGCATATTACGCGGGCGGATGAGGGTGATTCGTTAGGTAAAGGGTTAAAATGAGGATAACTCCGACAGGCTTGGTCCAGATTAGTAGTTAATACAATCTCTCGAAAGGTTTCCTTATTAGGCAAATTTTCCTTTGAAGGAAACCCTGTGTGAGCTATTCTTGAACAGAAGAAAATGGAAAACGTAATACAGCTATGTTTTCGAATGTCTGTGAAAAGGCTGATATATTATAAATATTGCACGGCTTGGAATTGACCAAAGTAATGACCTCGAGGAAGAATAGTACACGCGCCTCCGGTGCGTGGACTATTCTTACCCGAGGACCACTACTTTAACATAGTCCACGACGTGCAGTGCAATAATTAATATTATATCGAATAAACTGATGGAGAATATTGTAACCTATCAAAATTCCAGTTCTATGTAAAGAGCCTATTGTCAAGGGCGCCGGAAGCACTTCAGGGCAGGTGGGGGGGGGGGGGGCAGACTCCGGGAAAAGGATATTTACTCGCTCTAGCAACCCCGCCATGACATGCCGGCCGAAGCATGCATGTTTCGAAGCCAGGCCGAAGGTCCGAAACTCCCCCATTGAATTTTGAAAGCTCCCAGAACGGATTTGGGGTGTATTTTAGCTTTCGAGAATAAATCATTGGAAAAAAATTGAATGACAAACCTGGGAAGGGCATTGTCTGCCCCTTCTCGCCCCCGTGGTCCGACGGCAGGGAGTGCAGCTGCCCACTTTGCCCCGTGCTTCCAGTGCCCCTGCCTACTGTCAAAGACTTGGCCCATTTCATTCTTGAACTTAGAAATAACGAAACAGACTTTCGGTAAAAATCTCTTAGAAGTGCGCGTTGTGTAACATCTGTTGGATCAGTTGAAAGTCCTAGAATGTTCTACGACTATTTTTAGAAAATGTATGTTGTACGGGAATGGTGCACGATTATTTTTACTTGCAAAACCCTAGATAGGTAAAACTATCGAAAATAGTATAGTAACTCTCAGCCAATAAGATTAAAGGGAAGTATACGTAAATAGTAGCCTTTATAAGACTGCAGTTCTTATTCGGGTTTCGTTCATTACTCCAATAATGTGCTTTGATTAGAGATGGACAGTTTATAGAAAAACCGAAAACCGGACCGATACCAGTATCATGGGCATACCGAAAAACCGTACCGAAGAAATCACTGAATACCGAAACTGTCTGAATTTTCAAATTTTCCCACATTCACTTTTTATAAGGCCTTGTTGAGGTTTGATAGCAGTTGACGGGTTCATTTTGACGAAAGAAGTGGCTGATTTTCTTTTCAATTTTGTTAACATGAATGAACCTAACCCATCATTGAATACCGAAAATGTCTCGAGTTTTCAGATTTTCGTACATTCGCTACTTATAAGGCCTTGTTGAGACTTGATAGGAGGTGAAATGATCAGTTTCATGAAAGAAGTGACTGATTTTCTTTTCAGTTTTGTTAACCCGTATCGACCTGGACAATTGTCCCGAATTACCATTAGACTACAACCTGTACATGTAGCAGCGATTTCTAGCCAAGTTTTGGCTACCTTAACAAGCAGCCAAGACTTGTCTAGAAATCACTGCCCAGGTGCTTTGTCCATTGCCAGAAAGACCCCTTGAAGATGACATGATCGGGGCACATGCTTTGAGATTGCATACGCCTGAAATATGGCTTGAAGGGTTAAGGTGTGTTCAGAACAGGTTACAAAATTACTGTAGATATGATTTGTGTTCGTAAAAGAATACTACTGTTCTGCAGCTTGTGCTCATTGGCAGTGGCATTTGTGGCACTGTGATAGAATGATACAAGAACAACTTCTTCTGTAATTTCCTGATGTTAATTCCCCTTTGGTACTATGAGCAAATCTCACAAGTCATGTATCGAATACCGAGCCGATACCGAGGTATACCCTCTACTAAAATCGATACCGAACTCAAAATTCCAATACCGCCCATCTCTAGCTTTGATGTAATACACCGTTGGAAAGGGCTCACAGAGTCCATTCCAACTATGTATTTCATCACAGCATTTCATCGCAGAAGCAGAGGAAGACTAGGATTTCTCATCATTGTAAAGTAAATCGTGGCTTTGGAAGAGTTATCAAGTGAATACCAATTAAACTTTCTGGCTGTTTGCCTTAAGTCGATTAGTGTAGGAAAAATCGGTTCGCTGTATTTCTTTTGAGGGCGAGGATAGATAAAGCGACCGTCCGCCCAATCTGAACAGTTTTTCATCAGTCGAGTTTAATCCGTGGGAATTAGGAAGGGGGCATAATCTGTCAAGTTCGAGCATTTTTTGTCATAATTCCCCGGACCCCTAAAGCTCAGAGGTGCTTGAATTTGTCTTTGACATGCACTACAGATCAGTTGAGGTCCCTGGACCTGATTTCTAAAAGCAGTGCTGGCAACGCGCTCTATATTTTGAACCGCGTGGAAACATATTCCATAGCAGAGCAGAGCCTCCATTTGCACATGAATGTGTTCAGGGCCTGGATTCCGCGCTGTTTTGACTGGATTATTGGTGAATAGATGGTCAGAGAAAACAATATTAGTTCACTTGGGAACTTTACTGCCTATTTCAGATTGGGAATGTGGCAGAAATTCAGCCTCTAGACGGCCAATGATTAAGCTCTGATCTTCGATTTTAATAATGAATTATTGACATCGCAGTAAGTGAACAGTTTTTACTGGGAGGAAGGGGTAATTTGTGAACTAGGTGTACCCCCACCTGCTTTATCCCCAGGCGATTCACTCACTACCAAATTACCAACAGTTAATACACTTATGGGAAGATTATATAGCACAATAAAATTATGTGTGACTAATTTATTGGACAAATATTGTACATTGCAATCATGCAATGAAAGTACCCTGTCTGGAGGATGGAGGAAAATATCGTATTATCATACCACTTGTGATCAATAAAATGAAGAGTGAAATTAAAAAAAAAAAATTATGCCCGGATATTCGGCCGCTCCGGCGCAGCTAGAAATATTTTTTCTATTTCATTTTGGGGTGGTGAGAAAATGTTAGTGTCTCCGGCGAATTGCACATGGGAAAATGTGGTGAAAAATATTTTTGAGTTGCTTCCCTTTGACCAGTGATTTTTGCGAACTGCTTTGATTTCGGGCAAGCCATGTTGACAGGCTCATAACGTTTCGTGAAACCATACTTTGCCCACATTCAGAGTTGTATAAACAATTGGATCATAGTAAGACAACTTTCTTAACCCTTTACCCAACATAACGGTCAAAACCGACCAGCGCTATTTACAAAAATCACTAATCAATTTTCATTTTTTTTTGTCTCAAAAACATATCTTATGACCCCTCAATGGCACGGGCTCGTTCTAATGAGGGGGTCATAATCTATGTGTTTGACACAACAATTTTGTTTGCAAGTACCGTCTGCCTTTCGTGTTGGTAAAGGGTTAATCTGAAGAAGATCTCAATGATTTTGTTGAGTTGCGATTGGCACTTTTAGTGATGGTATCCTCCACCCCCCCCCCCCCCAACCCCCCATTAAATAACGAAGAAGACTTTGAATAGTAAGATAAATTCAAGTAGTATTTACTATTTACTCAAGTTATGGTCATTTACGTGACGAATCTGATATTTGATTGACCAACAAGAACACAGTAATGAGATTGATGTCTCCTATTTTCGCTAATATTTGTTCCGTGCCGACTCTTGCTCTGTACCTCGTTTAACCCTTTGAACTCGTAAGACCGTTTTTTCGGTGCAAGGCCTAATTTCGTCCCGTTTTTGACTTATTATAAGAGGTCTATACACGAGGTACTGATGATAAAATAATAACTGCAGTCTGTAGCCAGACGGCTGCAAACTGCACTTATTATTTTATCCTCCCTGTATATTGATACTGGACTGACCCATCTCACTATAAGTGTACACAAAGAGGATACCATTCCAGGAAATGAGGGTAGAAAGGTTTAAGTTGCCACCAGCAGTAGCTAATCCACTAATTAATGCAATTTAATTTTCTAAATAAGTTCAGTCGTTATTGCATGGCAGGTCTGGCAATCTAGAAAATGAAGGAGTACAAAACAGTTACCCTCCTCCGCTTGCTTGGGAGTGTAACTGCACCTGAAATTTTCACTGCAATAACTTGTATGCTATTTTGGTTATATTCACTTCAAGGTATTAATATTGTGACTGAAAAATTGTACTACATTCAGTTACATAGTAAAATTGGCATACACATCTTCTCATTATTCAAAATGTTGCATTCAATTCTTATGTGACTGTCTTCTACACTCCAACTGTATCGAAATGCGACACAGAAAGGATCATGAATTATTGAGAATCAATGCAACATTGACAAATCGTCTCCTGAGTTCCAATGTGTTCTCTGTGCCAGTAGGTACAGAGAAAACATTGGAACTCAGGGGACGAAATGATAATAGATTTTAAAGGCAGTCCCAAACAGGTCTGGCATTCCATAGAATCAAGGGGTGCAAAACATTGCCCTCCTCAATTTTTTCTAGGCGTGCAGTAGGCGTGCAGCACTCCTGCACTCCTAAAGAATGCCAGGCCTGGCATGGAGAAAGTGATGTGTTCATCGTGATTAAAAACCTGTACACAACCCCCGTTGCTGGGAACGTTTGGAAAGTGGGAGGTACCAGGGGAGGAAATGAAAGGCTGCCTAACGTTATGAAAGTTAGGCACGTGAGAGAACCTGTTTATAAACATTGCATGGTGAACAGTTCAGGTTACAACAATGATTTGATGTAAAATTCTAGCAATTCTAATATTCTTTTCTACAAAATGTGAAAATGTCAAAAAGACATAAAAAATCAGTCCAATGGAATAAGGTTAAAATTCACTTCGGCAAAACAGGGTAAAACTCGATTTCAAGCAGATTTGCCATTCTACGTGAGTATTTTGTTGTGAAAATCAGAATTTGTACGGGGTGGAGGTGGGGTGAGTTAGGGCCCTGGGAATCACATATTTTCGATTCGATTCGAATCGAATGTCGAAACGAATCGAATCTATTATTAGAAATCAAATCGAACCTCGAATCGAATACAGGCGTCTTGAAGTCCCGACTGAAAAAAATATTCCAACTACATCATCAAGGCATGCCTTCGTCGAAGGCATGCCTTGATGATGAAGTTTGAATATTCCTCAATAAGGATTTTTGTTCAAAAACAGAAACGGGTGCGAGAAATCGGTACTGGGCACTGCACTGGGCTAGCCGTTAGCAACCGTGCGCTCATCGTCCATATTACTTTAAATTTGCTTTCAGCAGCGGTCGTGACTAGTGAAACTGGAATTAGCGTGGATGGTGGTACGGGTACAGATGCTTTGTATGTGAATATAGTGAAAATTACACTCAATCTTTATTTTCAACATTATTTATGTTCAATTTCTGTCTCAGCTATACGTTTTGTGAGACGACTAAGAAGTCAAGATGACTGATACCAAGCGAAATTCAAGTGAAAAGATTCGAAGGATCACGAATCGGACAGCCGATTTCGATTCGAACCGAATACCAACTTAAGATTCGAAATCGAATCGAATCTCGAAGTTTCGTGGGGTCCAAGGGTGAGCGTATCTTGTGTGCAAACGGAGTCTGTATTAAGTTAACTGGAGGCACAAATTGTTTCGATACATGATTACCTTGGGGCGCGGTGACTCAGTTGGTAGAGGTGCAGGCTGCAAGCCGAGAGGTCCTCAGTTCGAATCCCACCTGCGGCAGCCGCGTTGTGTCCTTTGGTAAGACGCTTCACCCACATGGTGGCACGATGACGTTGTGTACTAAGGCGTACTGCACGTCGATTGTGCACCTTTCTTCAACCAATGCTAACCCTGCTTGTGCAGAGTTAGTATGTTGGGGATCTGACATATGCTCGCCGTTGCTCGATGGTTCTCTCCTGGTACTCCAGCTTCCTCCACCTGCAAATCTGTCGTAGTCATGATTAGCCATTGTGCAGAAATATGTGACCTTAAACACCAGCAAATAAATACATGATTACCTCTTAATTCACATGTGTATGCCACAAATTATGCGAGCTCGCACTTGGTGGAAACAAAATGATAGCGTTTCGCTGAGATTATTTTAAAATGTGTGATCTTTAAGACGGCTTCATGCACTCTTGTTCGTCGGGCATTTTTATCCCCAAAATAGAGGTCAGTTGCATTTCCAGTGTCTTTAAGACATTGTGATCCAGGTTTGTCAGAAGCAATCTTTGACCAACGTCCAAAAATATGGAAAGAAAATAATATGTGTGTGATTAATGCTAATCAGCCTTAACATTTCTCCCGATTCGTGGGAATTGATTTTGATTCTCGCGATCTCTTGCGGCAAGAATCAATTTTCAGTTCTTAAATATATGCAATTTTGAATATGAGAGTTCAGTTTTGGCGAGTTTCCTGTCTTACATGTTCAGAAAGAATTAACACACGTTTTAACAAACATGCTTTTTGTGGTCTTGGTGATGGTAGTTACAAACTTACAGTACATGGGAAGTGGTTTCCAGTGAAGTCTTGGCTTCTTTATGGGCAGACAAGATTTCACCACAGACAACTGCAAAGAAAAGTATTTTCTTATTATGTGGGAGCAAAAAATGTCACCTGATAGGTAGATATTTTATTTAATGGTATAATTGTTTATGCAATTACATATCTATGTATATAATACATGTACAGCAAATTTACAATTAATCTCTATTGTCGGGAAATGGCACCTACCTGTATACCTGTCACACCCGTATAATACATTCGACACCAACACTGCATGCAGGCCCATCGCCTCTGATACTGATGAAGAAACCGATGGATGTTTAGGTACAGATCTTAAGCGTGTACGATGGCGATGCATCTCTCAACTCCTTTTTTTTACATTACAGTACTCTGTCGGATGGTCACGGAAATGACGTCATACCTCAGTGCAAATCTGTTTTACATTATTCTGGTAGATGATCACGGAAATGGCTCATACCTCAGTGCTTGATGAGCTCACGGAAGTTATAATAAAAGGCACCACATAAGCGGCTATGTTGTGTGTGTGTGTGTGGGGGGGGGGGGGGGGGGGGGGGGCAGGGGGGGCGTGCAGTACTGCTTGTAAAGGTCACGTGCTTGAGAGTTACCATTTTCTTACCTAGTCAGCCATTTTGGATTTCTATAGGATGCCATATTGAGTTCTGTAGGTAGCACGTACTGCCATTATTCTGGTCACCTGTTCTCACAAGCTTTCATGCCACCAGTCAAATTCTGTAATGAATGTAATCTCAAGGCCTGGAGCCACTCTATCACGTTAATAGACAATCGTAGATTTTTAGATTCAATTGGCTGAAATGTTTCAGTTAGTTTGAAAAGCGAACCCATGGTTCCCTTTTCCAACCAGCTGTTATATTCCAGCCGTTTGAATCTAAAAATACCCAAAAGATTAATTTCCTTTGAAGGAACGCAAGAAACGTTTCTCAATCGAGGCTTGATTTGACCGGATAACTGATAACAGAATGGGTGTCTGTTGACTAAATAAATATAAATGGAGACTCACCAAAGGCGTAGTTTTGTGAATACGCCGCGTAGTTCCCCTAATTGTGTTAATTCTTTACCCAACACAGTAGTTTTAAAAATAAATTAAATTTCACATTTTTCAAAAATAAATTTCACAATTTTTGAGTAAAACCATACAAATATGAATATCATTAGAACAAGCTCGCCGAGCTGGTTCTAATGATATCCATATTTGTATGGTTTTATTGGGACATTTCCGAGATATTTTAGGCTGCGGTAGGCTTATTCTTTTTTAATTTTCTGGCCGCTTTTGGCCGCTATGTTAGGTAAAGGGTTAATGTATTGATGTGTTCAATGTAAATTAAATGTGGATAGATTGAAAGATCTATAACTGGAGCACGAAAGAATATCTGTATATGTAAGGGACATTAGATTACATTCACGATAGTCTACGCGCAAACTTCGCGGACAGTGGGTAAACAAACAAACAAACAACAATAGCGTCGGATTCCTCAAGGAATTTGACCCGTGTTCTTGGAACTTGCTGTTCTGAGCAGTTCTCAGGGTAAATAATTTGAATGGTGTTACATCAGTTTGAATGCCATCATGTATTTGTTGTTTTCACTGTCATGGATGTACATATTCTCCAACCCATTTTGGGAAACCCAAAGGGCCCGGGACCCATGTCATTGGCGACATTCATATCATGGAGGCACCGATTAGGAATTTCTTTTGGAATAGAAGCAAGAAAAGAATAAGAAACATTACCTTCAAACTGAACCGCGAACATTAATGAACTTTGCAAGTGAATCTGAGGACTACTTGTTGGGGCACCTGCTTTGTGTAGTAAAAATGAACGAAGTCCCAATTGGGCCTTCAATGGTTAAAGAAGAACCTGTTGTTTGTCCATGAACTCCAATACTTTTTATTCTTCGTTAGTATTGGTTTTCTGAGGGATTGTGGTCGCTCGGTTCAGAATACCAACTGTCAATCAAATTTGTAATTGAGTGGAGTCTGAGTTTGGGAAACTCTTGGTTTAAATTGGAACTGGGAAAAATCATGCCCAAATGTCATTGGAGAAGGGTCTCACATTCGCCTCCTGCAAACACCTAAAAGAATTCCAGGTGGCTAGCTCATGACTGAAGTATGGTAACGTTTTCGCTAACTCTCCCCATCTTGCTTTCTGAATGACACAGTAATATTTGCATCAAAATGGGCAAATCACTTCGAGCATTGTAGGCCAATGTAGGGATGTACAGCACTAGATTGATCTGTGACGGGTATGGGAGGTTGGGGTAGAAATAATATTTTTAACCGATTCCGCGGCCCTCGTTAACTCCGCGTATCAAAGAGTTCATTTTCCATCTTGTGTGCGTCCCCTTCCTGACTATACTTGGGGCCATGGCGGTTGTGTGTGGGAATCCCCACTTGGGATTAAATTATTCACTTCCTCCTTTCAAAATGGATATCCATTCTCCCGTTAGTCTAGACATGGTCTGAAAGACCGTATTTTAATATTTTTGGTTAGGTACGTCCTTTCCGAAAGGACGTACCAAACAAAAAAAGTAAAATAGGTCTTTTAGGCCATGTTTGGGCTAGTCTCCCGTCTGCTGATCGATCGTTGAATTTTGAACCATGTCAATATTCATGCATACCGGATTAAAAAGTTCAAATTACGCAAATAACAATCAACTAAATTTGCACCCCAAAAACTCGGAAAAAAAAACGTTGGTATCAGCCCCTCCCCCATCCGTTCCGATTCCGTATCAGACAGATTCAATTTGCGGTACGTACTATCACGTATATGCATTGTTATTACGCGTTAAAATGTAGTTCCTGAAATTCAAAATTTTGATCAATTTCAACCCAAATTAAACTAAAATATGGGGAAATGGGCTTTATGTAACGGGATTGTTAGATAAATGTATTATGACCATGTGTATGTCCTGTAATTTGTATCAGATTCTCGGTCATGTTTACAATCGGATCGCCATTCGCCCTCACGGGCTCGTTGCGATCCGATTGTAAATACGACCTCGAATCTGATACAAATTACAGGACATGTGCATGGCCATGATGATGTCTATATAGAGAGATTATCAATACAGTGAAGTTTTCTGGTGTTCTGTATCACATCGAGTTGTGGACCTTCAAACAAGCAGTCTCGCATGAGTCGTCGTAGCCGGCCAGTGCTATACTGCTTAGTGTCGGTCAACAACGAGATGCAATACAGCACACCAGAAAACTCAAGAGTACTGAGGATCTTTTTATTATATACCCGGCCCCAGGTAGTAAGTAGTATATCCACTGGGAGAAGTGAAAAAGAGGAAATACATTTTGAACAAAAGCACTGACGAAAAACCTTGTTTTAGTTGTTGGCAACGGCGTGTTCTTTATCACCATTCTGGACTGGGTGGGCTCGATCTACCTCGCCAACTCGTTGTATCCAACACAAATCTAATGTGTCGTTGAAAAATGAATTGATGCATTTGTACAACGACGAAAATATAGAAAATCTTACTTAACAGATGATTTGTAGATTAAGAACATATTTTATAGCGCGAAATGGAAGAGGGCACAATTCTCATCCAGTCTCGTTTTCGATTTTGCAGTATCACTCTACGTGCGCCTTGCCAGTATCAGCAGTTATCACACTCCATCTGATACTGCAGGAGATATTTGATGACCGAAATCGTGTCCGTACCAATGATAGCTGTATAATAAAATTATTCATCTAGCAATCAACTTAATTTGTACCCCCAAAACTCGGAAAAAACGTTTGTATCAGCCCCGTTCCGATACCGTATCAGACAGATTCAATTTCTGGTAAAGATTAACATATATGCATTGTTATTATGCGTTAAAATATAGTTCCTGAAATTCAAAATTTGACCAATTTCTTCTTCTTCTGGTAATGGCATGCTTTGACAATTGATGATGATTATATGCCATGCGCTGGGAAGCTTTTAAAAAAAAATTATACAGGGATGGTAGATTTGAATGCTTCCACTGTATCTTCCGTCATGCTAATTTTCACCCTCCTTAATTTTTTTAAGGCGAGCAGTAGGCGAGTGAATAAATTGCTCTTCTGAAAATGCCGGCCTGAAGTTGAACTCTTCTATCATCAGTTTCATGTATAGGAGACCTGACGAAAGAATTAAAGGGGAGACACTTTGTGTATGGTTTTGAGAACATCTCGGGGATTCGAAAACTTTCGAATGGGCGCTTCTAAAACCGAATGCAGTCGACTATCGTTACGATTTCGAATCTAATCGAATTTCGAAGCTCCATAGGCCCGCAGTATACAAATTCATGATACATTTAGCGCTTGGTGTCCTTGGATGATTCGGCTTAATTTAAACAAGTAGATTATCAGCTAATTCGCTTTATTCCTATCTTGGGAAGAACCATGCACGGGTGTAAAGTGCATTATCTGGCACCAATAGATCTTCACCGCCATTTAGACTGTACAAATCCCTGATAATTTTCTACTCCGTTTCTGAGGAACGTTCGGCTGCTTTGACGAAAGCATAAACAAGTCGATTATCATATAATTGGCTTTATTCTCGTCTTGGACACAACCACAGGTGCAAAGTGCAATGTCTGACTAGTAATACGTCCTGACCACCACAGTCGCAATGGTATTTCAGTCTCTTTTCATTTATGAACACAGGGTGCAACATGTACCATGTTCCACCCACGACACTGCAGCTTGCAAACATCACGACGTTGTGCTGAAAGTAGAAACCAACAAACTATAAACGAGGGCTAAAGTCAGTCGTTTCGAACTGGAAACAGAGGCGGCGGAGCTCGATCAGGGTTCATACAGCTCTCGAAAAACCCTTGAAAATGAGTTTTTTTCTTGAAAAACCCTGGAATTTGAAATTAGCCCTTGAGAAA
This sequence comes from Pictodentalium vernedei, assembly GCA_031216915.1. Classification (NCBI taxonomy): domain Eukaryota; kingdom Metazoa; phylum Mollusca; class Scaphopoda; order Dentaliida; family Dentaliidae; genus Pictodentalium; species Pictodentalium vernedei. Next base: position 202,727,636 of record CM062292.1, read on the forward strand.
CCCTTGAACTTTCAGAAATCTCTTGAAAAACCCTTGAATACCAAGCTATTTCCTGGGCATTGTAAATATGTGTACTCGCCTTTTACTTGTTTGTTGCGCGCGTGTCGCTCAGTTAAAAAAAAACATAAAAAAGTATGGAGCGTTTTATCAAGATTACTGTAACACAGATCACACTTTGGGTACCAGTACTTCCTGACTTCCAAAGTCAGATCCGTGTCACATGAATTATAGATTTTTAGAGCTCATACAACAAGCTGAATAGTATATGGAGCCCTTGAAAAAAAGAAGCCCTTGAAAAACCCTTGAAAAACCCTTGAACTTTGTTAGCAAATTTTTGTATGAACCCTGTCGATAAAAGTGGAGGGGCACAAATTTTCAAGGCAACCATGGTTCGGCCAGTGGGAGAAAAAGTTACACTCGTATATCGGTAAATGTACCTTGACACTATAGTGTCTCGTTTAGATGAACATGCCGTGGTGTGGTCACTGTCCTGTCCATTTCTTCTATTTCAATCACCTTCCAACCCGAAGGCTAGCCTTCGGGTTGGAAGATGGTCGAAGTAGAAAAAACGGACTGAAGCAACCGAAGGTGCGATTCTTTTGCCAAATGTTGTTTGGATTTGAAAATAATATATTTCAGGAATGCCTGTATATTGACACGTTTGCATGCGCCCATTTTAATTCATTGTGTAACTGCGAAACATATCTGCGTAAAAAAGTGGAGGGGCACGTGTCCCCTGTGCCCCCCCCCCCCCTGGTTCCACCACCTCCGACTGGAAAAAGTGGTGCGGAGCGTTGTTGCAAAAGGACCTGTGCTGAGTGAGATGATGTAATACATGTCTGAAAAACAAAACATTGCCGGACCTGTAAAAATCAGAAATTAAGAAAACCTGAAAACGAGTTTCTGAATTTTTTTCAAGAAATCTTTCTTGGCCACCCCCTCGTATTACGCTAGGACATTAGTGCCACAGGAAAAAATATCTTAGCGAATATTCATAAACCTTTGCAAATATTCCCAAACAATCCGACCCCACCTCCACCCCTAACACCCCATGGAGTCAATTGGGTGAAATTTTTTACTTCGCAGAATCATTCCAACTTGTTCAGAATTCATTTTTAAGCGAAAATAAACAGTCCCGTAAATACCCCATCCGACCCCACCCCTACTCATCACCCCGTGGGGTCTCGTTTTCTTCGCAAATGTGTGTATGCTTTAAATAAATATGTGAGGTGTGTGCGTGGGTGTTGGGAGGAAGTGATGTGTGTGTGGGTGAGGCCGGTGGGTATAGGTGTGGTATGGGTGTGTATGGAAGGTGGACTTTGGAAAGCGAAGAATGTTGGTATATCCCCTTCATCACACACCCACTCACATAAACACTCGGTCTTAACGTCTACAGTTAATATTTCACATCTTCTCGTTTACAAAATGTCCCTGTAATACCACAAGCTGGAGTGCCTAAAATAAAGCCTAATTGAAAAGGAATCTCGCTTTCCTAATCCGCAACCTTGCATTTCTAAACATATGGCGATAGGCATACGGGCATTGAGGGCTGTGTGTATGTGTGTTGGGGGGGGGGGGGGGCTGCCCCACTCCTCGCCCCCCCCCCAAAAAAAAAAACAAAAAAACAAAACAAAACAAACCAAAAAACCCACCAAAATTTGGGTAAAATTGGGGATATTTTGTTGTACAGCTCCCTCTGAAAATTTGGAACCCCATGCGCCTGTGCATATGGTGCTATTGAGTTCGTGCGTGTTTTTATGTTTATATGCGTGTTTGTCTCTGTACACTCTGTATGCATTTGCCTGTATATAAAATTTACGTGCATCTGCGCGAAGATGTCTACCAGTGACGGCTCATTCAGCCTCATTGACAGTGTCATTGGCACTCTCTAGACCAACCCATTAATCCCATAGACTTACTGCCACACACACACGCACGCACGCACGCACGCACGCACGCACGCACGCACGCACGTACGCACCCACCTTTGCGAATATTCGCAAACATCTTTGCGAATATTCGCAAAGATATTTTTTCCCTTTGCACTAATGGGATTCCGTATTGGGCTTCCGTATGAGTACAGCCGGTGCATACTCCATAGTGAAATACAAACCTCATATTTATATATTTACTAGAGTTTAACGCTTTGGGCATAGTTTCAATTTGGACTAGTTTCTTGCCTTACCTGTGCATGTGTTACACATGTACCAATATGAGCCTTTAATATTTTCTGCATATTTCGACGGTCTTCTTTCGTTAGTGACGGACGCGACTTTTAGCGCACAATCTTTCAAAATGACGTTGTCGCGTCCGTATTCCAAGCGGACGTGACAACCGTTACTTATTCCCAGTTTTATCGGTTGATAATGGATGTCGAATACGGAACTGGGAATAGGTAACGGTTGGAATGCCCCCGGATTCCATATGATCCAGTGGCGGCATGTTGTGTTGTCATGGTAGCCCGTATGAGCGGCCATGTTGTGACGTCATTATCGTAGTGATAGGCGGTGTCGGTGCGCATGCGCAGCTCGTGTTCGGGTGATACGTGTTTCCGTCGTCCACTTTGAACACTGAAATCCGCCATCTTGGTTTCTATGATAGCACGTGGTTGCTATGTGACCCAAAGCCCTCTAATAGGACAGGATATGCTCGGATGGTGTGTTCGATTCAATGGGAGTAAATCTAATTACCCATCTGGACCCGACAATTCCTCCAAATCATCCAAAACCACCGAAGCGGACTTTATTTGGTATGGATTTCTTCTTTTTGGGATTATAAGGCGCGTTCGATTGTATAACAGTCAATCTAATTACCCAAATAGACCCGACATTCACTCCAAATCACCAAAAACTGTTCATTTGGGTCGAATTTTCCCCAATCCTCGGTTTCTACCTGTTATTCGGATTCTTTGAGAATCCTCGTTTTGGGCTTGTAGCATGTAGTGCTATAAGGTGCGTTCTAGGAAGTTAGAGTATCTTCACTGGTTCTCATTTTCCCCAATTTTTCTGCCTATTACTGATGCTATTCTTTCGACTCTAACCCTAGATGTTCATCTAGTCTTAGCTACTCTTGACTGTCCCTGTTACGACCTCTGCCCTCGTCCAAGTCTTATAATCACTAGTCAGATTGCTTGATTTCCCGTAATTTGTACTAACCATACATAGTTATCTCCCCTGTGTACAGCAAGGGCCTATATGATTCTCAAACCCAAAAGACAATCGAGCAGGGATACGTATTACTGGAACGACTTGAATCCCCTCGAGCAAATGAACTATCGAGTAGTTGCTCCACGAGAAAATTCTCTTGCGACTCGAATCCCACAAATGAGCTGTAGAGTTATTGCTCGAACGAGTGGCTCCACTTTAGTGGAAAGGCAAACATTCTCTTGGAGGTCTTGTACTGCTAACTTCATTCGACTGGAGCCTCAACATTTCCAATCCGACTTCTGGAGATTTGGGCAAATAATAATGGTGGTCGTGGTGGTGGGATGGGTTGGAGGGGGTGGAGGCACTCGCATAGCTACATCCAATTACCAGTAGAGATGGGCCATGTACCGAAAAACCGAACCGATACCGATATCACGGGAATACCGAAAAAACGAACCTAACCCATCATTGAATACCGAAAATGTAAGAGTTATCAGATTTCGTACATTTACTACTTATAAGGGCCTTGTTGAGGCCTGATAGCAGGTGAAGGGGTCAGTTTCATGAAATAAGTGACTGATTTTCAGTTTGTTAACCCTTAAGGGTCTGGGAAATTGTTCTGTATTCCCTCTGGACTTCAATCTGCACATGTCCAATTGTTTAGCAGTGATTTCTAGTTAAGTCTTGGCTGCCTTAACAGGTAGCCAAGACTTGACTATGAATCACTGCTCAGGTGAGATATCTATTGTTATCAGGACCTCCTAAAGATGGCACGGTAATGTCATATGTTCTGAGATCTGAAATGAAATGGGCCTTTAAGAGTTAAGATGTGCTTGGAGCAGGTCACAAAAACTGTAGATATGATTTATGTTGGCAAAATAATGTCATGTTGAGCTCATTGGCAGTGGCATTTGTGGCGCTATGGTAGAATGATAAAAGAACTTATTCTGCATTTTGCTGGTGTGAATTCCCGTTTGATACTATCAGCAAATATGTTACGTTAGATACCGTATACCGAACCGATACCGTGGTATACGCCCCTAAGAATATGGAAACCGATACCGAACCCAAATATCAATACTGCCCATCTCAAATAAACAGATCCCTGCCATTGTATGTAAACTTGAATGAGCATAAAAGAAATCCTAATTAACTTTACATGGGCGCGGAATAAGTTTACAAAACAGTCATCTTCAGCACGACCAATGATGGCGACGCCCAGGACCATAGTCACTAAGTTTTCTGCCTTTCAACCCTTTACGTAACCTGAAAAGCAGACGACACTTGCAAAAATAATTCTTGAATAATTAATTTTTTTAATTTTTTGTCTCAAAAACATAGGTTATGACCCCTCGTTGGAACGAGCTCGACGGGCTCGTTCCAACGAGGGGTCATAACCTATGTTTTTGAGACAAAAAATGAAAAAAAAAAAGAAAATTAATTGGCAATTTTTGAGAATAGCGCTGGCCGGTTTTGGCCGTTACGTTAGGTAAAGGGTTAATGGCTTTTATCGCAACCTCTTTCAACAACAATTTTGCGTCCTCAACAGCACATCGATAAGACGTCGACCTCTGGATTAAAAAACAAAACATATTTTTGCTGAAAGTACTTACATCAAGCACTTCGTCTGAAGGGTGCTTGTCGCCTTCCGAGCCATGGGGATCAGCCATTACTGTTCTGGTGTAGTTCTTGTAATGACAGTTCGACAAATAAGCTGGTCCTGGTGGCCCCTAAAAACCAAAACAAAAACCGAAAATAATTTTTGTATTACGTTTTTCGGAGCATTGCACATTTATATAGCTGTCGGTGTTTCAGCATTTTTCTCAAACCTGAGTTAACGGCTTTGGCTTCCAGTTCCACAGTACGAACGTTTGCGTGTAGGGCACAGGGGCATCGCAAACATGACCGATTGGGGAGTGGAGGAGGGTGTAGACCCAGTTTATCCCAACTGCTATGAATTAGGGTGCTATGTAAGTAATGGGAAATTTAGCTTGAGAAAAGGTGACATTTTATTTTCGATGGCGTCAGATATCTAAAAGAAAGTTATAATTTTTCATTTTTTTGGTGTTCAAAACTGCCAAACATTGTTCGAGTATACGGATGGAAAGCAAAAAATGTGACATATTGTTATTCTGTTTAGATTTTTGACATAAAAAATAACCTATCACCTGTTTTCAAGCTAATTTTCCATTACTTATATAGTCCAAGTCGCGGCCAATATAATGTGGCAACTGCATCATAAGGCAGGCCTTGATAATGTAGTTGGAATATTTGTCAGTCGGGTTTATACTTAAAAAAAAAACTCGAAAAATTTGTTCATGCACTAGTCCTGACGCATTGCTTCCCAATTTCTTATTTAGTTAGCATATACCGGATTCAGAATTGGTCAGACTGGAACGAAATCGGCCATAGACCTCCTTTTGCAGGAGAGTGACTGCGTGGATGTCGTAAGTCCAAGTAGCAAACCTCGTCTCGTGAGAATGTTTGTGATTACGAGCAACAGCGAATCGATATCTGAGATTCCAATCCAGACGAAGATGGACCGACTGGAAAATTATTGGGTGGGAAAGGGTTTCACACCAGTACACCCCCTCCCCCCCCCCCCCCCCCATACTTACACCCCTGGTAGGATACCTGCGTCGACTCTTTACCTGGTGAGTGTTTTAACCCTTTAACCAACGTAACGAACATAAACGGCCGGCGCTATTCTAAAAAATTGCCAATTGATTTTCATTATATTTTCATTTTTTTTGTCTCAAAAGCATAGGTTATGACCCCTCTTTGGAACGAGCTCGTTCCAATGAGGAGTCATAACCTATGTTTTTGAGACAAAAAATGAAAAAAAAATAGTTATTCAAGAATTTTATTTGCAAGTGCCGTCTGCTTTTCATGTTAGGTAAAGGGTTAAAAATAGCTTCCATCATATGTAGTTATGACGGCTCTGAAGCAGCCGATCATGGGTTTCGTGGGGCAGAGATTGGACAGGAACTTATGAGTTACCAAATTGGCCAGAAGTCCTTATTTGCTCAATGAAAATAATCATTCAGTTGGGTAAAATCTCTTGCTTGCCTGACAAAAATATACTCGGTTTAGAAAGTGCTATAAATGTCCAACTCAATATATCGGTAGAATTCCACACATGGAGAGAGTAACTAATGACAAATGATTTTTAGGACCATGAGTCCAAGACCTGTTGAAAGCACCCAGATGGTCGGGCACCTCTACGTTGCTTGTGTGTAAATGTTGTATGTTTAAAATGCTGTATTTTATCATTATAAAGTATATCTGTATCGAAAAAGCCTTTGATAAAGCAATTAGGTTTGTTCAAAATAGCTGGGTGATATGACCGAGCCATCGAGTGTCCTACACCCCCACAACAATTTTTGTAAGTTACGGCCCTGTAAATTTATTCATCATCTCGCTAAAACACGACCAGCCGATGACGTACGCAAATATTTTTTAATAACTGAATTTTTATTTCTTCGTTGCTTATGACCCTCCATTGGAACGAACTCGATGACCTCGTCCCAATCAGACGTCTTAAGCTATGTTTTGGAATGGAGCTATAATGATTAATCGTGATATAGCTGAATCGCGATACACCATTCGCGATTCAATACGTATAATTATTCATTCTGTATCGCGATGCGATAAATATAAATAATATCGGGCAAAAAACACTTCCTGGAGAAAACTACGACTGCAAAACTCTTATATTTGCATACCAACTTTAATAGTGATAAATATGTGACAAGAAGGGGATTCTTAATTTAATCCAAATTTGGCAAATTCCCCATATTTAGCTAAATATTTAATTGATTAATCCATTATACCTTTTCGATAGAGCTCACAGAGCTCTGTCAGACATGATTTTTTAAGGATTTCGTGGTCTGAAAGTATTTTCTAAGGTAAAAAGCACTGGAAAATGGGTAATAAGACAAGATACTGAACTCCAGACGGTCATAGGTTATCACATTGAGAAAACGACTGTTTAAATTGTGCATTGAAAATTTTGTTTTAAATAGAAGCTACTGGAAATGAATATATACAGTTCAAAGTATTAGTATTTGATAGTTGTAGTTGCATGTCATGGGAGATCCTCTATATCATGATGTGTATCATATTGTGAAGACAGATTGGTATACGTATCGTATTGTCAGGGAAGAATATCGTTGCAGGTTTATTTGGGAAGCAAAGGTGTGAAAAAGTATTTATTTATTGATTGATTTAGTAGAGTTTAACGACACTTTCGACAGCCAGCGTCACCTCGTGTCGGACAGTTTTGCAGACCGGAGAGAACCTCCGAGCAACGGCGAGCAATTGCCAGACTCCCCAACGTACTAACCCCACACAAGCAGGGTTAGCATTGGTTGAAGACAAGTGCACCATCGATGTACAGTACGCCTTAGTTCACAGCGCCGCCGAATCCCCACCTGAAAAATTATAAAAGTGGGCGATTCTTGTGAGTAGCATTGGCTGGATATGGTCGTTATGAGTTAGGTAAAAAGTAAACGGAAGGTTTTTTGAGGAAATAATTCTAACAAGAGAATGATAATTTTTCTGTCTCTAGTTGTCAAATCTGGCCAAAATTGATATGATGACAATTCTAAAATGTCCTGTGGAATTTGCCATTGAAATATTAAACCTTTACCTAAAACGAAAGGCAGACGACGCTTGGAAACATAATTCTTGAATAGCTCATTTTTTTCTATTTTTTATGTCAAAAACATAGCATATGACCCCTCATTGGAACGAGCGCGGCGAGCAGGTTCCATTAAGGGGTCATAAGCTATGCTTTTGAGACAAAAAAATGGAAAAATAATGAAAAATGAATAGTGATTCTTGTGAGCAGCGCTGATCGGTTTTGACCGGTACGTTGTGTAAAAGGTTAAAACACCAACACCACTAGAGCTCTTTTCGGTTTTTAGGCAAATGTTTTTTCCTACCTGTGGTCCTGGTTGTTTCCGAACCTCAGTTACTTTTTCGTCGGTATGTTCTTCGAGTTCATGAAGATGCGAAAGAAGGTCCGTGCGGGTTGAGCTAATGGCTTTCATAGTGTTACCAAGATGAAGCTGCGTGGCATAGTATTCATCCCGCAAGTGATCAACTTCTATCGGTACCTTCTGTTCCAATACCTCTACCTGAAATGCATTGTATGATCTACTTCATAACAATATATCAAATAAGATTGGAAAAAGTCAACGCCCATAATTCTCGATAAATTGAAGTCTGCACAATAATGGTGTGACATAACTAACAGAGAACAATATTAATTAAGAGAGACCCACCAAACACGTTAACGTTTCTGATTAGAGGCTTTGAGTGGCACTTTCATCAGTGCAAAAATGAATATCCCCAGAGACCATGGAAATTAGATGTTTTTTTCGAACACCGATGTATATCAGTGGTAGCTCACATTCCTCAGTGGCATGGTAGGTAGGGACGCCGGAAGCATGGGGGCAGAGGGGGCAGCTGCACTCGCTGCCTTCGGACCACGGGGGCGAGAAGGGGCAGACAATACCCTTCCCAGGTTTGTCATTCAAATTTTTCAATGATTTATTCTTGAAGTGAAGCTAAAATACACATCAAAATCCGTCCTGGGAGCTTTCAAGATTTAATGGGGGAGTTGGGAGAGTTTAGGAGGAGGTCCCCCCTCCCGGTGGGAGGGGGCACCTCTTAAACTCCTCCATTTTAGACATTCGGCCTTCGAGACATGCATGCCTCGGTATATCAAGGCGGGGCAGCTAGTGCGACTAAATGCCCTTTTTCTCGGTGTCTGACCCCCCCCCCCCCTCCTACCCTGAAGTGCTTCCGGCGCCCCTGATGGTAGGACTACAATACCAGAACCATGTTTGGGCCTCGTGCACATCTTCATTGAGAAAAATGCCCATTTTGGGCTCCATTTTTAAGAAATGTTACAAACATTTGTTAAATATGGAGCCAAAAATGTCATATCAAACGAGAGAATCTTAGAGTAAAGAGTCTGTGCCCCCAATTCTGCTAGTTACCATTAAAATTGTAATGACGGATTGATAAAAACGACAATGTTAGCCTAAACGCGCCCTCTTTCTCTAAACGTTCTTTAAGAAGCTGGGTGGGAGATACGTACCCCCTATGACCCCGGCTCCTGCTTACTTACCAGGGGATGCCTTGACAGGGACAAGGAGGTACTTGTATCCTGTGCTCACTCATTTACCACCGGAAACATCTGTTGGTCCCTTAAAAGACGATAGGTGTTATTTAAAATGAACGTCTATATGCTGAATTTCGTTTACCTTGGACGAGATACTTACATACATGTAGATTAAACATCGAACGTGATCCAGCGAGAGTGTTGAGTGTATTGGAATGGAACATCAAACTACTGATGTATATCAACAAAGGGCGTTATTCTCAGCCTGAGAAACACATCTACCTACTTCAAGCAAGATAATTGTCACATTGACACAAGATTTACCCATGACATAGTTTGATCACTGGCCCTTTTGACATTTCGGTGAAGCTAAATGTCCCCTTTATAAGGCTAAAGTCGTCGGCGCTTCATCCCTTCCATAACGGATGCTGAAGATGACAACTTAATAATATATTATACGGGAGATATTTGAATACAATAAATATTTAGGTGAGCGGGCGGCTGTAAAATATTGTCCAGTGGGCGTTCTCTGCATACACCTGGAGCTTAATTAAGGACCCCTGTTTTTTTCGCAGTAGTGTCATTACTTTCATGCTATCTTTCAGATGGCCAAAAATGATTTCTTGCGGGCCAAGGTAGTGTTGTAATAGCGTTGCTCTGGAGGAATGCCCTCACAGCATGGGAACGACGTGGTCTTGCATTGTTGTCCATGAATACAGGGCGAGTTGCTAACGGGTGCTTGTCAAAATGAGGCACGACAACCGGATTGAGAATGTCGGGATGTACTGATGATCATTGCGATTCCTACGTAAGTCACTATATCAAGTTTACAATCATGAGAGAGGCATCCCCAGATCATTACTGATCCTCCACCATAATTAACAGTAGAGTTCCTGGTTACGTAAGCAGTATTTATACCGTGATTAACTATTCTACTATATATAAAAAGCCTATGACATAAATTTTAGCTTTACACACCAACCGTGGGGAATACGTCAGAAATGGGATTTCAATAGTTGAAATTTACACCAACAGTGGAACTACATGCAAGTTGACCTTTGGTGAATGCAACTTGTCTAAATTTGTCACTCGTGAAAAGTGAAATGAAATCGGCTATTATTTATTACGTTTTTAAATAAGTTTACCGCATAAGATACCAAACATCAGCAAACATACGTTGTCTCAATAATTCGTCGCCTGAGTGCTAGAATGTCCTATGTCCCATAGAGACATAGGACATTCTAGAACTCAGGCGACGTCATGTTAATAAAGCATCCATAACTCGAAATAGAATGTTACTAAGTTATTAAAATGAAAAAAGGCCCCGTAAATTGCGCTCTTCGTTTTCCGTTTCGTTTCGGCTATAAAATTGCCAGCGGAAGTACCGTCCACCGGTGCTCATGTAAACAAAAACAGAATCGCACGTGTGAATATTTATTTATTCAACATTTAAACTCTAATTAATCTGACGATCATGGTATAAATAAAATATACTCAAAGTAGCCGGTGTACCAGATGTTCACCACTCGTGGTGAAGTGGTGTCAACCGCGCGGCAAAGGCTCACGGTTAACACCACTTCACCACTCGTGGTGAACATTTGGTACACCAAGTTACTATGGGTATATTCTATATTTCTATGCCTCCACACTCTCATACGACCGTCTGTCGCGTGAAGCAGGAACCTACTCTCGTCTGACCAATGGACTGTCCTCCACATCCTGAGATTCCAATGTTGTCGTGCCATACACCACTCCAAACGTCGCTTTTGATGCTGATGACCCTTTGGGACCTCATATCGAGTGCGTTGAGACGGTTTCGGATAGTTCTGTTGCACAAACGCCTGTTGGAAAGCCAAATGCGTTGCAAAATCCCACTTGAAGCAAGGGGTTCACGCCTAACAAGGCGTGCAAGACTCCTATTTTCCCGAGGAGAAGTCTTTTGGGGTTGTCCAGGAGTTGATTTGTTGATGTTTTCGGACAAGTCTGCTGATGACAGAATGACTATTGACAAGTTGCTCTCCAATAGCTTTGAATGACATGCCTGTTGCATGCATGTCAACGATTTGCCATCTTAGTGCCCCTGACAGTCTCCTCCTTGCCATGTCAACATTTATTGGTAAAAGAAGTGACCAATTTTCTTGTTTTATTCCCAGATATTGCATGTGGATAATAGTATTTTTTTACATTCGTGGGAAGCATGCTTCACGTGGACCAGGGGCCATGTTTGGGGTACGCTAACAACGAGAAACATAATGTTTCCCAAGATGAAATATACTGCAAGACATAGATCATTAAAACATAATCAGTAACAGCAACTTTACTGTCATGAAACATTTCAGGGGGTGCTTAATTAAGTTCCACGTGTAGATATACACCGACTCTGACTATATTATCTATGTTTCTGAGTTAACGCCCGACGTCACAAATTCCGTCATTCATTTTAATTAGTGAGAAAAATGAACGGGTCTCTTAATGGCGTGTTGAACCAGTTTCCTATCGCCGATTCATATTTCATTTCGAGCATTTAGACACAAATTGAATAAAAATGAAAAACGGAGCAACACACATTTTTCTATAAGTTCTAACAGTATAAACAAAGGAACAGAAAAACGCTGAAACTATCTCACAAGCTAACGATAATTCATGAAGAGAAAACAGATCCAGCTCCTAACATCTTGGACAGAGCTCATGTAGTGTTTGAACTTAGGTCGGAGCCTGTTCTTGTTGTTGGGACGAAATATTTTTACTATTATTTTAACATATAGGATTCGAATCGACAATAGTGAATACTCTGGCCAAAGTTGGTTGTGTGTGCTCCCATGTACGTAATGTTGCCATTTTTGGAGGCCGTATTTTCTGTTGTCGATATGGAAAATTTTACAACATAACGTCACGTTCCGTAAAGTCGCGCGGGGAAAATTAAATACTTATAACAAGGTACGCATGGCTTTTCTTGCCCATCTGGAATGTATGGTGAAAATGTTAATATATATACTGGACAATACAGAGCAGATACTACCCAACACATGAGATGGATGTGTTACATGTATGCAGTAAAGGCGCAAAGGGGCAAGGTCAGAACAGGTGTGGCATAGTGGGGTATCTCCCCGGTGATCATCTAGTGAATTTGGTAGTAAAAGGTTAGGACTTAAAAGATTTTCAGAAGGCACAAACTGTCTTTCGAAGCTGGCAAGATAGGTTCTTATGAGGTGGCCTACGGTATCAGTGTTCCGTCTGTTGGTTCGACCATTTGGCAAATAGTGAAAGTTTCAGCTAATGGACAATTTAGCAGACAAGTAGGCCTACACCACAAGCTCTTTTTATGTATATTTATTCTGATACAAACTTCACTGATATTCACCAAAATAATTCAACACTAGAAAATTCAACCAATTTATTTAACTGGAGTGATGGTAGTTATTTCTGAAGGCAGTCACAGTGTGCCCGCCACAAATTTACCAACAAAGTTTTAAAAAGCTCATGTCCGTCCGCTTTGGCCGCTGACCCGAGAGTGTCAGATCTGGGCTTCTGTTGACTCTTTTATACCCAGTGGTAAGCGACTGGCCTTGATCGAAATTCTGCAATTCTTCTGATCTAAGCGCTGATCAAGCTCCATAGATCAGGTGATTATGAATCACCCTTTTCCAAAGAAGTTAATGATGTGCCTCCACAAGTCGGTTTCCATACTTCAAACAGGAATCGTCAGGCCTCAATAGTCATCGGCCTTGAGGATGTTCTGTTAGACGTGTACTGATAATTCAAAGTATCACGTAATTGTTCCATTTCTGCAAATCAGGTTTGAAATGACAGAACACTGGAACAGTTTGACAGTTAAGTGCCAAGTTAAAATTCCTGCTTATCAGCAGAGTAATAACATTCCATCAGACTTGGCAACTTAACATACCAAAACGTCCGGGAGCCATCACTCTTTCCAAATAATTTTGGTTTAACTGGGTATAATTGGCGTTATACAGGTCTTCTTCACACCTCTCGTCAACTGGTTTACCATACTTTGACAGAATCGTACGCATTTGTGTCCACACCTGCAAATACTTTTGGTGTTCGACTTAAAACAATGGGCACTGTAATTGACAAGTATAATAACAAGGTTTGATTCCCAATAATTCTCACCAAATCTGCTAGGTGTATTAATATAACAAAATCCAGTCCATTGCGCACAATCAAGTATTCTCTTAATACTTAATTACAATTTACTAGGTGTTCTATTCTCCCCGTTTAACACTTTGCCCAGTATAATTGTACTACTGTAGGCTGAATTTCACGACACAGGTTCTCCATTGGGAGGGGATGGGTGGTTCTGTTTTCTAAGCCCTCATCCTGCAGCCACCACCGCGTATATATACCCCACATACTATAAACTGGCATTCACTTGGAAAAGTCTGTTTAACCCTTTACCTAACACGAAAGGAAGACGACCCTTACAAATAAAATTCTTGCTTGAATAACTAATTTTTTTCATAATAACATTTTCATTTTTTTGCGTCAAACGCATAGCTTATGAATCCTCATTGGAACGAGCTCAACGAGCTCGTTCCAATGAGGGGTCATCAGCTAGGTTTTTGAGACCAAAAAATGAGAAAAATAATGAAAATTAAATGGTAATTTTTGTGAATAGCGCTGGTCGGCTTTGGCCGTTACCTTTGGCTAAAGAGCTACGTAAAGCTAGATTACTGGATTTGATGGATCGTTGGAATACGTGAAAATGGGCTAATTAGGTATTCGAGACAGATAAAACAATATTGAGTACGACACGAAGTACAGAAATTCCTGATATTGAGTTAATTTCATACATATAATTACTATAACTCACCTTATTGGACAGGGAATCGAACACACCAGAAGCGGAGGCTACCTGTAAAATAAACTTTCTATTAAATTCCGCTGTGTGCTGGTATGTAAAAACTCTAAACTGCAACATGGCAAAAGCATTTCAGTTAGAATTACATGTAGGTTTGTTTTCGTGAAAAGAACAATAAAGCAGAACAAAGAAGAGACTGTAGTTTTCAACCTTCTTTATTATAACCTCAGATGAAACAGCCAGTGAAAATACAGAATTAAGTCCACTTTCTTGGGTGGGGTCACGAAGATGACTGACAAGGGGGGTGGGGGGGGGGGGGGGGTGGGGGTGGCGGTTGACCTGATTTGTCCCGACGGTAATAAAGAACAGAATTCCCAACTGATAAAATATTCCAACTGCATCATCAAGTCTTGCCTTGATAATGTGTACAGCTGGAATATTAGTCAGTTGGGATTTTAACTAAAAAAAATCAAGACTTCTTGGAAATTTATTTGGATAAATATAGTATACTAGCAGGGTTACCCGGCGTTGCATGGGGAAATGTTGGGGTCATATGAAAAGTACCCCCCCCCCCCCCCAAAAAAAAAAAAAATAGGGGCCGCGTATTTTTCGACCCAGCCCGCCCTACGGGCGACACGCTCGGCCCCGTCACTTTTTTAACCCCCACCATTAGATTCCCAGTAGACCCCTTTGATGACCTACATCGATGAAATCCACCAATTTTGCCTCTCCCCACCCCCACCCACCCCACCCCACCCCACCCCACCCACTTTTTTAAACACCACCATTTAATTCCTGATTCCTGATAAAAAGTCACCCCAAGTAGACCCCTGTGAAGACCTATATCGGTGAAAACAAATTTGGTCATAACATTCGGTGCCCATCCCTGCCCCAACCCCCACCTCCACCCCGCACACTTTTTTAAACCTGACGAGGACCTCCGCCATAAAAAAGTACCCCTAGTAGACCCATTTTGGGCACTCTGGATGGCCCCATATATTCATTTCTATAGCGGACAGACAGACAGAGAGACAGACATACAGACATTCTAAAATATATTATTATGCCTCACGTTTCTAACATCAGCCGTGATTGGTTAATTTGACACCTTCTAAAAGTCATAGTACTGGAGTTTGGGGGCAAAACACGGGTACTATCGGAACGTTCTTCCCTGGAGACAAGAGAACAAAGAAAATGTAAGCTCCACTTCCATTGATCAGCGTCGATTACGCACGCCCTGATTGGAATTTCTGAACACCAAACGCTGGCGACGTGTCCGTTTAACTTTTTTCGTCACCGATAGACACAAACTTACCAACAAATATATCATCTTCAGTGGGTGTGTTTTCAATTTAAACTGCAAACAATGAATTCAAAAGAATCAGAAATATTGAAAACTCACGTGTTGTTCACCACTTCAGTGAATTCTGAATATGAGTTATGACTTCAATCAATTATATTTCCACAAGTTTAGTACTCCTCGACCTCACTGAGCCTCCGCCTCAAGTTCAAAATAAATAGTTTCACTCCGCTTAATTCTAACAACTGTCGTCGTCCAAGAAACATGAATTTATATTCCATTAATTTATAGCACTTATCACACAAGCATTAATAATGAATTATAACATGAACAGCATGATGCAGTTGTAAACACTGGCATTTTGGTGATATAGAAACTCCCAAAGCGACGGCGCTTGTGACAAGTCATTTTCGAAGAGACGTCATTCGTTCGAAATGACGTCATGTTTTTGGATTCGACTACATTGTTATTACAAGATTGATGGTATGTTGCAGTTAACGCTTAACAATGAAAGTTATTTTTTGTTCGGCATAATAAAATAATTACAACGTTTCTTTTCATGTTCTGTCGGTCGATAGTACCTGAGTTTGTGTGATTTCTGAAATAAAACCTTCAGCAGCTTCGCTGCTTCAAGTTTTATTTCAGAAATCACACTAACTCAGGTACTATCGACCGATAGAACATGAAAAGAAACGTTCTAATATTATAGTACAGATACCCAAAGTAGCTTAGTGTACCAAATATTCACCACTCGTGGTGAACATTTGGTACACCTAGCTACTTTGGGTATATTTTATTTACACCATGATCGTCAGATTATTAAGAGTCGCTATTATTTTTTCTCGATTTTACTGAGCAGCGGCCGTACAAACGTGCGAATCTGTTTTTGTTTACATGAGCATCGGTGGGCGGTACTTCTGCTGTCAATTTGATCACCGAAACGAAATAGAAAAAGAAACGGGGCCTTTTTTCATTTTAATAACATGATAACATACTGTTTCGAGTTATGGATGCTGTATTAACACGAGACAATGCATGTTGTTAATTTTTTGTGTCTTATGGGGTAAAGTCATTTAAAAAAAGTAATAAATAACTGCCACTTTCATTTCACTCTTCGCGAGGCGACGTGTGATAAATTTAGACAAGTTCGCATTCAGGTCGACGTCACCAAAGGTCAACTTGGATGTAGTTCCACTGTTGGGGTAAATTTAAACTATTGAAATCCCATTGCTGGCGTGTTCACCACGGTTGGTGTGTAAAGCTAAAATTTATGTCATTGGCTTTTCACATATTGTAGAATAGATAATCATGGTAGAAATAAAATATATACATATAGTAGTCGTGACGCAACTTTTTTGTTAACACGTAGCGTACTGGTACTCCAACTGGTCATGCTGGGTCCCCAAGACTCCGAATCTGGAACTACAGACTTCCCAATTTGTATGACCAACTGTGTATGTGACAGTAGTCCAAGTATTAAATATAGTCAGGTAAGAAAGTAAATGATTACCAATCTATAAAATGCCAATCTAAAACGAAAATATCCCGACTGGAAAATATTTGGCGGGGGTGGTTGAGGTGTCACATGGCTTATATTTCGACGAGAATCGATTCACTCAAAGATTCTCACAACGAAACCAGCGAGAATCCATGCAGAATCTCGTTGCACCTCTGCTAGGATTCACGTGAAAAGAATTGAGTCAATTTAACCCGTTACCTAACAGTGGCAGCAAATTAAACAATACAAGGCTAACATGATCTGAAATATCCTGACACTTTGTCAATAAAATTGTATAAATAAGGCTGTCATTGGAACCGGTTCAATGAGCCGGTTCCAATGACATCCATATTTGTAAGTTTTTATTGGTAAATATTGTTTATTTTTTAAAAATATTATCAAATTCAGTTTATGTTTTAAAATGAAAAAAGCTATGTTTGGTAAAGGGTTGAAATGTGTTACCGGTATACAACTGTGGTTTAACACCGTGGTTGCCTCATGGCATCCTGGGACACTCATAGTAGTTATGATTCTCACAACCATTTTCGAGAGAAACCAAATGAACTCTCCAAAATTTAGATGAAATATAAGCCCTTCATCACATCCCAACCTCCCTCAGCTTCGCAACTGCACCTGCTTGCTAAATAATGACTTCTTTTTCAAATCTTAATTAGAATTCACTGCCAGAAGTGTTATTAAACCATTCTGCATGTTTGCTCTAAAACAGAATTATTTAGAAACATGCTGAACTGTCCTCGACACCCATACGCTAACGACATGGGAAGAAGGTTGAGGACTAGACGGGCAATAGTAACACCTCGATGAGGGAATGTTGGTCGTTTTTTACTGGACAACTGCAATAAACGGCACAATTTTCGTACAGAGAACATAATATATACAAACTCGCAACATTATTTTCGTTTCAGAAAGTAAGTGGCACAAGTCTAAGAGGGTATTCAAGAAGTGGGTGGGTCATTATAATCACTCTCTGCTTTCTATGGCCGCTGGTATATTGTCGTGATATACATATGGGTGTATATGTTGTACCTCTAAGAATCGTTCCAAAACACAACAGTGAGTCATGCCAAATGTCGGATCTTTACCAACGCCCGCTTCTCTGTGTTCATTTATTGAACATGTTTACATTTACGAGCGCATCAGAGAAGACTTGTTTTTTTAAGAATGCCTTTAAAGGGACGAGAATCTCCCAATCTGAGAGGACAGCAGTGGCATAGCTACGAGGGTGGGGGGATTTTCGCTGGCTCCCCAAAACATTGACTCAATACAACTTTCACACAAAATAGAGACCCCCAAATGGTCTCGGATATAGGGGCTACACATGCTACAAATGCCTCAGATTCGATCGTAGAGCACTAAATTGTGCAAAATTTCATTGGGGTGGGGACTAGTCCCAACAAGGACCCTCTGGTCGTTGCCACTCTCCTTCCACTTCCCTGAAGGGAAGTGGGAGAAGGGGGCTTCAACCAGAGGGTCCAAGTTAGGATAAAGGAAGGCCACCGAAACGACACACCACGGCCTTTCAGATATCATCTTTGCCCCCTTCCCTTCAAAAAATGGCTAGGGCACGTTCTGTTATTGAATCCTGGCTACGCGCCTGGGATCAGATTTCGAGATAGTAACTTTAACCATCTGCACATTGATGTCGTAAATCACAATATCAAGCTGTATATTTTCTCATAATGCACCTTCGAATTCAAGCATTTCAGTCTTGTTTGACAGAGGTCACCAGAATCAGGTTGTTTTAGCGAAAAAACTGATCAGTGACGATGGAGAAACATTTGTTCTGTGGGCGAGTATCATAGCCGTAAAGCTTACCTTTTGCTTTAACTCAATCATACTACTTCTCAGTTCTGCTGTTCGTGAATGAGGCACGGTTTCAATACCTAGAACAATTTTAAATAAAAGTAATATTGCCAGGTAAGTCCAAAAATTACTTTTATAACGAACAATATTATCCTCATTGGTCAACACTACTACTCAGATGGCATAACGACAGAAGTGGCAGTAGGACAAGGGACAACAAAACTGGTAGTAGCAGTCTTAGCCAACACTGCTACCCTGTTGTCATCCACCATAATTTCTACCTCATTGGTAACCGATTTCCATACCCGGCTATCACTACTACTGCTCTTACACTCAAAAAAATCAGTTGGGTTAAAAAATCAACCCACATCCAACTGGGTTGAGTAAATATGAACCCAATTGGGTTCATATTGAATTGGTTAAATTTGAGATTAAATTGGTTAAATTCCTATTTGCATTGTGGAAAAAGTTAGTGCTGGAAATTTCGAAATCTTGTTCATACTTCACTTAACCCTTCACCTGATATGAAAAGCAGACGACACTTGCAAAAAAAAATCTTGAATAACTAATTTTTTTTCATTTT
Source organism: Pictodentalium vernedei (assembly GCA_031216915.1). Lineage (NCBI taxonomy): Eukaryota > Metazoa > Mollusca > Scaphopoda > Dentaliida > Dentaliidae > Pictodentalium > Pictodentalium vernedei. The sequence continues at coordinate 202,746,939 of CM062292.1, forward strand.
TTGTCTCAAAAACATAGGTATGACCCCTCATTGGAACGAGCTCCAATGAGGGGTCGTATCCTATGTTTTGGAGTCAAAAATGAAAAAAATAATGAAAATTAATTGGCGATTTTTGAGGCTAGCGCTGGCCGGTTTTGACCGTTACGTTGGGTAAAGGGTTAATGCTTGCTCATGACTGAAGTGTCTCATTCATACTTCACACCGAGCTTACTATTTAATCGAGTGTGTCGTAACTTTTATCCAAGCTTGTAATTTCAAGGTTACAGATCATATACTTCTCATGACTTATACAAAAACAAAAACGTATTAACAGACCTGTACACAATGTATTCACTGAAATATTGGCAGCTGCACCTGTTTGGTTTATCTCCATTGTGTGACAAACTCTCACAGCCACGCCTTACCTTTGGATTCCTATTGCAGCACCCATAAGCTCTGCGGATGTTTTCTTGTTTAAAACTTAGCACTGAGATTAACCAGCATGTAAACTTGTGATTTTGAGATTGGCCGGACTCATTTTGGAAGAGTTATTGCCCTTCTTCGACTTTGAGTATTTTTGAAACCTTCACTTGGGTGAGATTAGAATCCTTCATTTTTCAGCCAATTTTGTAAAACTTGGTACAGAGGTTAACCAGAACGGGTACCTGTGAACCTGCAATTTTAAGATCGACCAGACTCATTTTGGCAGCGTTATTGGCCTTTTTCGACTTTGAATATTTCTTAAACCTTCATCATTTTGTCTGTGCTTGACCAGTCATGTTTTTAACCCTTTACCCAACGAATCGACGGCAACCGTCCGCTTAATATTCAAATTCAGCAGTTGAAAAAATGTTATTTAAAAAAAAAATTTCAACAAAACCATATACGACCCGTCTCGTCTTTCCAATGACGGGTCACAGGATATGGTTTTGTTGATTTTTTTTTTGATAGCTTTGAAAAAAATAATATTTAAAATAATAAATTTTGAGATCGTGTGTGTTGGGTAAAGGGATTAAAAAAACGTAGCACGGAAATCAACCTGCATTGTCACCTAAGCGCCAGTCCTCATTTTGGAGTTATTGCCCTTTTCCCTTTTTCGACTTACTTCATCATCATGTGGAATGGGGGGGGGGGGGGGAGGGGGGGGGTCCACTAGTCCCATTGGGGCAGACACCTCTAGTTTGTACAGGCCTGTTCACCATTTCCCAGAATTCATATTTCACTTCATTGACACGAGTTCCACCAACCCCGACTAATAGGCTAATCACATATAAACTAGACTTACGGTCCAATACGATTGCGAAGACATAGATACTGAGTGCTAGGGCACAACAGCTGAACAGAAACATGAGGATGAAAATCACGAGAACAAAGTTGCGCTTTCTTGTTGATCTGTCTTCGGGAGACGTTGTCAGTACTTTACTGCTGACAGTCGGTAGCTGAAGTGTCATCTTTTCATACACAGGGTACACATGTTCTCTGAAATAATAAGCGGAAATGCCCAAGTTTGTATTGTAAAAAAAGAAGGGCAAAGGGAACGCACATTTAGGAAAAAAATTCTTACGAATCTCAGGAAATAGAAGGATACTACCCCTCCCTCCCTCCCTCCCTCCCTCCCTCCCTCCCCATATCACCCACCTCATCATCAGATTTCTTTCTATATACAGACAAATGGTACAACCTCTCTATTATATTCGCACAAAAGTCAATGAGTGAAGGACGCAATATTATAAACTAAATTTTACCCTGCACAAAATGACTTCAATCTCATCATCAAATTGATGGCCCGTTGGGTACTGCTACATTCATCTCCGCCCCTCATAACACATACACTCGTTATGTCCATTGAATACCTAAACTTTCCAAGTATCCTACAATCCACAATCCAATTACAGTACATTGCACCCCCAACTCACCCGTTGGAAACTTTTCTGCTGGTGGCATCCGAAATTCTAACTTAGGGAAATCGAATTGTCCAGTTCTTGGTCAACGGTATCTTATTTGATTTGGCTGACCTTGTCCAGTCCAGGGGCGGATCCAGGAATTGGAATGGGGGGGGGGGGGGGGGGGCGCCAGTTGACCATATGATGAGCATCACTGGCGAGTAAGAGGCGTGCACGAGAGGGGTGTCCCCCTCTTGCCGGTGGGGGTCCCAGGGAAAAAATTCATAACAGTTGCACCAGAAACACATCAGAAACACACGTTTTCCTTAACTCTGAGTTCTTATTCGGATAGTAAATTGCTGCCAGAAAAATTCTGGCAGCAATTTACTATCCGAATGAGAACTCAAGAGTTGAGGAAAATGCTGAGTTATGACATGGCTCATTGCTGAATTATGACATGGCTCTGGCAAATATAGGGAGGGGGCGACGGGAGCGACCCCTGGATCCGCCCCTGCCGTCAATTCGAGGGAATATGACAACCAAGTTTAACTGACCATTGTAATAACCTTTCTATATTGTTTAAATCCCTAATTAAAATTTTTAGCTCTTAATCACATCGCGATTCAAATCAGGAAAGGATATCGAGTCGAATCAAATTTCGAATCCTTGTAATGATATTTAATTGAATCGATATTAAATCATACTAGCTGAACCGCCAGGCGTTGCTCATGATAATTTGGTATAGAACTCAGTTTTGTCAGTGCGACGTTTTCTTCGTGTTATCGTTGAGAAGTAAACGGAATAGTATGCTATCACGGGTGAGGGGGGGGGGGGGAGGGGGAGGGGGGACAAAATAATATGTAAAATTAGTTGACATCGTTAATGTCCGCATAAACAGAAATACCCGAGAATGAAAAAAACAAACAAACAAGAAATGCTAAAATAAAATTTATTGTATTTAGAGAGAGAGAGAGAGAGAGAGGGAGAGAGTGAGAGAGAAGAGAGAGAGAGAGAGGGGGGGGAGGAGAGTGAGATAGAGAGTGTGTTAGGGAGTGAGAGAGAGAGAGGGGGAGTTTATGGTTGGGATGGAATGGTATAGAATGGTCACATTTCGGCCTGAATTTCATTATCAGTGTTCTGATTCTTTCGTACTTGAGAAAAAAGATCGTCAAGCCCTATCCGGTATCCGCCAGTACGAATGAAAGAAATTTTCGAAAAGTTTAGCTTTTGACAATAGTTACGTGGGATGCTCCTTTCTAAACGCGTTTCCGTGGAAAAATGAAACAACAGTGCCCTTTTCGAGTACAATAATATTAGGGGTTGGGGAGCGAAAAACTTTCCCCAAATAGCAACTAGTTTACCTTCCTTCGGGTTTTCTCAATATAACTGTGGATTCTCTATTGATTCCTGACAGGGAATTCGCCAAACTTGACGCAGAAGAAACTTTCCTTTGGATACTCCCACTTGGAGGCGTGATACTAAACACTGGCCTGAAAAAATCGTTTTGTTCATATGAAATTGTGGATCACTTGAATCACAGCTAGGAGAAATCTGGGTTAAAAGACTCGAATGGAATAGATAGACAATATCCACAAAATCTGAAAAATTTTAGCTGTCGACTTGACAAAACCAGTAAATTATAGAATTATATATTATTTTCACACGACATCAAATAAGTTTAATTATCCCCGCATTTTCAAAAAATCGGAGATATAGTTGTGATCTCCGTCCGTCCGTCCGTCCGTCCGTCCGTCCGTCACACCCTGAAAGGCTCCTAGGATATTCAATTCGAAACGTTTAAACTATGCTAAGGTGTTCAGGTAACATCTCAAGATGTGTATAAAGGTTTCGGAATTTTGATTTGGCCCCAGGTGGTTCCAGTGGAACCACTTTTATCATTAGAAAATCAGTTTTCATCGAAAGGCTCCTAGGGTATTTAATTGGAAACGTTTAAACTATGCTAATGTGTTCAGGTAACATCTCTGGATGTGCGTGAAGGTTTCGGAATTTTGATTTGGCACAGGTGGTTCCAGTGAAACCACTTTTATCGTTAGAAGATCAGTTTTCATCGAAAGGTTCCTAGGATATTTAATTCGAAACGTTAAAACTATGCTAACGTGTTCAGGTAACATCTCTAGATGTCAATAAAGGTTTCGGAATTTTGATTTGTCCCCAAGTGGTTCCAGTGGAACCACTTTTATCGTTGGAAAATCAGTTTTCATCGAAAGGCTCTTAGGGTATTTAATTTGAAATGTTTAAACTATGCTAATGTGTTCAGGTAGCATCTCTAGATGTGCATGGAGGTTTCCGAATTTTGATTTGGTCCCAGGTGGTTCCAGTGGAACCACTTTTATCGTTGGAAAATCAGTTTATCAGTTTTCATCGAAAGGCTCCTAGGGTATTTAATTCGAAACATTTAAACAATGCTAATGTGTTCAGGTAACATCTCTAGATGTGCATGAAGGTTTCCGAATTTTGATTTGGCCCCAGGTGGTTCCAGTGGAACCACTTTAATAGTTAGAAAATCAGTTTTCATCGAAAGTCTCCTAGGGTATTTAATTCGAAATGTTTAAACTATGCTAAGGTGTTCAGGTAACATCTCTGGATGTGCTTAAGGGTTTCGGAATTTTGATTTGGCCCCAGGTGGTTCCAGTGAAACTACTTTTATTGTTCGAAAGTCAGTTTTCATCGAAAGGCTCCTAGGGTATTTAATTCAAATCGTTTAAACTATTCTAATGTGTTCAGGTAACATTACTAGATGTGCATAAAGGTTTCAGAATTTTGATTTGCCCCCAAGTGGTTCCAGTGGAACCACTTTTATCATTAGAAAATCAGTTTTCATCGAAAGGCTCCTATGGTATTTAATTAGAAACGTTAAAACTATTCTGACGTGTTCAGGTATCATCTCTCGATGTACATGAAGGTTTCGGAATTTTGTTGTGTCCCCAAGTTGTTCTGGTGGAACCACTTTTATCGTTGGAAAATTAGTTTTCATCGAAAGGCTCCTAGGGTATTTAATTCGAAACATTTAAACTATGCTAAAGTATTTCAGCGGAAATGCGGGGATACACCATTGTGTGCTTTGCACACAAATAACTCTTATCTAGTTTTACTAATTGACTTCCTTCTTCTGGTAATCAGAATTAATATTTATTACTGTATCAACTTACAATCTCGGCACTTGTTTTTTGTTAAAAATACCTAAAATATGTTGTAAATGTATAAATATATATGTTGTAAATATTCAATTTGCATTGCCGCGATAAATAGAGGATATGAAATGAGTGTTTTTTTTCGTATGATATTTATGAAACGAGTCTAAGAATTTTCTGTTTTGGCGAGCCTCTGGCTAGCCCTAACGGAAAATTCGGACGAGTTTCATAAATATTATATAAGAAAAACACTCATTTCATATTCTGTTTATCATATGACACACACACACGCACAAATTTGCCACTTAGTATGACTTTTTAACCCATCACCTAACTAACTTGAGTTGCAGACGGCACTTGGAAAACACACTAAAAATTTTCATTTTTTGCTTCAAAAACATAGGTTATGACCCCTCATTGGAACGAGCTCGACGAGCTCGTTCCAATGAGGGGTCATAACCTATGTTTTGGAAGCAAAAAGTGAAAATATAAAAAAAAATGAATGGCGTTTTTCTTGTATGTAAAAGATTAATGCAATATAACCCACCATAAATAGGACAGAAAACGTAAATTCTCCCTACTGAAATTATGCAAATGTGACCCAGTTGTATTTTGTTTAGCCAATCAAATTGTCCAGTTTTGAAATTGACCAATGAAATTGACGGAAGGCTTTATTTATCACTGATTAATATGAAAACAAAATATCAAATGTTTTAAAGTGAACAAAACGGACGAGTCATATGATAAAGTATCTGTTTTTGAGTGACCGAGGTAAATAGTTATTTAAAAAAAATATAAACATTTATCTCGGTCACGCGTGAGATAATTTTTGGTATCCACTCAAAAACACTAGATTTTCTTTTTATTATACGCTTTTTATAAGAAGCTGATCATTCCTATCAATAATTCCACTCGTTTCAATCTTGAATTGATGCATGAAAGTAAAACAGCGGATGCGCATTGATACGCGGAAGTGATTTGATCGATTCTCGGAACAGATAGTGTTGAATTATTGCTGGAAATGATTGGTATCCACTCAAAAACACTAGATTGTCTTTTCATTATACGTTTTAAGAACAAATTGATCATTTCCAGTGATAATATGGCTCGTATTCACCTTGAAGTGATGCATTGAAAGCAGCCATTTTGATTGATTCTGTGGATGTGAAAATTTCCATTTCTTCACAGTGGGGGATACGATTTCTATCTTCCCGCAATTTTTTTATAATCTATCGTTTAGCGTATAATAAATAAATGTGCATATCATCAACATACAGGTCCAACAATAAAGTTTGGAGGCCCCCAGTGAAAAGAAAGAAATTCCAGATTAATTCGATAGCAGCATTGTGGATGATGATTTTAACGTCCATGCCATAATATTATAGATTCGTGAAAATATGTGGCCATAGTTAGATAATACATAGACATGCTAACGGCTGAAATTTTAACATAAAATGTAATAACTTTGAAGAATTCGGCCTGGGGCCAGCACGTTTCAAAATATATATTCCTCACCTGATGGACTCCAGGCGGTGGAGGAGACCGCCAGCCCAACACTGTATGCAGCTCCCACTCCCCCCCCCCCCCCCCCTCCGAATCCAAGGATGCGCATGGCCGACCATGGTTCGACCTTGCATGAGAAAAGTTTGAAAATCAATGTCAAAAGAAGCAAACTCCATGACTCTGGATATACAATAAATACATCTATTACTCTGCACATTTTCACGTATTTTGTTTGTGAGAATGGGCACATCATGTGCCCATTCTCACAAACAAAATACGTGAACATTTGCAGAGTACCAGATGTATTTATTGTACATCTACAGAGACAAGGAGTTTGCTTCTTTTGACATTGATCTTCAAACTTTTCTCACGCAGGGTCGAACAGTGGTCGGCCATGCCTGTCCTTGGACTCAGGAGGCCCGCGTACAGTGATGGGCCAGCAGCCCCTGGTGGCCTTCTGCCACTGCTGGGAGTCCACCTGCTGAGGATTGCAGTGAGGAATATATACGTTCTGAAACGTGCTGGCCCCATGTAGAATACTTCAAAGTTATTACATTTTATGTTAAAATTTCTACCGTTAAAATGCCAATGTATTATCTAACTATGGCCACATATTTTCACAAATCTATTATGGCATGGACATGTAAATATCATCATCCACAATGCTACTATCGAATTAATTTGGAATTTCTTCCTTTTCGCTGGGGGCCTCCAAACTTTATTGTTGGACCTGTACACCCTTTTCACAGACAGCAAGGTATACTCAAAAAAGTGATTCGCGTTTGCGAGGCGGCGGGAAATTGAAAACTTTCGATAAATGTTTATGCCCCCGATGGGGGGGGGGGGGGGGGGGGGGGGGGGGGGGGGGGGAGCATCTTAAAACCGGGTTGACCGTCCGTCCGACTTTATTTGTTCGTCCAAAGCCATGACTCTATAATGCTTAGGTGGATTTCCATGAAACATTACATAAGGGTAAAGACCAATTGAAGATCTTTTGCATAGCAATACCATGCTAGAGGGACCAAAGTCACAGGATCGGGAAACCATAATTCTCTCGCAGACTGCATTTGTCCGTCCGGAGCCATAATTCTATAATGCTTGGATGACAAAGTTGTCTGCTTACACACCTTCGTCATTTACAATCCATGTGTTCTGGGTTTCATTGTCCAAAAGGTTAATCTGTATCAGTTAATCCTTTATCCAAGAAAACGTTTTTCAAAAAAAAAAAATTAAATTCCTCTCATGGGGGAAAACTTTTATCTCTATTTTCAAATGAAACCACTCAGATATCGTTGTCAAAAAAACTTGCACATTACAGCACAAATCGAAATAAATTGTAATATAACTGTAATAAACTAAGTATACTGGTGCTTGTGAACTGATATGGCCAGAAGCTGACATTTTCTGGAAAACTGTCTGTGGGAGCTTTCCAGAAAATGATGTTGGTTTCTGGTCTAACCAGTGTAGGAAGGGAAAGATCGATAGTTTATAGCGGTTATCCTTCAACTTTATTTTGACTTGTGTTGTACGCAAATTCAAGTGACATCCGTATGTTTATGGTTCTGTTGAGGAAGCTCCAACATATTAGTGGCAAAATTGACCGTATGGAAATAAGGTCAGTATAGCGTTGGGCTGATATGTTCTGATGTATTTTATTAACCCTTTACCTAACATGAAAAGCAGACGACACTTGCAAAAAAAATTCTTGAATAACTAAATTTTTTCATTTTTTGTCTCAAAAACATAGGTTATGACCCCTCGTTGGAACGAGCTCGACGAGCTCGTTCCAACGAGGGGTCATAACCTATGTTTTTGAGACAAAAAATGAAAATATTTTGAAAATTAATTGGCGATTTTTGAGAATAGCGCTGGCCGGTTTTGGCCGTTACGTTGGGTAAAGGGTTAAATTCGAAACTTATGGACAAAAGTGAGTACCAAATTCAACACAAAACTTTTCATTCCGGTATAAGAGGCCATTTTGGTCATAGTTCGGGGGGATCCGTGGCCGGGTGGTTACCGTTAGTCTTGTTTGTTTGTTCAAAGCAACTTCCGACCCCAGTGGAGACAGCTTTCCATTTGTGACCAATGCGCGTTCCAGCAATCCACTTGTATAGAGTGGTATTCTAGCATATCCTGGCTGCCATAATGACTCGCTAACGTATATCAACGTATATCAAACAAGACTGAATTGGTTATATTCAAAGTTGCATCATGGGAAAATATGTTGCTAGAAATTTCGGTATTTTTTTTACATGTGTTAAGAGTATTGAATGGGGAATTTCTTTGTAAATGTTTCACACGCCGGAAATGTTTTTTTTATCTTCAGGGTCCACTTAAGTTCTCATTTGTAAATGTATTGTCGAGTTTACAGTACTACCGCCGTGGACTGGTCGTAGCCCACGCATGGGCAGTGATGTCCACGCATGTGTTTACCAGGTAATAAAAATCATCATCAGCGAAATTTTAATTAATGAAGCACCGGGTTGTACCCTGTGCTTCATTAATTAATTATTTTTTTTTTATAATTACTCCAATAATTAGAGTTTGCAGTCTAATGTTATTGCTGTCCGTGGAAATACTGTCCACCCCGTGGAAAGTGACCAGTCCATGCCGGATGTACTGTACGAGCTACTCACATTCTACCCGGCAGATCAGGTTTCTGTGGCGGTTCCAGTTTGGCGGGAAGCTCTTCATACTGATGGCTGTAACTCTCATCATCTTCTCCGAGATTATTTGTTAGGTTGGAGAAACGATTCATTGAAAAGCTATAATTTTTTGTAACCTCGCAGCTCATCTTGAAACGACGCTTTCAAAATAATTATCCTGTAGACAGTTCCTTTTAAGAAAAAAAGTTTGGATACATGAAACATTTAATTTCATACATTTGCAATCGCGTGCCAAGTGATTGATTTTTGTAACACACAATTCACACTTTTCACAGAAAATAGCCATATTGGATTTAACAAGAATAACCATACCTGACCAGGTGTCATGATATTGTGCCTGAAACTGGAATGAAAAGTTTTAGAACAACGTGGCATGGGCTTTGAGGCGCGTGTCTCTCAACAGTTGCCGAACCGTGAATTCGACCAATATTTGGATCCTTGGCAATCACATTCTGGTGTACTTTTGCGATTAAGGAAGAAAACCAATATTAAGGGAATGCCGTGCATTCTTCCCCGAAATCTGCCCAATTGGACATGTCACACCTGGACTTTTGCCACTCTAGCCATTCGAACATGACCCACCCCTCCTGGTTTATCAGTGATTTCCCCCAGGTTTATCGCTGGGTTCAGAGATTAGCACCACCACCATCACCATCTGTTCAAAGTTAACAATATTGTATTTTTTATTATTCAAACTTTTCTTGTGTTTTACAAAGTGATGTCAAGGTGATAGCTAAAAGTTACGATTTTCCTGGTTAAAAGTGTAAATATTTCCGATAATCTTTCTGCATGGGTTAAACATAAGACGTAAAGATAGGTATATGGCGGACCCCGAAAACAGATCAGTAATAATTCAAAATCTGCTAATTAGGCATGAAAGTTTAATGTCCATTGTGGCGCACTTATTGAACGCCACATGAGCTATCCGATAACTGATCAAAGCAGTTCTCTCCCATAATTGTTATCTACGTAATTATGACCATTTAATAGGTGGTTGTTGTAGAAAACAATACATCTCATATGTTCTGGACACACACCCATATTACACAGCAAGCCTGCGTCCAAAATGTCAAAAGATACCAAAGTGCTAGTCTTTCAAAGGAACTTTAAAGCGAGTGTTAAATTAAGATTGATCTGAGCGGCCAAGTTCAGGCAAAGGGATTAACTGAGAATAATTGTTCTGGATATCTCGGGGCATTTCTCGAAAAATTCATTCCAGCCAATTCCAGTCGGAAGGTGTGTGAGGTTTGTGGGTCGTTTCGAGTAGATGGGGAGGTCCCATGCTATAGGTTAGAGGAGGTGCCGCATCGGTGCGAAAGTATAGACACGTTGTTATGTAGGGGAGCCACAAAGCTCATATTTAGAATAGGAGCAGCCGCGGGGCAAGTCGGTGGCCATACATGAGAATAGGATCAGGAACACGAAGTACGAGCTCAGGGAGCTAATTTTCATTTGGGTAAACGGTATTACCTTTTTTAGAAGGCAAGCCATACATATACATATGCTTTGCCCGTATGAACATTATTCTGAGACAAACGCAAGGGGGATTTTAACCCCATTGGTGGCGACTACTTTTGTGAAAAGAGTCAAGTAAAGTGACAATAAGCTAGTGGCCGTGCAACGACAGTAGTAGAGTGACTTTCCGTCACCTGCTAGAGCAGAGGCGTCCCCTAAAGTGACAATACGCTAGTGGCCGTGCGACGGCAGTGAAAGGGTGAAGAGAAGAGGCGACCAAGGAACCAATACCAGCGAAGAGGAGGAAAAACCAGCGACAACAGAGAAAGCGGGCCCGCCAGTGACTCCAAAACTGTGGGTAGGGGTGATTGACGTTTGCATTCTTATTCTTATGGATTCCATGTAAGTCACCAATTATCATATTTATTTTTCTTATATATGTATTAAAATTGTTCTTTTCATTGAACCCCTGTTGATATATGCTTTTCGAGGAAAAGTTATTAACCCCTTCAGGATAAGAACCACCCCAATAAAAGTGAAACGGGCGGGTTCGTTACGGCGAGACATACGTTCACGCACGGGTTCAGGCAACACTTCTTGAGTTTTGGCTGAATACGCGGCGTGAATCTATTTCCCCCAGCAACGACAAGCCCCGGTTTCTGACATCCGGCGAGGCTAACACCAGGATCTTCCTAAAAGGTTACAATTGAAAAGTTCAAAATCAACAGGATCACTCAATGACAATTTTAATACATGCTTGAGTTATAATGTTCATACAGGTTGCCGCACTGAAATGTTAATACTTTTCATAAGTTGTGCAGGGGTTAATCATTTGTCAGGGGTTAATCATTGGTTAAATTAGCATTTAAATTCGATCGGCGAATTTAAAATACCGGTGGTGGAAATTTTCGCGTAATAATAGGACGCATGATAGGCAATAATTAACCCTTGGAGTTAAAAAAAAAAATTTGTGTGTGTGTGAAATTTTAGTGATAAATTTCAATAATGGATACCCCAGGCTTAGAACAATTGACTAGTATGGGAGAGCGTTTTGGGCTTCGCGGGCAGTGAGTTGGAAAAAATTTGTGAGAGATGAACAAAAGCGTGTGGCGAAAGAAATGTTCGTGGAGTTAGAGCGTCAGGTTACGTTGAAGCGCGAGGAGGCTGCCTTTTCTGCAGCGAGAAAGGGTGTGAAAGGGGTGAGAGAGAAGCTGCGCTAGAGCGTGAAAGGAGAGAGAGAGAGAGAGAGAGAGAGAGAGGCAGCACTAAGAGCTGCAGAGTGAGAGAAAGAAATTCAGGTTGAGATCGAAAGAGCTGAAAGAGCGCAGGAGAAGACTGAAAGGCAACATGAGAGGGAAATGGAAATTTTAAGGGCCAGGGCGCAGTTACCCGGAGCTAATGGTAGACAGGGTGGAGAAAGCCCCGTGGGAAACGTGAGGGCACCTTATCCCCAGTTGCCAAAGTTCAATGAACAGACGGATGACGTTGACGCATACTTACAGAGGTTCGAAAGGTTTGCTTCGAGTCAGGGTTGGCCCGATGATGCCTGGGCGGTCAGTCTTAGTCCGCTGCTGGCGGGCAAGTCGCTACAAGTATATATGGGCATGCCCCCTGACCAGGCTTATGACTACGGTGAGCTGAAAAAGACTATACTCAAGAGGTACCAGCTCACCGAAGAGGGTTTCAGGACGAAATTCAGAGAGTGTAAAGCTGAGAAGGGTGAAAGTGTGTACCAGTTTGTGTCAAGGGCCACACGATATTTCGACAGATGGGTCGAATTATCTGAAATTGTACAGTCATTTCCTTCCCCGAAAGACTTACTTATCAGGGAGCAGTTTATGTCATCGTGTGCCCTCGAGATGGCACTATTTGTTAAGAAGAGGAAGCCAAGTAGCGTGGAGGAAATGACTAAGGTGGCCGAGCAGTATTTGGAGGCTCATGGGGGAGGTCTGACCCAGGGTAGGTCGGGCAGGAATGTGAGTAACGTGGTTGCAAAGGCACCCGTTAGGAGCCCAAGCCCCGAGCCGGAAAGTTCCAGGGGGAATCAGAGAGGGTCAGGGCCCAGGGACACAACTTGTTTTGTGTGCAGTAAGAAGGGGCACCTGGCCAGAGACTGTTGGCGGAAGGCTATGACGGGGAGATCAAATGGGTACCCGGCACGGATTGGGAGGAGGGACCCGTCCCCGATCCGTAATGGCAGGAGTCGATACAGCCTGTGGAGAAGAGACAGACAGCGGCATTCTGCCAAACAATTGGACCAGAGAGGAGCCCACTGCGCCGAGCATTAGAGGCCGGGCAGCTCAGGCTGGAAGGGGGGCAGGTATTGCCCATAATTAGTAGACTGTGCGAGGGGTACCCCTTCCTTGGTAAAAATGAGGAGATGCCGGTTTATCCACCGTACGTGGGTGACCTGGAAGTTCGTATGCTACGGGGCACAGGGTGCAGTAGCGCGGCGGTGAAGAGGGAGCTCGTTAGCGACGGACAGCTAACAGGGCACGACCACATGTACGTGCTAATAGGTGTGCAGTAAGAAGGGGCACCTGGCCAGAGACTGTTGGCGGAAGGCTATGACGGGGAGATCAAATGGGTACCCGGCACGGATTGGGAGGAAGGACCCGTCCCCGATCAGTAGTGGCAGGGGTCGATACAGCCTGTGGAGAAGAGACAGACAGCGGCATTCTGTCAAACAATTGGACCAGAGAGGAGCCCACTGCGCCGAGCATTAGAGGCCGGGCAGCTCAGGCTGGAAGGGGGGGGGGGGGGGGGGCAGGTATTGCCCATAATTAGTAGACTGTGCGAGGGATACCTCTTCCTTGGTAAAAATGCGCGAGATGCCGGTTTATCCACCGTATGTGGGTGACCTGGAAGTTCGTATGCTACGGGACACAGGGTGCAGTAGCGCAGCGGTGAAGAGGGAACTCGTTAGCGACGGACAGCTAACAGGGCACGACCACATGTACGTGCTAATAGGTGGGACGACCAGAGGTTCCCCTGGCGAGGGTGAGGGTGCATACCCTCTTTTTAGCGGTGAGGTAGAGGCAATGTGTATTGAGGCGCCCATCTATGACCTCGTACTTGGGAACATACCCGGGGTATGTTCAGAACCCGACAAGACATGGTTGGAGAGGAAAACACCCAAAGGGGCATCGAGTACGGTCTCCCGAGCCCAAGCCGCGGAGGCAGTGCGTCCGTTAAAATCACTGGAGGGACGAGTGGAGTTGAGTAAGAAGGCGCAGATAAGGTCACAATAGAGGCCCCAAAGGTTAACTCGTCAACAACGGAAGTCAAGGGAGTGGCAGAACAGAAGCAGCCAATGCATGTGGACGAGAGTGGGCATGGTAAGGATTGGTACGGAAGTAGACCAAAGCTTAGTAGCTTTTAGGTCGGTCAAAGCGTGACCGTGCTCCGGCCGACACGGTTAGGTAGACCGCGGTTACAGTTGAAGGGGGCCATACGCTGTAACAAAAATAATGGGCAACGGTCATTATCGAGTGGACATAGATGGATGTGGAGTGGTTTACCACGCAAGGCTTTTGCGGAGATGCCAAAATATAAAGGACACTGAACCCACGCGAACAGCGGGGGAGGTACATTGGGCCAGGAGAGGCCACAAGTGGTGGCCGGAGTAGCCACAAAATGGTAGCATAGATGTAGAGGTAGGAGGGGACCAGGCACTTGGAGTGGGGCACCCAAGGAGATATTGACAGGAGTTAATCTACAGAGCGTTGCATCTGAGGCAGCGAGCTTTGGTACGGCAGGCATCGCCTGTGGGCATGTAGGTGTTGGGCGTAAAGATGAGTGGGGTCCTTGGTGGAGGACGCGCCCAAGGAATAGGCCCCGGTGGAGGGGACAGAGGGGCTCTCTACTCTCTAGGGAATAGTAAGGGTCCCACTGTAAATGGGACTATTTAAAGTTGGTGCCTAATAGGGCAGGTAACCCGCTGACTGCCATGAGCGGGGTGGGACACCCTATCCAAGAATGGGGCGAGTCAGTGAGATGACAGGAGTTAGGGCAAGGGGCCCATCGGCTGGCTTGGGTCATGGTGGATACCCCTTGTTTTACCCAAGTGTTGCGTGAACGTACATAGATTTAGGTGTGTGTGTGTGATAGAGTAGTATTATATTTTGCGATGTTGAGAGAGAGGGTGAGTGTATAGGGGACCTGTTGGAAGGACGTGCACCAACGGTCCACCTCCTATTGTGCGCCTGTTGTAGAGTGCGCACGAAGGTGATGTGAAATGTGGATAGACTTATACGTTCCAATGGAGAGCAGAGTCAAAGTATTGAAAGTTATTTGTGGTGCGCGTCAGGGTGCGCATGCGTGTGACTTTGCGTGTGGAGATTAGGAGTATATTGGTGTAACAGTAGAGCGAGAGTGTGAGTTAGCTCTAAGAGAGAAGTGTGAGAGTTAATGCACGTGAATGCTATCCCCTTGATGTTTTTGGAACAAACTGAGAATATGTTCCTTGGTAGGGAGTTGTCAACGTGATAGCTAAAAGTTGCGATTTTCCTGGTTAAAAGTGTAAATATTTTCGATAATCTTTCTGTATGGGTTAAACATAAGACGTAAAGTTTGGTATATGGCGGACCCCGAAAACAGATCAGCAATAATTCAAATTCTGCTAATTAAGCATGAAAGTTTAATGTCCATTATGGCGCACCTATTGAACGCCACATGAGCTATCCGATAACTGATCAAAGCAGTTCTCTCCCATAATTGTTATCTACGTAATTATGACCACTTAATAGGTGGTTATTGTAGAAAACAGTACATCCCATATGTTCTGGACACACACCCATATTATGCAGCTAGCCTGTCTGCGAAATGTCAAAAGATACCAAAGTGCTAGTCTTTCAAAGGAACTTTAAAGCGAGTTTTAAATTAAGATAGATTCAAGCGGCCAAGTTCAAGGGAAGCGATTAACTGAGAATAAATGTTCTGGATATCTAAATAAAAATCGGGGGATTTCTCGAAAAATTCATTCCAGCCAGTTCCAGTCGGAAAGTGTGTGAGGCTGTGGGTCGTTGCGAGTAGATGGGGAGGTCCCATGCTATAGGTTAGAGGAGGTGCCGCATCAATGCGAAAGTATAGGCACGTTGTTATGTAGGGGAGCCACAGAGCTCATATTTAGAATAGGAGCAATAGCGGGCCAAGCCGGTGGCCATATATGAGAATATGATCAGGAACACGAAGTACGAGCTCAGGGAGCTAATTTGCATGGTCGGAGAGGAAATACTGTTTCAGAAGCAAGACATACATAGGCAGAGTAGGCTTTGCCTGTATGAACATTATTCTGAGACAAACGTAAGGGGGAGTTTAACCCCCATTGGTGGCGACTGCTTGTGTGAAAAGCGTCAAGTAAAGTGACAATAAGCTAATGGCCGTGCAACGGCAGTAGTAGAGTGACATTCCGTCACCTGCTAGAGCAGAGGCGTCTGTAACAACCACTTTGTAAAAGTTGCAAAATGTAATAATTTTTACAAAATGCAACTACTTGGACGGGAAAAACGTTGCAATATGTAATAATTATTACAAAATGCAACTACTTGGACGGGAAAAACGTTGAAAAATGTAATAAACTTTTTTTTTCGAAGGGACACTTTTTTTCGAAGGGTAAATCAAAAACCAATTCATTTTGTTATTAAAATAAATTTGTGTCTCTATGATTCTACGACTGTCTTCGGGTATGTTATACGCATTTCTACGTGTATTTGAACGAGTTTCGTACATGTTCGAAATTTTATTACAAAGTGCAACTACTTGGACTGGAAAAAGGTTGCAAAATGTAATAATTATTACAAAATGCAACTACATGGACTGGAAAAACGTTGCAAAATGTAATAAATGTTACAAACTGCAATTACATCGACTGGAAAACATTGCAGTATGTAATAAAATATTTTCAAGCAGAGCAATCAAACGAATTCATTGTATTATTAAATTATTAATAGCAAATTGTATCTGAATGTCTCAACCAAATGCTGTCAATGTGTGTTGTGTGCAAAGATGACCACTGGTGACCAGTATAGTAGCGATGACAGGAAATGGCTAGTGATCGTCTATGGCGATCTCTAGTGATTGTTGGGAGCGAGACGTGATAGAGGACTTATTTTTTTCCAACGTGTGATTTACTGGGATTTCCCGATTTGATTATAAACGATAACTTCACAAGTGAATTATGCAATCAACAATTGTGTTATGTATCCGTGCGCGCAAACGAAGACGCTTTGTCGTGGGTGTAATGGGGACTTCATTGTTTTTTGTTTTTTTAACACTTTACTTAACATGAAAAGCAGACGACACTTGCAAACAAGCTTCTTGAATTGCTATTAGTTTCATTTTTTGTCTAAAAAACATAGGTTATGGCCCCTCATAGGAACGAGCTGGAAGAGCTAGTTCTAATGAGGGGTCAAAACCTTATGTTTTAGAGTCAAAAAATGAAAAAATAATGACAATTCATTGACGATTTTTGAGAATAGGGCTGACCGGTTCTGGCCGTTACGTTAGGTAGCAGTTTAAATAATATAATTATCGTTAATAATGAAAAGTAATAAACAGAGTAATCGCTTTGACTGGACTGGTTAAGTGAAATAATTCATTCGAGGCGAGGGACTATATTGTAAAACACCCGTGCGCATTCGCGCACTCGTGTTTGTACAACGTCCCTCACCTCTCATGAATTATTTCACGTAACCAGTCCAGTCAAACGGTTACTCTTTATTTCATCGTCGAATGTATACCTCGATGGTGTAATTTGAATATTAGTCAGTCGGGATTATAGTTGGAAAGTTGATCATTCGTGCCTCACTTGTAAATTGTAAATCTGCAGTTACACGCATCTGTGCATTATTGACTGGTAAAAATCGGG
This sequence comes from Pictodentalium vernedei, assembly GCA_031216915.1. NCBI lineage: Eukaryota > Metazoa > Mollusca > Scaphopoda > Dentaliida > Dentaliidae > Pictodentalium > Pictodentalium vernedei. The sequence continues at coordinate 202,764,445 of CM062292.1, forward strand.
TGTTATATATGAGGAACTGTAGTCAAGACTTGGATTCACTCCAAACCCATGACTCTTTCGCTTCCTGACCATAGCTTATGATCCCTCTCTGGAATGAGTTGGACGAGTTTGTGCCAACGAGGCCTCAGAAGCCATGTTTAGCAGACAAAAAACTGGAAAGAGTAACACAATTTAAAAGGCGATTTTCAGCTCAACTTTGGCGAAGCCAAATTTAAGCTTTTGACATGGCCCGTCGTCCGTCTGTCCGTACGTCAACAATTGGATACGGCTCGGGCTAGAGGCCGTATTTATGAACCGATCTTTACGAAACTTCTTGGGTGCCTTTGTTATGACTGTGGGACGAGAACGAGTGTTTTGGGGTGCGGTCCGAAATTCAGGATGGCTGCCAGCCGCCATTTTGTACCGACGATGCAGAAATCTGTTTTTTGTACAGAACTTCCATATGAAAGCTCTGATTTGAATAATTTTTTGTATGAATGTTTAATACCTTGAGATACATTACATATCATACGGGTTTTTTTCTCGTGCTTAAATTATGCAAATTAGACTAACTTTGATTTATTTAGTGTTACTTTCAGCACTGTCAGTGCAAATGCCAATACGGCTCGGGCTAGAGGCCGTATTTATGAACCGATCTTTACGAAACTTCTTGGGTACCTTTGTTATGACCGTGAGACGAGAACGAGTGTTTTTGGATCCGATCCGAAATTCAAGTTGGCCGCTGGCGGCCATTTTGTACAAACTTAGGTGCAATCAGTTTTTTTGCGCAGAACTTCCATATGAAAGCACTGATTTGAATAATTTTTTGTATGAATGTTTCGTACCATGGGATACATCACATATAATACGGGTTTTTTTTCTCGTACGTAAATTATGCAAATTAGACTAACTTTGATGTATTTAGTGTTACTTTCAGCACTGTAAGTGCAAATGCCAATAAGGGTCGGGCTAGAGGCCGTATTTATAAACCGATCGTTACGAAACTTCTATCACCGTTGGACGAGAACGAGTGTTTTTGGGTGCGGTCCGAAATTCAAGATGGCCGATGGCAGCCATTTTGTACAAAATTAGTGCAATCAGATTTTTGCACAGAACTTCCATATGAAAGCGCTGATTTGAATATTTTTTTTGTGTGAATGTTTAGTACCATGGGATACATCACATATAATACGGGTTTTTTTCTCATGCAGAAATTATGCAAATTAGATGAACTTTGATTTTTTCAGTGCTACTTACACACAGTAGGTACACATGTCAATACGGCTCGGGCTAGAGGCTGTATTTATCAACCGATCTTCACGAAACTTCTTGGGTACCTCTGTTATCACCTTGGGACGAGAACGAGTGTTTCTGAGTGCGGTCCAAAATTCAAGATGGCTGCCAGTGACCATTTTGTACCGAAATTATGTCTAATCAGTTTTTTGTACACAACTTCTATACGGCTCAGGCTAGAGACGGTATTTATGAACCGATCTTTACGAAACTTCTTGGGTACCTTTGTTATGACTGTGGGACGAGAACGAGTGTTTTGGGGTGCGGTCCGAAATTCAAGATGGCTGCCAGCCGCCATTTTGTACCGACGATGCAGAAATCTGTTTCTTGTACAGACCTTCCATGTGAAAGCTCTGATTTGAATAATTTTTTGTATGAATGTTTAGTACCCTGAGATACATTACATATCATACGGTTTTTTTTCTCGTGCTTAAATTATGCAAATTAGACTAACTTTGATTTATTTAGTGTTACTTTCAGCACTGTCAGTGCAAATGCCAATACGGCTCGGGCTAGAGGCCGTATTTATGAACCGATCTTTACGAAACTTCTTGGGTACCTTTGTTATGACCGTGAGACGAGAACGAGTGTTTTTGGATCCGATCCGAAATTCAAGTTGGCCGCTGGCGGCCATTTTGTACAAACTTAGGTGCAATCAGGCTAGAGGTGGTATTTATGAACCGATCTTTACGAAACTTCTTGGGTACCTTTGTTATCACCGTGGGATGAGAACGAGTGTTTTTGGGTCTGGTCCGAAATTCAAGATGGCCACCAGCAGCCATTTTGTACCAAAATTAGTGCAATCAGTCTTTTGTACAGAACTTCTGTATGAAAGTTCTGATTTGAATAAATTTTTGTATGAATGTTTAGTAACATGGAATACATCACATACAGTACGGGTTTTTTTCTCGTGCAGAAAATATGCAGATTAGATGAATTTTGATTTATTTAGTGCTACTTATACACTGTAAGTGCACATGTCAATACGGCTTGGGCTAGAGGCTGTATTTATCAACCGATCTTCACGAAACTTGTTGGGTACCTTTGTTATCACCTTGGGACAAGAACGAGTGAGTGTTTCTGAGTGCGGTGCAAAATTCAAGATGGCTGCCAGTGGCCATTTTGTACCGAAATTAGGTTCAATCAGTTTTTTGTTACAACTTCTATACAGCTCGTATTTATGAACTGATCTTCACGAAACTTCTTGGGTACCTTTGTTTTCACCTTGGGACAGGAATGAGTGTGTTTTGGGGTGCCTTTGTTATCACTGTGCTATGAGAACAAATATTTTGGGGTTCAGTCAGACCCACTCTGGGACTCAAAGATTTCTTTTCTAGTTTAGCATCTGACTGTCACACAAAACAAAAGTCACACTTTGTCAGAGACACCTGAGGCCCCGTAAGGCCTGGGCTGACGTGGGGTTATTGAGTCCCGCTGATGAAGTTGCGGGAAAATTAGACCAACGTGGAGGGTCGGAATCCAAGTGTCGCAAACTCGGCGCAGGGAGCTGAGTGAGACCGACCCCGTGATTCCTTCTCTGCCAAATTGGCCTGAAATAGGTTCGATTTCCGTTAGGTGTGATTCCTAATTACTTCAGGCAGCGTAATGGAAAGAATGATTTAAAGTAACAACGATTCTTTTATTTACACATAAAAATAAAGCCGTTTCAATATTTCAACAATCAACAATTCGATTCTTTTCACAGAAATTTGGTTGCTACGGTTAAATAATTCTAAACAATCATATAGTCATTCTATAGCCCTGTGCTGGCACTATAGTCTACACACTGGAAATGTTACTACCGTGAGCTCGCCATAAGAGCTTCACAAATCTGAAATGTTATTACTGTGAGCTCGCCATAAGAGCTTCACCCGCTTAAGCTCAAATGTCAACGTCTGCGCGTAACTCTGGCTGTCGGAGGGTTCGTCCCAGCAATGTCCGTCATCTATAAAGCCACCGTACTTCTGATTTGGGTCAGATATTGTCTACTCATACCTTATGTGCCTGTTGAAAGTCCTCCGTGAAAGTCCTATTGAAATATTCACCGTTCCTAGTTGAATTCACGATTCACAAATGCCACTTTTTTGTGCTAGGGCGAAATTGTCACTCACACCGATCTCCAGTCGGTATTACGATGATTCGACAGCAAAACAAACTACTCAGAACGCAATCAGTCTGACGCTTCAAAGGATTAATACGCACAATACAATTAACCTACACCTCTGACTATTGCAGGCTGATACCTGCTACTCGACAATCTAAACTTTAACGTTTCACCTAGGTTTTCCTTCTCGACGAATTTGGCACTCTAGCCGCCTATCAACCTTAAGCTAAATCAATCGTGGAATGCCTTGTCTGGCGATTCCAGCCGTTTCAGGGTCCTGTGATCGAAGGTACCCTTATGCCAGGAAACAGAGTCCGCCTGTCCTGGGCTTCACCAACGGGTGTGTGACCCCAAGTGTGTGTCTAATGCTCTGCTTTTCAAGGTATATATACTTTTTACCCTAAACTGTCAGGTGGACCGACGCTCATCTGTCCACCTGGCAAAACGGTAGGAGATAACGTATATCGAGGTAGAATCAATACAAGTCATCTCGCGCGTGACTTAACGGTGATTTCACTTGTCTAGAAAACCGATTCGTTCCTACCATTCATTGCTACCTAACGATCAGGTGACGATACAATAGACATTTCTATCTTTTAGAATCTCGTTTCTCAATTGGCGTGACGATATCCTGCCACCAACCGATTACGTCTCGTAAGGCTCGCGACTACTGTATAAATTAAATGAGATTAGACCTTATCTAACATACCGTTTCTCCCCTGGGTCCCTGCGTTGAAGCTGGATATACACCACGTGTGTTTTTTCCATGTCCAGCTTCACAGAGAAGTGAAATTCACGTAGGATTTTCGCCTTGATGCGGAATATCTTTTGAACTTACACTATCTTTATATATGAGGCCCCTTGCCCCTATATTTAGGCTGGCTTTGCCCTGACACACTTTCATTGTGAATTACTATGGCGGGATATTAACAATACCTCATAGATAAACGGGTTAGCATGAGTAGCTATGTAGATATCTTTAATATGAGGAAAAATCCTAATCACAGAGCTGGCAAGGCCCTTTCTTTTCCCAAGGCGGATAATTTCCCACCGGGCATTTCCCCTTCGGGGATAATTCGGCACCAGACATTTCCCTATCTGGTTGTCGTGGACAATTCCCCACCATGGCTCTGTACTAGTTAGTACAAAGAAGTTACAGTAGATATTTTTTTCATTAATTCATCCCTTGAGTGCCACAAGGAGCCATCCCCAATGCTAAAGTGCCATGTTGCAATGGAGGGGCGAATTTTATATCGATAATAAAGGTAACACAACATATGACCGGAGACGGTGTTTGATGTTGTAAAAACAGATTAATTAAAACGATCAGTAGCTCTAGAAGTGTTCACAGCCGAAGATAATGTTTTTGTGATATGTCTTCATATCTGGAATTCACTTAGAAAATGGCCGCTTGGCAATTAAGTTAGTTGGGGAAACATCTGGGACCAATACTGTAAAACTTTTACAATTGTATTTTCACGAACTGTATTTTCTGTTTATGGAAATAACTTACAGAAAAGGATCATTAGCGCTTCAAAAGACCTAGCAATTAACAGATAGGTAAAATTGCTTCGTCTTTTGAAACGCTAATGATTTATCTCATTGATTATTTATATTCACATGTAGAATATACACTTCTGAGATATATATTTGTAAAAGTCTCATAGTATTGGCTCCTGGTAGGGAAATGTCCGTTAGGCAATTAGGCAAAGTTGGGAAACGTCCAGTAAGGAATTGCGAACTCTGAAAGATAGAGAAATGTCCGGTGAGGAAATGGTTGGACACATTTTTATGTTGAACAATTGCGGCCTACTGTTCGAGACGTTTGTATCCGTAACATCCCATGAAAGTTCAACTGACATTTTTAGGTATTTATCAGAAGGTCGGAAAATATAAAAATGTAAACAAACAAATTAAAAGCGGAGACAAAAAAAGAGAAGAAATAGTTAGATATTGGTGCAATAGTTAACATCAAATGTATAAAAGACTTACCGCTGTCATCAGTACAGTTGTTTTCTGGAAAGATTTAAGGAGATAATATCGAGACAATCAGTGCATTGGCCTTTCTCTCACACTTAGTAGCTATACGGTTTACTAATGATGCGGAAAAATTAAGTATTGTGCCTCTAGTGGTTCTGGAGCCTGCAGTCAATAGCTTATTTATTTGAACAGATACGCATCACTTAAAATTCCGATTATCTAATAAAATATAAAAATCGAACCCGGATTGTTATTTTGTTGACATTATTGTTAATACTCATTGGTACTGATGACAGAAATGAAGTTATTTATGTTTTAACTCCAGGCATTTTTGTTTAATTTTCCAATTACTAATGATGTGAATTTACATAGCCCAACTACGTTTCCCATTTCACACGTATTTTGTTCTACGTTTTTAAAATTCAGGTGAAAAACTTTCGGTCGAATTACAGTCAAAGAGTTGAATCAAAGGGGAGGGTCACAAACATCCAAAACGCACCTGAGTCCAGACATACCATGGCTTGACCTGTTGGAAGAAAAGTTGAAAAATTAATCCATCAGTAATGCTAATTGATTGATTCTCAGGTCTTGACGATTAAGACGGTACTGGAGGTTTTAAAACTTTTAGATAGCGGGAGGGAGTTGGTCAACTACAAATGTATACTATAGGCCCACCCAACACCTTTGGAACAGCAGGAAAGGTTTTTTTTTTGTTTTACGCCACGCATTAGTTATAATCGTACATCAGAAATTTAATATCCACAGTCTCTCTCTTTTATGTGTGTATGTATGGTCTGGTCAAGATTTGGTCTGTTTCTTCTACTTCATGTGACTTCCAGCTCGAGGGCAAACCGTCGTGGTGAACGATGGGTGAAGTTAAAGAAACAGACTTAACCGGCAGAAGGTTTAATTCTTTGCGGATGTGACAACGGTTACTTATTCAAAGTTCCTTATTCGACATTCGTTATCAACAGATTTCATCGGTTGATAACGAATGTCGAATAAGGAACTGGGAATAAGCGACGGTTGACACGTCCCCTAATTCTTTACTATATGCTTAATTTGCTCTCAGCCATCCATCCTATTCGTGAAGCCACCTTTGATACTTCCACGTGTCTTTAGAAGTGTAAAATCGACATGGGGTTTTTACGCTGTTTGTCCATCAAAGTATGAACGATCAAATCTGAGACCTAGATACTACTGTCGCCCGAAAAGGTGTAGCGCTGAAGTATTCTCCAACCTACCGGTGTCCTAGAGCGGTATATGCGAATCATGTAAAACATTTGAGGGTCCACTGTGCCTGGTAGATGATAGCGGAGCAACGCGTTGGTCATTTCTGTGGAATGTTGTATGATCATTAGTAGTAGGAGATGAGGTAACCGGGACCCATTGGGGGAGACCCCGGCGGGAACCCTGGAAATGACGTCATGTCACGTAACCCAGAGGCGCCATATTGTGTTTTCATGGTAACCCGCGTGAGCGGCCATGTTGTGATCTCATCCCCATAGTGATATGTGGTCCTAGTGCACATGCGTAGCGCGTGTTGTTAAGGTGATACGTGTTTCCGTCGTCCATTTTGTACACTGGGGGCCGCTATCTTGGTTTCTATGGTAGCATGTGGTTCTATGTTACGCAATGGCATACAACAAGACGGGGGTATGTTCGGACAGTATGTTCCTTTGTACAAGATTCATAGAATTACAACAAACAACCCGACAATCCCTCCAAATCACCAAAAGGACTTTATGTAGTACGGATCTCGTAATTTTATCGGCTTGGCTAAGCACGTAGTGCTATAGTACCGAGAGGCCCCGGAGTAAGTTCGATTGAATATGAGTATTTTTCTTGAATGGATTCCCCCAGAATTCTCGTTTAATTCATAGAATTACCACAAACAATCCGATAATCCTTCTAAATCACCAGAATCCTCTGCTTCTATCTATCTATGCAATAGTTTTCGTCTCTCCGTCCTTGTTCGTTTGTCCTAGAGTTTACTCAGTAGAGTAGAAGAGCCTATCAGCTGGAACAGCTTTACTTATTGTTACTATATTTAGCTTTTCTGGACTGTTCCTGTCAGTTCTGACCCTATTCCGAGTACTCTTGATGTGTTCATTTATCCAGATCACCTAACCAGTTCACTTTCCTGGCGCTAACTAACCATTCAGATTGATTCATTTCCCGCAATCTTTATGCAGCGTCATCTCCCCTTAATACAACGGAGTCCTATTCGACTCTCATCACCTCTATATCCAATGGCCACGTCCCATGGATTCCCTTTTTGAGAAAGGTCTCTGGGTATGGAATCCATTTTTAGTGGTATGAGACCATGAGGGTTATGAGAAAATCCCTCAATGAGGTCTAATTTACTATCCCCCTTAACCTCATTTCGATTGAGGCTATGAGGGCCATGGGAAAATCCCTCAATGAGGTCTAATTTTCTAACCCTCTTAGCCTCATTTCGGTATTTGAAGATACCTATGACCTCGTATTGTTTTATTTGAGGATACCTTCTGGAGAATCCTTTTTTTGTCGTATGAGTCCATGAGGGCTATGACTCATAGCCTATCAGAAAAGCCCTCATTGCGGTCCAATTTACTATCCCTCTTAGCCTCATTTCGTTTGAGGCCGTGAGGGCCATGAAAAATCCCTCAATGGGGTCTAATTTACTATCCCTCTTAACCTCATCTCGATATTTAATAGCCATATCCCGTGGCACCCCAATTTCAGCACCCCTTTTTAGTCGTATGAGGCCATGAGGGCTATGGGAAAAGCCCTCAATGAGGTCTAATTTACTATCCCTCTTAGCCTCATTTGGTTTGAGGCCATGGGGGCCATGAAAAAATCCCTCAATGAGGTCTAATTTACTATCCCTCTTAGCCTCATATCGGTATTTAACAGCCATATTCCGTGGCGCCCCAATTTCAGCACCCCTTTTTGGAAAACGTCTGGCCTTCGGCTTTCCCTTTTAGTCTTATGAGGCCATGAGGGCTATGAGAAAACCCTCAATGAGGTCTAATTTACCACCCCTCTTAGCCTCATTTCGTTTGAGGCCATGAAAAAAAATCCACAATGGGGTCTAATTTGGTATCCCTCTTAGTCTCATATAGGTATTTAAGGATACCTATGACCCACCTTCTATACAGCTGCTATATGGCTCCTTTACAGGTAATCTTACCAACAGCTTCCATCTTATGGAAGGGATTCTCCAGAAGTTATCCTCGAGAGGTATCCTCAAATAATACAATACCAGGTCATAGGCATCCTCAACCTCAAATACCAAAATGAGGCTATGATGGATAGAAAATTAGACATCATTGAAGGATTTTCCCAGGGCCCTCTTGGCCTCAATCAAAATGAGGTTAAGAGGGATAGTAAATTAGACCTCATTGAGGGATTTTCTCACAGCCCTCATGGCCTCAAAGGACTAAAAAGGGATTCCATAACCAGAGACCTTTCTCAAAAAGGGACTCCATGAGACGTGGCCATTGGATACAGAGGTGACGAGAATCATATAGAACTTCGCTGTAATCAGGGAAGATAACTCTGCATAAAGATTGCGGGGGATGAATCAATCTGATTGGTTAGTTAGCGCCAGGGAAGTGAACTGATTGGGTGATCTGGATAAATGAAACACCTAGAGTACTCGGAATAGGGTCAGAATTAACACGAACACACCAGAAAATCTAAATATAGTAACAATAAGCAAAGCTGTTCTAGCTGATAAGCTCATCTATTCCTCTGGAGTATATTCCAGGACAAAAGAACATGGTCGGAGAGATGAAAACTATTGCGTAGATAGTTAGAAGCAGAGGATTCTGGTGATTTGGAGGGATTATCGAGTTGTTTGTGGTAATTCTATGAATTAAAAGAGGATTCTGGGGGAACCCGTTCCAGAAAAATACTCCTGTCCAATCTAACTAACCGGGGCCCCTCGGTTCTACAGCACTACGTGCTAAGCCGATAAAATGGAGAAACCGTAGTTAATAAAGTCGATTTTGGTGATTTGGAAGGAGTGTCAGGTTGTTTGTGGTAATTCTACAAATCGGGAAATTACTCTTGTACAAAGGAACATACCCTCCGAACATACCCCTGTCTTGTTGTAAGCCATATGGTAACATAGCAACCCCTTGCTCTATAGAAACCAAGATGGCGGCCTCCAGTATAGAAAATGGACGACGGAAACACGTATCACCCTAACAACACCGCTGCGCATGCGCATTATGACCACATATCACTATGGGGATGACGTCACAAGTTGGCCGCTCAGGCGGGTTACCATGATAACACAATATGGCGCCACTTGGTCATGTGACTTGACGTCACTTCCGGGGTCCCCCAATGGTCCTTGGTTACCTAATCTCCTACTAGCCTTGCCCGCGTCTGAAAAAACTATCCGCCTCACTACCATAAGCGGAACTGGTCCTTTCCTAGAAAAATAAGCTATGATGTAGAAGTCGAAAAGGGAATTGACAAAGTTTGAATAGCCAGGGGCGCGGTGGCTCAGCAGGTAGAGGTGCAGGGCTCAGTAGGTAGAGGTGCAGGCTGCAAGCCTAGAGGTCCTCGGTTCGAATCCCACCTGCGGCAACCGCGTTGTGTCCTTGGGCAAGACACTTCACCCCCATTGACCCTGTGGGGGCACGGTGACGCTGTGCACTAAGGCGTACTGCACGTCGATGGTGCACCTGTCTTCAACCAATGCTAACCCTGCTTGTGTGGAGTTAGTAAGTATGTTGGGGAGCTGACAGTTGCTCGCCGTTGCTCGGTGATGCACTCAGGGTACTCCGGCTTCCTCCACCCGTAAAACTGCCGTGGTCATGATTAGCCATTGTGCAGAAATATGTGACCTTAAACACCAATAAATAAATAAATAACTATAGTTTGAATAGCCATTTTGTGAATAGCCCTTGGTGGGTTTTGATATAGGTGAGGAGTTAATTAGTTGAATGTCATCCTTCGAGGCTTGGTTCAGGTTATTACCGGTTGGTTGGACATTGATATCTAGAGGCAAAACGAGAAACGTGGACAAATAGTATAATAAGGGTCAACAGTAAATGAAGTGAAAGTTAGAATGAACACCCATTTGTTAACCCTTTACCTAAATAAACAACCACAACAAAAGTAGTCTCTTTCTCGATCAAATCGCGACACACTGACTTGAGTGGGGATTTCATTTCATGGACAGAAGAATATCACGACTCGAAGCGTGTGGAGGAAGGAAAACAAACAAAATAGCATCTGACATTCCATGTTGTCACATTTTCTCTTTCACTAGGTGATATTCCGCAGTGTTGTTGGAAGGAAAGCAACTAAAAAAATTCGACTGGATCGCGATCCATTCGAATTTCTCTGAGTAAGCGCAGAACTGTAGCTGTTCACAAAAATAGCCATTCAATTTTTAAAAAAAAGTCGGTAGTTGCCTCCATAAAAATTCTTACGACTCCCCAATGATGGACCTGAATTTGTTTGTGTGGCAAAAAATGAAAATTCTTCAGTTATTCAAGTAGTTATTTGCAAGGGAGGTGCACCACTCGCTTAGAGTAAAGGGATGAAGAGTTGAATGGCATCCATCAAGTCTTGGTGCAAGTGATCACCGATCGGTCGGATGGATTTTGTTATCTGGAGGCAAAACAAGAAATCTTAGATATGTGGAAAATAGTAATGAGAGCAGACAGTAAATGAAATGGAAGTTATAGAATAAACACCTATTTGGTTATGATGGAATGCTGTTTATCGATAGGTCATGACGTCACTTTATGAAACACAAACAATATTGTCATCTTTGGTTAACTCTTTACCTCGAATAGCAGACGACTCTTGTAAAAAACCCAATTGTTGAAAAACTAAATATTTTTATTTTGCAACTCAAAAACAAACCTTATGGCCTCTGATCGGAACGAGGTCGATTTATTTATTAGTGTTTAATGTCACATACTTTTGCACAATAACCAATCGCGACCGTGACAGTTTTACGGGTGGAGGAAGCCGGAGTACCCGGAGAGAACCACCAAGCATCGACGAGCAACATTCAGCTCCTCAACATTCTAACTCTGTTCAAGCAGGGTTACAGCGGTTGAAGACATGTGCATCATCGACGTGCAATACGCCTTAGTACACGGCGTCATCGTGCCCCCATGTAGGCAACCGGGATAAAGTGCCTTGTTCAAGGACACAACGCGGGTCGTCCCTGACGAGGATCGAACTCTGGACCTCTAGCATAGAAGCCCAACAGTCTACCACTGAGCCACCACGCTCCCTGAACGAGGTTGATGAACTCATGCCAATAAGCGGCCATAAGCTATGTTTCAACCCTTTAACCAACGTAACGGCAAAAACCGGCCAGCGCTATTCTAAAAAATCGCCAATTAATTTTCATTATTTTTTAATTCTTTGTTTCAAAAACCTAGGTTATGACCCTTCATTGAAACGAGCTCGTTGTGGTCGTTCCAATGAGGGGTCATAACCTATGTTTTTGAGACAAAAAATTAGTTATTCAAGAATTTTTTTTGCAAGTGTCGTCTGCTTTTCATGTTAGGTAAAGGATTAATGTCAAAACTCAAAAATAATAAAATTAGAATGGCGAATAACGCCGGCCGGGTATAGGCCTATTCGTTACCTTTATGTAACGGTCTGGATTGATCTCTACGTTTTTTCTCTGCTGGCAGCGACCGGGCTATGCCAAAAGCAGTTTTGAAATAGAAAGTACAATATATTCGTAACTGTTTTCTCCAGCGGGAATGCAGCACCCTCTTCCCTCTATGGGCACTCGCCGCTTAAGTTTTCCAATTCGCTGGTCCTAGTTTTGTTCTTCAGTTCCTTTTCACCTATTAGCCGATAACCCCGTAGCTACTCCACTTGTGGGCGTCTGTAGTTAGTTTGATTCTGTGGATTCGTGTTTCTTGTCTGGCCGTTAGTGTGACATCGGCATCATCCTCGATAGTGAAAAGGGGACGTAAGCATGACATCGGCATCATCATTGATAGTGAAAAAAAGACTCTAAAGATTTACATTGTAAGCAGGGCGATATTATTCAGGAGGCTGACTAGACTGAAGTCTGGGGACCCGCAGGGACAGGGGACCCACCAATTTTTTTTTTTTTTGCGGAGGCACTGTTAGCAGCGCCTTAGGGCACAGTGGTTAAAGGCACTTTGCACTCTGCGCCGCAGAGATACGTGTACATATGTATTTATCCACACATATACTCTTATAAGTATACTATATATATATATATTTATATACAGTACATTATTTTAATGCTTATCTAAATAATATATCAAGTTGTGGGTAGAATCCTCCGGGAGACCCGCAAAATGGATATAGTGCTATGTACTGCGGCATAATGCCTACCGTACCAAGGCCAGACTGTCAGCTGTAGTTGGTGAAAGATTGAAGTGCCGGAGGGGTCCGGAAGTACCTAAAAGCCAAGGGGCCCGACCATGTGTTAATACGGCACTGATTTGATTGTAAGATTGCTTTGTTTTTGGATGCAAACAAATTTTATTCAGATGATAAGCACAGTACTATGCCTATCAACTAGGAATGGCCTCATTGGCATTCCTGACACATATTATATTAATATTTTTCTCCGGTGATTCGATTAACATCTTCACCGACGTGGTCAGTCACAGAATCACTTAATGATATTGGATTCGTTTAGTCACAATTAAACCTTTACCCAACGTAACGCTCAAAATCGACCAGTGTTGAACTTGTTCCAATGAGTTTTATAAGCTATGTTTTGGAGCCAAAAAATGAAAAAAATAGTTATTCGAGAATTTTCTTTGCAACTATAGTCTGCTTTGGGGTAAGGTAAATGGTTAACCAACAATTACCTTTCATCCACTTTGAAACAAATCGCCTCTCCCAGTTGTGGTCTTTAGAGTTTGGTTTGTATTTATTTATTGGTATTTAAGGTCGCATATTTCAGCACAATGACTGATCGTGACCGCAATATGGAGATAAAGTCAAGTTTAGTCAATCGTTTATACCCATGTTGCCTTTAGAGGACTTCCATCCCAAGCTTTGGTGACTGGGTCCTATTTTACCTGTAATACAGAAATTGTTCACCACAGTAAACAAGCACTCCTTTACTTTCCCACGGGGTCTCAAGGTTTTTGATTTCTGGAGATATTGGCGACGTTGTAGGTAAAGACGAAGGGTATCGTGGAAAATGAAATTTTGAAACGATCAACGAAAGGCACCTATCAAAGGATTTACTATTGAAAAAAAAACTAACTGGAAAAATCATAAATCTTATTGCTACCATTTGTTTGCTTCACCTCATAGTTTATTGGTTTTTAGCTTAACTTGACATAGTCAAGATAAGCTATTGCCATCACGCGTGCGGAAGTCTGTTAGTCTGTGAGTCTGTGACGTCTGTTCACATTTTCCTTTAGCACGGGCTACACCCCGCAGTTCTTGTCTGATCGTCACGAAATTTCATATGCAGGTTTGGGGTCATGTCTAGATGAGAACGTCCCCTTTTGGTCGCAATCGGGCAACCGGTATGGCTGCCCGAGCCCAAAACCCGAAAACCATTAGCACAGTCTGCAGGACGTATTTATGAAGGGATTTCATTGTAACTTGGTAGGATGCCTCTGTATAATGCCTAGATGAGAACGTCCCCTTTTGGGCATGATCTATCAACCGTAATGGCTGCCCAAGCCCGAAACCCAAAAACTTTTAGCACAGTCTGCAGGTCATGTTTAATGTGGAGGGATTTCATTGTAACTTGGTAGGATGACTCCTTATGATGTCTAGATGAGAATTTCCCCGTTTGGGCATGATCTGCCAACCATGACGACTGCCCGAGCCCAAAACCCGAAAACCTTTACCACAGTCTACAGGTCATATTTATTGATGAATTTCATTGTAACTTGGTGGGTTGACTTCATACAATGTCTAGATGAGAAAGTCACCTTTTGGGCATGATTGGGCAACTGTGACGGCTACAGGGGCCCAAAGCCCGAAAACCTTTAGCACAGTCTAGAGGTCATATTTATGAAGGGATTTCATTGTAACTTGGTAGGATGACTCCAAATAATGTCTAGATGAGAATGTACCATTTTGATCGCGATCATGCAGCCTTGATGGGTGCCCGAGCCCAAAAACCTTTAGCATAGGCAAAAGGTCATATTTATGGAAGGATTTCATTGTAACCTGTTAGGTTGACTCCATGTAATGCCTAGATGATGACATCCCCTTTTGGTCGTGATTGGTCAACTGTGATGGCTACTAGTGCCCGAAGCCCGAAAACCTTGAGCACAGTCTACAGGTCATATTTATGAAGGGATTTCATTGTAACTTCTTAGGATCACTCCAGATGATGCCCAGATGAGATTGTCCCCTATGGTAGCGATCATTCAGCCATGATGGCTTGCCGAGCCCGAAGCCCGAAAACATTTAGCACAGTCTACAGGTCATATTTATGAAGGGATTTCATTGTAACTTGGTAGGTTAACTTCATATAATGTCTAGATGAGAACGTCCCCTTTTGGACATGATTGGGCTACTGTGACGGCTAAAGGCGCCCGAAACCCGAAAGCCTTTAGCACAGTCTACAGGTCATATTTATGAGGAGATTTCATTGTAATTTGGTAGGATGACTCCAAATAATGTCTAGACGAGAACGTCCCATTTTGGCCATGATCATTCAGCCTTGATGGGTGCCCGAGCCCAAAAACCTTTAGCATAGGCAAAAGGTTATATTTATAGAAGGATTTCATTGTAACCTGTAAGGTTGACTCCATATAATGCCTAGATGATGACATCCCCTTTTGGTTGTGATTGGTCAACTGTGATGGCTACAGGTGCCCGAAGCCCGAAAACCTTGAGCACAGTCTACAGGTCATATTTATGAAGGGATTTCATTGTAACTTCGCAGGATCACTCCAGATGATGCCCAGATGAGATTGTCCCTTTTGGTTGCAATCATTCAACCATGACGGCTGCCCGAGCCCGAAGCCCGAAAACCTTAAGCACAGTCTACAGGTCATATTTATGAAGGAATTTCATTGTAACTTGGTAGGTTGACTTCATATGATGTCTAGATGAGAACGTCCCCTTTTGGACATGATTGGGCAACTTTGATGGCTAAAGGTGCCCGAAGCCCGAAAACCTTTTGCACTGTCTACAGGTCATATTTATGAAGGAATTTCATTGTAACTTGGTAGGATGACTCCAAATAATGTTTAGATGAGAACATCCCATTTTGACCGTGATCATTCGGCCTTGATGGCTGCCCGAGCCCAAAAACCTTTAGCATAGGCAAAAGGTTATATGTATAGAAAGATTTCATTGTAACCTGTTAGGTGACTCCATATAATGCCTAGATGATGACATCCCCTTTTGGTTGTGATTGGTCAGCTGTGATGGCTACAGGTGCCCAAAGCCCGAAAACCTTGAGCACAGTCTACAGGTCATATTTATGAAGGGATTTCATTGTAACTTCGCAGGATCACTCCAGATGATGCCCAGATGAGATTGTCCCCTTTGGTTGCGATCATTCAACCATGATGACTGCCCGAGCCCAAAGCCCGAAAACCTTTAGCACAGTCTACAGGTCATATTTATGAAGGGATTTCATTGTAACTTGGTAGGTTGACTTCATATAATGTCTAGATGAGAACGTCCACTTTTGGACACGATTGGGCAACTGTGACGGCTTCGGGGACCCAAAGTCCGAAAACTTTTAGAACAGTCTACAGGTCATAATTATGAAGGGATTTCATTGTAGCTTGGTAGGATGACTCCAAATAGTGTCCAGATGAGAATGTCCCCTTTTGGTTGCGATCATTCAACCATGGTGGCTGCCAGACCCCAAAGCCCAAAAACCTTTAGCACAGTCTACAGGTCATATTTATTAAGGGATTTCATTGTAACTTGGTAGATTGACTTCATATAATGTCTAGATGAGAACGTCCCCTTTGGACGCAATTGGGAAACTGACGGCTACAGGGGCCCGAAGCCCGAAAACCTTTAGCACAGTCTACAGGCCATATTTATGAGGGGATTTCAATGTAACTTGATAGGATGACTCGTTTTGGAATAATTTCACTGTAACTTGGTAACTTTTGTTGATATACGTTAACTGTGAGGGCCACATACATTAACTGTGAGGACATATTAACCCAACCCTCAGCTCTTTAGTACAGTGTACACCTCATATTATTTTTATCATAAACATAGCACACAGGGAACAGAAATGAACATATTCCCAATTATCACAATTCTTGTCTTATTTCATAATCCTTTCATAAACATTGAACATTATCCTTTTCATCAAACACAACACACAAGTTAAGCTACAGTGTCATTGACACTTTCATTTTGCTCTTTATACGGTTCTACTCGTGTATTTCCGAGTCAGAATGATACATCTTTACTCTCTAACAGTAGTTTGAGCTCCCGCCGGGATGTCTATACGCCACGGTCTCCCACTTTGCCTGTTAGAGATGTTTGTGGATTTATACAAATGTGCTGGACCGAACATACACTATAGTACATCCGAAAATCAAGGTGTCAATTTTCTTTGAAACATGTATACATTATCAGATTTGGTTTTCAAAAATGTTTATGATTTGGTTTTAAATAGGCCATTTCTGTAACAATTTAAATCTGTTTGCATCCTAGTATACCATCCCTTAAAAGCAACAGTTCAATTATCTCAAACCTGGTTTGTGTCTTTGAAACAGCTCTTTTCTCTGTAACTCACTCAGACGCTCCCAAACTATCCACACTGGCCGTTGCTTTGGTATCGTTCATTTGTGCGTCGAGGCAGATAAAACGTCTCTGACCAGGGAACACAACCCCATTGAAGATATACGAGTCTTCGTCGCTAAATGACCACTGAATCATCCTCTACAATTCAGTAATTGATCTTCAAAAGAATACTTATCCGGCTTAGTATAGACATCTGACTCTATACCCAATATATACCACCCCGCCCCACAGGATCCAACTTAAAAGTTTTTTGTCCAAGATTTTTTCAGCCAGTGCATATTTGGTGCTCAGGTTCATCACCTCAACCAGCGGCGGAGTACTTTCTCTCACATTATACGAGTTTCTGATAGAAATGCTAGTAGGACAACAGTATCACATGGTAACCTTATTTAGGGTTCGCGATTTTTTCCCTGCAAAAATAATTCATATTTGTAGTTCCGAACAATAAAATACACGAAATGTTTGGAGTAAAGTAGGATTCGTTGTGTGTCGTTGAATGAAAAGAAAATTTTGATTTATGTTTGAAACGAAGAGGCAAATGCACTTCGCCCGGAAAGAAATACATACCTATGACCGCCGTTGGAGGTGAGAAATTGGGCTTCCTTTCTGCCAAGAGTTAATATCCTTTGTGAAAATTCGCTAATATCACATCATTAACGAGGTAACTCAAACAAACGTTTCTTAGCGGAATTATTGCCCATGCACAGTTACGTAATTTTCGCGAACTGTGAGCTCATTATTGCGATTACCCGAATAAACGTCAACCGACTCAATTGATATTTGGTATATGAACCTTTTAATATCCAGTTCGAAAACCAGTATAGTCCGACATTCGTTAGCGGAGTTTTGATGCTTAATAAGTTGATTGATGTTTATGAATTTCGAGCTCACGGGCGCGAAAACTCGAACAAACACCACCTGATTTGATCGACATTTAGTGTGCGAGTCTTTCACAACAATATCTCATCCGAAAACACTCTGAAAAACCAGTATGTCAGAAAAGACTCTTTGAAACGTACCCCTTGTTGCGTTTTCACTTCGATATCAGAAGGCCAATTTTTGTGTTCCCCACGTGTGATTCAAAGACACAGAAAGGTTCAAATAAACTTCACACGACTATCCCAGCTCATTTTCAAGTTAAAAGTATTTGTCAGTGTAAAATTCAAACTCGATGTGAATATTAACATCCAGCATCCTGAAGTCGAGTGTTCGCGCCTCAGATATTATACAGGGATAATAGTGACCAGGAAAAGATGTATATCAATAACTGAAATAGTTGTTTCTTGTTTCAGGCAGACGACACTCTGTAAGAAAGAACTGCTACATCACCGGTTCTCAAAATCTTATGTTCAATAAATTCACTCGTACTCTCCAGGCTTTTGCGAATTAATGGAAGAACTGGACGATGCAATCATATTTTTTATTATCAACAAACAAAGAAAACTCATGTACAGTAATAATATATGGCGAAAATACAAAAATATGAAAATATTTTTATGAATCATTTCATAATTTCTTCAATATAAAAAATATAAATTTTGTTGAACAGAATTTCTTTGTTAATGTGGAGAAAGAGACCTGTGTTCTCATTATCGAGTGTCGCGATTCTAACAGATTACATTGGCTCACATGCATAAGCAGTTAAGCACATACATATACACGTATTTAAACACACGTCCATATATGCACACTCACACGTCTTCACATGCCTACTACCTGACTTAATTACGTACTTATGTGTGTGCACCGCATTGTTTTCTTTACCTTGTGATGCAAGGGCGGCAGTAAGCCCCCCTCTCCCCCGTCGGAGAAACTGCCTCCTTTATTGTGAGCTTGTGGGGGAATACCCTATCGCCCGCGTTGTAGAGTACAAGCTCCCGTGTCGAGTAAATCCTGGCGCCACCCACGTTGTGATGTACCGCATTTCAACCCATAATCATAATCCTCTCGCAGTAATTTCTTTACATGTTTATAATAAGTGCGAGTCACATATTTATTTGCTTTTTATTTATTGACGCCGACTTAGAAGCCTGGAGTAGCGTTTTCTTGCCTGTGATGTAATACGGCAGGTAATCTGGCTGTGACGGTTTGGCTATCTTTGGGCTGGGGGAGAATTAAACACTGAGCAGGTACTTCTAGTCAAGTGTCGTCTGCCTTGACTGGAAGCACCTGCTTTACTGTAAGTTTTTCGCGGTATGTCATGTTCAATAAATTCAATCTGAGAGTTAAGGTCATTTTCCGTATCTGTGGCTATGCCATGGCTGTAACGCAAGTACTAAGTGAAGTGGCATTCGTTACCGGTTCTATTTTACAAGTAAAACACTTGTTCACCATAGTAAACAAGCATTGTTCCACATCCCAGCAGAGACGTTGCTAAGGGGTCTCGAATGGGGAAAGGGTGTCCTCCATAAATATTCCAATTGCACCCCCGGCAAAATTCCTACTACCACTACATAATTGCCAGCAAGTGGGGAAACCTGTTAGCATCCCCATCCCATCAGAGTCAAAATTTTCCAACTACAGGTTTTAACCCTTTACCTTTAATGAAAAACAGAAGACACTTGCAAAAAAATTCTTGAACAACTAATTTGTTTCATTTTTTGTCTCAAAAACATAGGTTATGACCCTCATAGGAACGAGTTCGACGAGCTCGTTCCAACGAGGGGTCATAACCTATGTTTTTGAGTCAAAAAAAGAAAAGAAAAAATAATGAAAATTATTTGGCGATTTTTGAGATTAGCGCTAGCCGGTTTTGGCTGTTACGTTGGGTAAAGGGTTAATATATGATTCTGACAGAAATTAAAGACCGATAAGCTCGGTGTAACATATATAGAGTAAAGGAGGACATAACACCTAGACCATGCAAGTATTTTCTGTGAAACGCCAAGGTACTTTGATATTTTTTTAGCACTTTGATACTATTTCTTTATAGCCGAGGGTATAGAAAAAAGTATCGGAAGTGGTATCTAGGCGTTTCACAGAAACTACATGAATATGAGACCATTTATGTTCTAAAACAACTTACCCCGATACAGCATATTCTCCGTGGCTAAGCCACAGAGAGTACTCTGTATCGGAGTAAATGACGCCGCTCCATTTTATCAAAATTTTCAAATTACAAATGGGAGGTAGTCCCTCAAGTGGAACTCCGATTTTGTGGGGAGGGGGGTTCACACCCGTCGCACCTTCCCCGTCAACGCGGTTGTTTCATGTTCTGTGTCATGTTCTGAAACAGCCTCAAAAAGATCGGCATGAACCAACGATGCATTTTTCAAAATCAAAGCACAGTTCGCTGCAGTAAACATGCTAAAGGGAAACATTGATTCCAATGAGATTAACATGAGGGCAATAATTTGACGCGAGCTGAATTTGATTTTTATTATTGAAACCGTTCGTATACACGGACGTGAAAGGCGACTCTATTTGAATTTTTTTTTTGATAATAGATGATGGTGAACTAGTTTCGATGCTCATTAAAAATTCAAATAGGATCACGTTGGGTGGATCAGATAGGTCTGTCTTAGTATTCTTACCCAGGGTCTCATCCGAGACACCTTTATCTTCGCAGGTTAGGGGTGGGAGAAATGACATATCACTCGACACTGTGGGTCAGAGTGAAATGTGCAGAAGAATATGCGGTCCGAACAGAAAAATTAAAACCTGAGTAGGCGGCTACATTCACATTTAACTGTTTTATTACTCTTCATTGCAGTCCTTAGTTACGCGATACGGTGGTGATTACTACCGGCGACCAATACTATAAACCTTTTACAATTGTATTTTCTAGGATTGTATTTTCTAGTTATGACTTTAAATGGATTAAAATGAACCATTAGCATTTTCAAATATGTGGTAATTTGCCAACTGGCAAATTGCCACACCTTTTAAAATGCTAATGCTTCATTTTAGTAAGTTTTTTTTAATAGATAGAAAATACAGTTCTAGAAAATACTCTTGTAAAAGTTTTATAGTATTTGGCTCCAGGTCTCGTAAATCTGAAGTCCTTTCTGCAATTTAAAAATACCATTGTTATTTCGCTGAAGACTGAAATTATATTTTCATCGCGGCATATATCGATCGACACTATAAAATTGATAAATTCCTGTGTTTTACAAACATTACATATAACAAAATTTATGGAACCAAGCCTTGTCCTCCATTCTGAATATTAAATATTCCAAAAACGGAATGCTTGAGTTCTCCACCAAAGTTCATTCAAATGGGACCAGCTCATATTTAATAGCAGTATTACACAAGTTTTTCTTTCGAAACCTCCAGGATAAACACGCTTCCACTCTGAAACAAACTTTCCCGGCCTTTTATTCCGGGTGTGAAGATTAGGTCTGGTGTATGAATCACACCCTCCTTGCATATGAGCATTCAAATAAAAAACATGGCAAGCACTGTCCAACTGAAATCCAAAATTGATAGCCTGGTGTACAATTCAGAACATTTACTTATGTGGAGATTGTCGTTCATCTCCAATTGTTTTCATTCGCACTCACTAAATCGATGATAAGAGTCACAAAGAAATCATTAACCCTTTAACCTATTCATCCAGGCCACCGGTCTAATTCGGTTCGCAATTCGAGGCTGTTTTGAGCTATTTGTTTACCCACATTTCGTGTAGTTTGCGCGCACAGATGATACAATGTATGTCTCTTTACTCACAAGGATATACATAAAATATTTCGTGCTCCAGTTATAGATATTACATCCAATAAGTATTTAATTAACTTCTAAAACATCCAAAAATTAGCACTTTGAACCCGAGCGCCCGCTTTTCCAGCCAGGAACATGAAACGTCATAACGTCATTAAATATGATGGCTGTTCAGTAAATGTTTGGGGAAGACCAATCAATATTTTCAACGTGCAGCCCCGAGGCTGCACGTTGGAAATACTGATTGGTCTGCCCCAAATAATGAAACTCTTCTACTTGCTGACATTGAGCTGGCACGGAAGATACCATTAGAGTTCAAAGGGTTAATGGAAACAGCGCAGCGTAATCATAAAACTACAGTTGTGGTGAGTTTCACTTACAATGGTAAATGTGCCATCAACCTTTCGTTCGAATCAAGTCTGGACACTGAGAAACATTTCTTGCGTTGATTCAAAGAAAATGAATCTTTATCGATTTTTTTCACATTCGATCGAATGGAATATTTCAGTTTGTCGGAAAAGCAAATTCCTTAGAGTATTAGACTGGTTGCCTGAGAGCCTGTGATTAACCCTTAAACAGTGTTGTGTTGTTGCTTTGTCACAACGGAAGCGGCGGGGATAGCTTGTGAAGTTCTGAGATTCTTTGATATTCTGAGTTTAATATCCAATAGAGGAAACATACCTCCTACAAACTTCTGAGTATTTCATCGGCTTTAAGTCGTCACCTGCAAGCTTTCAATTCCATACACGGCTAACAATCAGAGTGATCTCCCCTTTACACATCTATAAAAACGACGACAGATGATAGCCGATTGACGTAAAATGAGTGAGAATTCTATCACTCATTCGTTGCATTTGATAGTTTAGTATAAATGGGAAGTAGTCGATAAGATATATTCGCCACACAGCTTTGCCAGTGACGAAATATGGTACATAGTACGGTCAGTTAGTTCCAAACTGGGCTAGAGCTTCCCCGATTGACACCGTACATACACCATAATGACCATATTGGCATAATTAGGCCACTAACAACCACGCAACGAATAATACATAACCTGATTATCTACACTGCAAAAATAACATGCTCACTGAATACAGCATGTTGATAGAGGATTACCACTGAAATACCTACAGACTAAAGTCTCCACCCTGAAAATATGTCTCAAATTCTGTGCAAAATTATACGTCTCACGCTTTTTCCTAGAATGTGCAAGTTATTGTCTTTGTGGAAACCGCACTCCACAAGAGCTTTAGTGTTATACCCCGATTATTATGTGGATTTAACGTTGTCCGACACAATACATACATTTAAAATGTGTTAGGAAAATACTCGTGGAATCCGGCGTACATGTAAGCATGGAATCTGATTGGTCGTGGCTCATCTGAGTGACGCTGCGATATGAACGAAATGCTTCGAAACAAACAACAGTGACACGCAAGAAGGTAACAGACCACCGAAGGTGATGTTTCTCTTAAAAAATCTAAGCTTGGTTCACTTAACCCTTTACCTAACACGAAACGCAGACGACACTTGCAAACAAAATTCTTGAATAACTATTTTTTTTCATTTTTTGTCTAAAAAACATAGGTTATGACCCCTCATTGGAACGAGCTCGGTGAGATCGTTCCAAAATGGGTCATATCCTATGTTTTTGAGACAAAAAATGAAATTAATTGGAGATTTTTGTGAATAGCTCTGGCCGGTTTTGGTCGCTATGTTGGGTAAAGGGTTAAGTCAAGTTTAATCGTGGTATAAATACAGAACCCAACTCCGGTAGCGTACGGGGAACAAGAATCAAAGACCCTTGTTGGTAGTTTTTCCTGTATTTCACTCGCGGCTATGGCGTCTGTGAAACACCTGAAAAACTTCAACACGGGTCGTTGATTCTTGTCCCCGTACTCCACCCTCGTTGTGTCCTGTCTTTATACTCCACCATCCACTTTTACTGTAGATGAAACAACATGTGCCATGCCTGCGGATAAATGGACCACTAAGCGAAATATCAGAAATAAACTCTAAATATATTTCTTGAATGACTAAACATTTTAATTTTCTGACCCAGGAATGGTACTTATGAACCCGTCATTGGAACGAACCCGTCCTATTGAGGGTTATAAGGTACGTTTTGGGGGAAAATTGGGAAAAAATATTAAAATTTGAATGGCTTTTTTCATGAATAGCGCTGACCACTGTGGATGTTACGTTTGGTAACTGGTTAACCCTATTAGCGGTCTGGGATTAAACTGTTTCTGAACCGGATACCGTGCCCGGAGAAAAAAAATTCAAACCACTCGCCCAGCAAAAAGGTGCGTGACAAAAAGTTTCTCGTTCAACTTAAAAAAAAAAAAATGTCCAAAAAGATTGTTTGGTGATATACGATTATTGTCTGTGGCATCAGGCGCGAGACACAAATGACGTCGGCGCCGACGTTTCGAAGGCATGGTATATGTAGGGACGCGCTCTCCACACCCACCCCCGTGCCCCTCATCTTTTCTTTCTCTAGACTTGAGAATCGAGGAGTTGACATTTCGGTGGATCCATTTTTAAAAATTACGATGAGTGCGTATCATTCGTGCCCCCTCCACACACACACCATTTCAATTGAGTTTCCGCCACCTATGTGTGAAAGCTAGAAGGTGAATGTTAGAAACTTCTTATGAAGTAACACCATCATGGAATGTAGCATGACTATGAAAAATGGCCACACCTGATGTTCGATGACCTGTGTGAAAATGGTTTTCAGTTGAAAGGATTGAAACTTGAGCAATGTTCACGATTCCCTAGGGCAGAGCCATAAATGTACCGTACATTCTCGCCATCGATCGTTGGTCACTGTGTCGCTTCCTTTGCAGACACATCGATACTTCAGAGTATTCGCGTTTATGAAATTGTACTCCAACATATGGCTGCTGCCACCTTGAACACTGCAAGACGCGAACATAACGACGTTGTTCTGAAAAGAAAAAGACAAATTTGTTTACATAATAAACCAACTGAGCTTTCAAGCCACCAGTCTAATTCTGCGAGGACGCTGTTATGGACTAGAACCAGTCTAGCCTTTAAATAGTCCACCACCTGTGTTTAGATTCACTTGTCTGAAAATTTCAGTCGATCGGAAAAGCGAATCTATGGTTCCCTTTTCCGACCAACTGATATATTTCAGACGACTGAATCTTAAAGACACCATAAATATTCATTTTCTTTGAATCAATGCTGGAAATGTTGGACAGCCGAGACTGTATTGGCCCGAATGTTTGATGACATTACCATTAGGAACGAAGCACCACCGTTGTTTTATGATTGTGCTGCAAAGTTCCAAAAAACTAATTGTGTTCATATCTTGCGGTTTTCAAGGCGAATTAAATAAAATTAATTGATTGGAATATTTATAAGAGCGAAACTGACAGTTATCCACTTGCTATTGAACCCACATTCAACAGTTATGATAAGAATCGAATCAACATCTTGTGAATGCTAATAATGATCCTCAAGATCTTCCTTGCGCGAATCATTCACACAAGACTCGAATACGATACAAGGAGCGAGTAAGTCTATCTTAACAGCAACCTGGATTGAAGATCTTCTATACGCCACCAACCAATACAAACTGCAATCTGCGAGAAATGTTATAGCATGTCTGGTGGATTTGACAGGAAGACAGCCAAACAGGCTATGCCATCTCAACGCAATATATGTAATCATCTGAGTAATTGTTTTCATACATCCACATTCATTTAATTTTACTTAATCTGTTGATTACTTTCTGCATGTAAGCGTTAGATATATTGCATATAAACATTCATTCATTATTCCATTCATTCATTCATAACTCTAGCAAGAAAGAATATCTCTATATCTTTGTATATAAAGGACATCACTCATCACATTACATCAAAGGCAGTCTTCGCGTCATTTTCCATTAAAAATGGGTAAACAAATAGCTCATACAGATTTAATCTGGTGGTCCGAGGGCTTGACTATACACCTGAGTATTTGGCAGAACTCTCAGACTACAGCAGGTTGACTTTTCTGCTCAGAACATAAAATATTCTGTTACTTAGTCGAGCTATGTTACCGGCTTTTTCAGAAAACATACCTCTCCAAGTATGAATACTCCACTAATCTGGCACTAAACAATGAGTTCTTGATGTAAGACAAGCTCTTACGCGTCCAGTCATTTTTTTAACGAATCTGGCGCTATTATGGCATGGAATCATTCTAGCCCTTAAATATATTTTTAGATTCAATCGGATGATTTCATTTGGTCGGAAAAGCGAACCAGAAGAGTTCGCCTTTCCGACCGAACTGAAATATTCCATCCGATTGAATTTAGAAATATCTTAAACATTCATTTTGTAATCAACGCAAGAAATATTTTTCGGTCGAGTCTTGATTTGAACGAATCTTTGATACCATTACCATATATATCAAACATGCTTGTTTACTAAATATTATATATGAGAAAAACACTCCTTCCATATCCTTTATTTATTATTGAAAAGCTGATTTACGTACCTTCAGAACATCATCTCGCGGGTGCCACGGTGGTGTGAGAGGATTTGTACCCGCTAGCTCTCTTGTCGTTGAATTTGTATAGTAACATGCTGATAAATTCCCAATTCCAACTGGACCCTAGACGAAAAGAGAATAAAACAGAAAATGGTTACTTTCCTGCTAGTAATAATCGTACCTGGTTGGTCACTAAAAGTGGGCACTTTGCATCATGCTGATTATTCGGGCAATTTCCTGAATGTGCCGATCTGATAATACCGTGGACTAAAGAAACTTTTAAAGCATCTGACAAAAATGATAACAGAGGAGAAAAAATATGTGTTAATGATTCAGACTCGAATCAAGGAACGGCATGAAACGTTATACCACGATAACTGTGTGAATTCATCGTTACCAAAGATAATACGAACATTGCGAAATGGGATAAGTACAACGCGTGGAATCCGGCCCAAGGTGTAAGAACGTCCAGGTACAACGCGTGGAATCCGGACTAAGGTGCAAGAACGTCATGTAAGAAACCATCTAATTGGTCCTTACGCATCCGAGTGACGTTATGACGTGAATGAAATGCTTCGACACAAATTTATGTCAAGCAAGAATGTGAGCAGACCGCCGAAGGTGATATTTGTCTTTAAAAATATCAACTGCATCCACTTACTTCAAGTCTAAGCGTAGTATAAATACAGCACAAAAGCCAGGTAGAGTGCGGGGTAGACATGAATCAACGACCCTTGTTGGAGTTTCTTTTGTATTGTTATGTATGAAATACAGGAAAAACTCCCAACTCGGGTTGTTGATTCAAATCCCCAGTACTCCACAATCTTTGTGTTCTGTCTCAACTGGTTTAGTGCTAGAAGCCACTATCAGGGCTTTAAAAAAATGAAGGTACCAGAGCAAAAGCCAGTATTTATCTTTACATGTTTCCTATTCAGTCAAACGCAAATAATATTTTGTTTATGAATTTGTTCTATTCCAAATCATTGGAGTGTGCCTGTGGGCACTCTCCAATAATTTGTAATAAAACAAATTCTGAATGAGAAATTCAGTTCACCAACGATAATCTAGCCCTCAACCAGTTAATATATCATCTTCTGCAAATGAAAGAATGTTGATTTGCAAGGATTTGTGAGGCTTTGGGATTAAATTATTACTGATCCTCCTTACTGATATGCTGATCATTGTGTCGTCTGCTTAACAACTACCATATGTTACTGAGACTGAATTACACGCCGAAGGATTTGCTTTGTAAGTATGTATTAATTGTCTTAAAACGTCTTTCTCAACAGTTTCGGAAAAAAACGTGTGGGTCAGATACAACCATTTTGAATTTTCACCTTCATAACTTCCAGAGAGTATGCCAAATATTTTCAGAAAAACTTGTGGGTCAGATACAACCATTTTGAATTTTCACCTTCATGACTTCCAGAGAGGATGTCACATATTTATCTAACTAACACGATTAGCAGACGACACTTGCAAAAACATTATTAAACTACTCAAGGTTTTCATTTTTTGTGTCAAAACATAGCTTTTTACACCTCATTGGAACGAACTCGTTTCAGTGAAGGGTCAAAGGCTAGGTTATGGAGACAAAAAGAAACAATGACAAAAGGAATGGTGATTTTAGAAAATAGCGCTGGCCGGATACACTAGTTTCTTTGGGTTAAGAGTTGGAAAATTGGTGTGTATTTTGAAACTATGTTCTGTCATTTAACCCTTTACCCAACGTAACGGCCAAAACCGGCCAGCGCTATTCTCAAAAATCGCCAATTAATTTTCATTATGTTTTTCATTTTTTGTCTCAAAAACATAGGTTATGACCCCTCGTTGGAACGAGCTCGTTCCAACGAGGGGTCATAACCTATGTTTTTGAGACAAAAAATGAAAAAAATTAGTTATTCAAGAATTATTTTTGCAAGTGTCGTCTGCTTTTCACGTTAGGTAAAGGGTTAAGCCAATTATGGCAACAAAGGGTTAGTATTACAAAAGATATTTAAAATACCTTTCCTTGATTTGAAATATCTCTTGCTGACACAATTTAGATTGATATCAAGTGTTTTGAATCGCACGGTAGATTTAGCTCTAAATATCACTGATGACGGGGGCATAAGCTTTGTTTTAGAACAAACAAAAAAATAAAATTTGCATAAGATTCTTTTTATGAAACATAGAGTGGGCTTGTCACTAAATTGTCAGGTTCGTGTGTAGTAGTTAACCCTTCACATAACATAACAGAGGTGACACTGCTGTTCACATAAACCGGCCGCCATTCAAAAGTTAATATTTTTTCAACCTCTGTATAAAAGCACAGCTCATGACCCTTACTAGCGGTGATGTAGCCACAGAGGCCTGGGGTGGGGAAGGCTTGCTCCCGAAATTTTCGCTGCACCCCCCCCCCCTCCTCACAAACGTTGGGCCAATGCAGCTGCAGTTTTTACATAACACACAGCACCCTAAAATGGTCTCCAATATAGAGCTACGCACTCTATAAATACCCCAGATTCGCTCCAAAAGCACTGAATTTTGCAAAATGTTCTTGGGATGGGAGGCCTTGTCCTAACTATAGGGCGCTACGATTGCTACCCCCCTCCTACCACTTCACTAGAAGGGAAGTGGGAGGAGGGAGTAACGATCGGGGGTCCTAGTTAAGAATAGGGGAGGCCTCCACCCCCTCACTATGGCCTTCCTTCCAAATATGTTTACCCCCCCCCACACCCCATCCACCCCGCTACCTAAAAATGGCCAGGGCACACTTATTATAGAATCCTGGCTACGCGCCTGCTTACTAAACGAGCTCGTTGAGGTTAATACACAAACTTGTTATGCTCGTCCAGGCGCAAACCAAGCATTAAATTCGTGAGATATATACTGAATAACAGATCCCGTTGTGAAGTGGGTGTTCCCAGTTTTGTAACTTCATGGCTATTTCCCTTGTCTGATTTTAGGAGTGCACCATACCCTGTACCTCACACAGAGTTTGAGTTTCAGCAACTCTTTGAACAGCGAAGGTCTTATCGTGTTTGACAATTTTACGGGTGTAGGAAACCGAAGTATCTGGAGAGAACCACTAATGATCGGCAAGTTACCAAATTAAGTTACCAGTGGCGTCGCCAGATTAGTGTTCATGGAGCGGGAAAGGCGCGACAGGTTCCCCCTCGTGTGTGTGTGTGTGGGGGGGGGGGGGGGGGGCTGAGAGTGTGTTGGAGGATGAGGGTTTGTAGGTGAGGGGCTGTCTTCTCGATTTTGTGAGAATCAAGACAGTAGTGTTGGGTTCCCATCAATTTTCGTTTGTTTTTTCCGAGTCCTCGCACAGAAAACAATCGGTTAGGTTTTGTATTCTCAATTTTGTGGGGACTTTTTGTCACCGAGAATAAAAAAACAAAAAAAGTCACCACAAAAGCGATTAAACAAGGCTGTTGAGGTACATGTGTCCAGGAAGGGGAAAATCTCAATAGAGGCAACCTCCCTCGATGCATGGCACCGTCACTTCCCATGACAATAAAAAAATCTCTTTTCTGTTTGGCTGAAATAATGAGGAGACATCCCTGTAAGAACCCCGGTAAGTGAAGCAGTGCTTGTTTACTGTGGCTCTGTTTTATTGGTAAAATAGGACCCAGTACCCAATGCTTGGGGTTGAAGTCCTCTAAAATGGGCAACATGGGTATAAACAATTGGGTAAATTTGACTTGATAACCATTTAGCTACCACGATTAGCTATTATGCAGAAGAATGTGACCTTAAGGGCCTATATAAGTAATGTAATTTTGTTTATTTTGAAAATTCTCACCTCTGATATTCCTTCAATTCAAATTAAATATACACAAAATGTACATCAAAATGGAGGTTGGGATGTATAGAACACGAAACACACGTGTAATCAGCTCATAGAGTCGACTGTAGGCACCACTGATTCCTGGAAGTCTGCTGCCGTATTCGCACCAGAACTGATAATTTAATAATATTTCCCGAAAACAACTTGTGACCAAATGTGCTTTACATATCCAAGAACAAAGCTAGGGGATCAAAATTCTTCAAAACACGGCTACAGAGCTGCATGGGGGAAAATTCTAAAGCCATTGCTTTTGTTTACGTATGAGTATACTTTCGATTTCCGGTCGACGTCATTGGTCGGAAAAAAGCATGTAAAAACAATGCCATCTAAAATGAAATAATGAAAAAGATCGCCTTCATACAGTATACTGTTATTAGATAGAGATTCACACAGTTACCATATTCAATGCAAGGTATCATGACACCTGTTGAAATTTTCTAGAATTACGATTTTGTTTTTCGATGGAAATTCGTGGTATCGAGTGATTTGCGCATGTCTGTCGAGCATGGAAACCATCTTCAATAAAAAATGCAGACAATGTTGTCCTTTTCCAAAATGCAGTCCTGTCGCTGCACTCGAAAGTGTTTTGAATGCCTAGCTTTGTTATTGAATATCTGAAGCACATTCGGCCACGAGTTGTTCTTGTGAAATATTATTTTATTATCAGTCTGGAACCAGTCAAGTCTATGAGTTGATGGCATACGTGTTTCGTGTTCTATACATCCCAACCTTTATTTTGATGTATAATTTGTGTATATTTAATCTGAATTTAAGGAATATGAGAGGTGAGAATTTCAAAATAAACAAAATTCCATTACTTATATAGCCCCTTAAATAAATAAATAAATAAATAAATAAATAAATAAATAAATAAATAAATAAATAAATAAATAAATAAATATTTCAGTACATAAATCTAATTTGATAAATTATCTGGTCATTTTACCTGCGGGCCTTCCATTTTACTAATATTAAGAAGCTGAAGGTTAAATTCAGTGCGAAATACACTGAGCTGGTGCTGGAAGTCATCGTTAATTGAGCTGATTGCTGTTGCACTTTTGTTCAGTTCTTTGTGTGTCTCGACATACTCCGTTTTCAAATGATCGAATTGCGACGCCATGGTTTCTTCAATCGTTGACACCTGCAAAAATAGAAAACAGGCTTGTTTAAAAAATATTTAGCAAAACATGGTCCCGGTATTTCTCTTTTCTCTATTTGTTTATTCCTTACGAAACGAAATGAACGAATCTGTCCACGCAGTTTTAGCCTACAGACTGAATCTGTGAAAAACTGAAAAACCGAAAAGCTTGTGACTCACACTTGAACAAGCTCGTGTCGTACGCTCCAATAAAAGCCAACTATGGCTTGCAAACACAATAAAATTTTCAGTTAACGATGGACATATAACGTAATGGTGATACCCGGACCGCACTATTCACAAAAACCTCTATTAATATTTTATTTTTAGTTTTTCCTCCAAAACATACCCTATGATCCACCCCCCCCCCCCCCCCAAGTGAAGCGAGATCGTTGAGGTCGACCAATTAAGTCGAAACAGTCGTGCAATATAGTTTTGGATGTTCATCTTATAAATCAGTCGCACAGCGGTAGCAATCCAAGTACTTCTGATTTGTAGCAATCCACGTATAGTTAATATTTCTTATGGGGCCGGGGATGTGGCGACGGGGACGGAGGGGGGGGGGGGGGTAAGAGGACTGTCACCCTAATCCTGGCTACAATTTCCAAAAGTTAGAAATTTGAAGCCTCAAACCACGAACAGTAATCGTCCCCTGAGTTCCAATGTGCTCTCTGTGCCAACTGGCACACAGAACACATTGGAACTCGGGGGACGAGTTGGAAAGCTCATGCTGTATGATAATGAAATTCCTGGTATTTTTACTTTATGTCTGTAACCGTTTTTAACAGACATTTAGTGATTTTTTAACCCGCGTGTCATTGGACTTTCAAACTGGAGACAACATTTCGTCCCCTGAGTGCAACAAAGCATCATCAACAATGCAAAAGCGTCTATCGGAAAGTGAGTAGTCGTTCTTGGATTAACTACTATACCGGTTGGTATTTGCAACACTGTAAATATTACAACTCGGATTGATAGCGCATAGTCAAATTTTGCCTAGGGGCGAACACCACGGAATACCTTGGGACCCCCGACATCAACTTACCCCATTCGGGAATGGGTTGGTGGAGTGGGGTCCCCAGGTGCTCTCCCGTAGGCTGCTTGGCAATCAATATGACATCACAATCATCGTCGGCTCGTACACTGCACATCACACAAATCAACGACATGAAAACTTCGTCGTTGTACAGTACGACCGCCGTAGACTGGTCACTTTCCACGGAGTGGGCAGTATTACCACGGACGCAGTAATATAAGATTCCATACACTAATTGTAGGAATAGTCATAAAAAATTTAATTACTGAAGATCCGGGAAAACCCCGGTGCTTCATTAATTCAAGTTTTGCTGGTGATGATTTTTATAGCCTGATAAATGCATGCGTGGACATCACTACCCACGCGTGGATTACGACCAGTCCACTGCAACTGCACTGTAGACCTAATTATGAAACACAGTTACGCTGCAGACGTTTTCCATTAATATGACTGCAGTTTTGTCAACGTTATTTAAGGGCCTATATAAGTAATGAAATTTTGTTTATTTTGAAAATTCACACCTCTGATATTCCTTCAGTTCAAATTAAATGTACACAAAATGTACATCAAAATGAAGGTTGGGATGTATAGAACACGAAACACATGTGTAATCAACTCATAGAGTCGACTGCAGGCACCACTGGTTCCTGGAAGTCTGCTGCCGTATTCGCACCAGAACTGATAATAAAATAATATTTCATCAGAACAACTTGTGGCCAAATGTTCTTCATATATCCAAGAACAAAGCTAGGCATTCAAAGCACTTTCGAATACAGCAATAGGACTGCATTTTGGAAAAGGACAACACTGTCTGCGTTTTTTATTGAAGATGGTTTCCATGCTCGACAGACATGTGCAAATCACTCGTTACCACGAATTTCAATCGAAAAACAAAATCGTAATTCTAAGAAATTTCAACAGGTATCATGATACCTTGCATTGAATATGGCAACTGTGCAATCTCTATCTAATAACAGTATACTGTATGAAGGCGATCTTTTTCATTATTTGATTTTAGACGGCGTTGTTTGTACATGCTTTTTCTGTCCGATGACGTCGACAGGAAATCGAAAGTATACTCATACGTAAACAAAAGCAAAGCTTTGGAATTTTCTCCAATGCAGCTCTGTCGCCGTGTTTTGAAGAATTTTTATCCCCTAGCTTTGTTCTTGGATATGTAAAGCACATTTGGCCACAAGTTGTTTTCGCGAACTATTATTAAATTATCAGTTCTGGTGCGAACACGGCAGCAGACTTCCAGGAACCAGTGGTGCCTGCAGTCGACTCTATGAGTTGATTACATATGTGTTTCGTGTTCTATTCATCCCAACCTTCATTTTGATGTACACTTTGTGTATATTTAATTTGTATTGAAGGAAAATCAGAGGTGAGAATTTTCAAAATAAACAAAATTTCATTACTTATATAGGCCCTTAATTGAATTACAATGTACACAAACGAACACTCAGAAATATTTTCTCGCAGTTCGTGGAATAGCGAGAAAATATTGTCTCGCCGGTGCGTGAGTGGTTAAGGCGTCGGCGTATTTTTTTGAATACGCACGAGTTTCCCTGTTCACTCCAATTGGTGAACTGCGCACGGAGCGATGTACTGTTTTATTGGGTGACTGGTTTATTAATCATTTCTAGACAGTCCCACTCGAGAAGCTGAAGTCTAGTTTTATCTTCGTTAAAACATGTTGATTTGCAAGCATCAGTGCAGGTCCGAACACTGCCTCGTGGTGGCCTCGCACTCGACGTCGGACGCAGGTTTCGATGGGTTTTCTCCCTCGGGGTTTTCTCCTTGGTTTTTCCTGTTCGGCCAGGTTACTGCAAGCGAGGTGTCTGATAGTATTCTGTACTATTCTTACAATTCATCATAATTTATTGTTCTCTTCGTCCTATTATCAATTTATTAAAGCTTCTACGCAGTCTGTCTAGTGGCACATATTTTTTGCTGTTATTTTTATTTACCCTGTAGCTAAGGTTAGACTAAAGAATTTCGAATACCAATCGGAAGTAATTCATATTAGTCTCCACAGCGTATCAGGTGGAGATAACCTATTTATAGATAGAGCCTATATAGCATGTGCCTTTCGAACACAAGAGGAAGGCGTGCATTCGTTATCCATTCAACGGCTGAATTTTCACAGGTAACAGTTAGAAAATTACTCAGGGGATGGGGGCTGCGAACAGTTTTGGATCTTTGGAAACGGGGTGGGGAAAATTGGGTGTTGGAAATTCAGAGGAGCCCCACCCCCACCCCCCAACCAAGACCATCTACCCACGTCCCTGTTTGGGGTACGCTATTTGTTTAGAGTTACAGTGCAGCAAACTTCGTAATATTTCGAAATGGTCCATGCTGACAGGGGCGCCGAGAGGAAGATTGTGCCCCGGGTCAGTTTGTACGAGGGTGGGGGACGTCATCTGATCATCAAAGCGGCGTGGTGGGTGCGAGCCTGAGAAAGGGGGATGTCAAATTTTTTTCTTGAGTTGTCAAATGGTGTCTTTGATTTCCCGTCGCGAATTACTCGATTGGAAAATAAATTTATGGTTTTTCATATGTTTTGCCAATATGCGTATTACACTGGTATGCATTCAAACTGTTTTAGCGACGCATCCTTGTCTGAGAAGCACAGGGCCCCAACAACGCCAGACCCCGGGGTTACTACACCGCGTCATCTGCCTTCTTGACCACCCTGCATCCCAAACACACGTGGTTTTATTTGCTCAAAATCACGTGACGCACTGTCAGTATGTTGTACACTTCAGCCCTCGCGATGATTCACTCGTGTTGTTTTGAGGCCACCACCATCTAAACGTCGATTGTCAAGCACGTGTTTTCAACTTTAAACAAAAAATGGCAGATCCTTCAATCTGAATGTATTCTAATTTTTCCCACATGCCAGTGGAACGCTGTTTGTTTTTCTATCTTACTGCATTTTCACAAGTTAGCAAATGAACCCATTCGATTCCTAATCTTGATAAACATTTTTAACCTATCAGTACTCGATTTACACTGTCGGATGGCCAATGGACAAATATACTTCGAAGGACTTCGCCATTAACTCTTCACGTGGCTAAATTAAATCTGTCCAGTGCTGCACCCACAGACACCACTGAAATTTCGGTAATATCTTGATTAAAAATATCTTGCTCCTGATATGGCACATTAATAATGTGCTCAAAGCTATCTGTCGTGGAACTTTTTTTCTGACTACTGAACTTTGACCTAACAGAAGATGAGGACATTTTTTTAGCTTAACCTGACAAAGTCAAGAAAGCTAATATGCCATCACGTGTGCGAAAGTCTGTGAGTTTGTTCACATTTTCCTTTAACACACGTAGTTCTTGTCCGATCATCACGAAATGCCATATGCAGGTTTGAGGTGTCTTGATGAGAACGTCCCATTTTGGTCGCGATCGGTCAACCGGGATGGCTGTCCGAGCCCAAAACCCGAAAACCTTTAGCACAGTCAACAGGTCGTATTTGTGAAGGGATTTCATTGTAACCTGGGACGATGACTCGGTATAATGTCTAGATGAGAACGTCCCGTTCAGTCGCGATCGGTTGACAAAGGATGGCGACGGGTGCCCGAAGCCCGAAAACCTTTAGCACAGTCAACAGGTCGTATTTATGAAGGGATTGCATTGTAACTTGGTACGATGACTCCGTTTTATGTCTAAATGAGAACATCCCCATTTGGACGCAATATGTCAATCTTGGTGGCTACCCGAGTCCGAAACCCGAAAACCTTTAGCACAGTGTATAGGTCGTATTTATGGAGGGATGTCATTGTAACTTGGTAGGATGACTCAATATAATGTCTAGACGAGAACATCCTATTTTGACCGTGATCGCTCAACCGTAATGGCCGCACAGGCCTGTGACCTAGATTTGTTTAGCACAGGCTACAGTTCATATTTATGAAGTGATTTCATTGTAACTTGGAAGGATAACCCGATATGATGTCTTGATGAGACTTTCCTATTTTGGTCACGATCAGTCAGCCGTTACCGCCACCTGGTCACGCGGCCTGGATTCATTTAGTACTGTCTACAGGTTCATTTTATAAAGGGATTTAATTGTAACTGGGTAGGATAACTTGGTATGATATCCAGATGAGACTGTCCTATTTTGGTCAGGATCGGTCAACCGTGACTGCCGAGCTGTCTTGTGGCCAAGATTCCTTTAGCAAAGTCTACGAGTTATATTTATGAAGGGATTTCATTGTAACTTGATAGGATGACTCGTTTTGGAATAATTTCACTGTAACTTGGTAACTTTGGTTGACATACTTTGAGGGCCACATTAACCCACCCCTCAATTTGGTTGACATACATTAACTGTGAGGGCCACATTAACCCACCCCTCAGTTCTTTAGTACAGTCTACACCTCAAATTATTTTTATTGAAAACACAGCATACAGGGAACAGAAATTATCATATTCTCAATTATCGCAATTCTTGTCGTATTTCATAATCCTTTTATGAACATTGAACAGTATCCTTTTCATCAAACACAACACACAGTCACGCCAAGCTACAGTGTCATTGACACTTTCATTCCAACACGTGTATTGATAGTGTGAGGGCATTTTAATCTGAGACAATGCAAGAATGCTCACAGAACTCCACTCTCAAGGACTTGACCAATCGTTATACCACTGCAGGGATTTGTAACTTTTGAGAGTTTTTGTTAACGCATTACCGTAGCGTACAGCTCTATTGTACGACACCATTCCAACGTAATTGTGTTGAATAACTCCAAATTTACATTCTTTTTGAACCCAAAGCATAACCGTTGACTCCTTACCGAAACGAGCTAGTTCTAGAGAGGGGGTCATAAGTTCTCTTTTGGAGGTAAGAAATTTGAGAATAAAACTTAAATGACGATATCTGAATAACGCTGGTATAGGGTCGTTACGTTGGGTAAAGCATTAATTTAGCCACATCCATGTTGCTTTAAAAACATGCAACTCTTCTACTACTGCACTACACAGAGAGAGAGAGAGAGAGAGAGAGAGAGAGAGAGAGAGAGAGAGAGAGAGAGAGAGAGAGTGTGGGGCTGCTATGTCATTAACTGGTTGAGGGCTACTTTATTTTTGGTGATTTGAATATGTTCATCAAGATTTGTTTTATTACAAATTATTGGAGAGTGCCCGCATGCACTCTCCATTAATTTGTAATAAAACAAATTTATAGAAACAAAACATTATTTCTGTTTGACTGAATATGGAACATGAGCAAGGACAAAGTTGGGTTTTGCTCGGGTACCCTCATTTTTTTGGAGAGCCCTGATAGTGGCTTCTAGCACTCAACCAGTTAATCACGATATTTCCTCTTGCCGCGGTTTATTTCGAGAGGCTGTAACTTATGGCGGATAACTGCTGCGAGCACAACTAGCTCGTCCCACTGGCGATTTATTAACTATTGTTTGGAAGGAGGCAATCCTTACAGCCTTAAATCAAGTTGAAAATATGGGTGTGGTTTTCCTTTAACCCTTTTACTGTCACGCCCTCTTTAGCCATATGTGGGGCCTCTATGTACGCCTGTATGCGAGGAAGTTTAATCAGATTTATTACATACTTGAAACTCAATCACATGATTAATTGTTAGAAAGGGCTCACTGATCCCTTTTCAACAATTAATCGGATGATAGATTTGATCTGCGCACACCAGAACGTGCAAAGAATCATCATAAAATAGGTGACAAAAGTCACTTTTGACAGCGTAAGAGTTAAATAACAATTAGTTTGCTGAAAATGTTAAACAGTATATTAACGCTTCGCGAACCGAATACTTAGCTGTGGGTGATTATTTTTAGTATGTGGTTACAATGCCCGAGAGGTAATTCGATACTGTAACGTTGAGGATTTGTATACATACACTTACCCTGCCAATTAACTTATCTAATTCTTGTGATGATGTGTTCAATCCATATGTTGCAAGAAGCAATTCGATGGTGTCATACTGAAATGAAAAGGAAAAACATAACGGGAACCTGTACCATGTATATTTGTGATCACAAGAGCACTAATTCGGGAAATGGGAATGCTTTTTACGGGACCAAACTTCACTTGAGCTTGGCGGCTAGGTTGAAAAGTCTGACAGTTATTAGCATGTAAGTCGATGGTTAAACTTGATAATCTAGCTTCCTCCACCAATAGAACTCTTCGACACGAGGTTACCCTGGCTGGTAAATGTGTTACTGACTGAATAGAGCCTGCATCCGATTTTGTATCAGCTAGAGGTAACAAACAAACATTTGTAATATATTTTTTTACTGCTACGGCGGTGTACGATGACAGACAGGAGCTTTGAGAAGATGGTCGATTTTGTTGGGCGTGTGAATCCGATTTGTTCAGACTGTGATGGCTCAAGTCCTGGCATGCCTTGATGATGTAGTTGAGATATTTTCTTTGGGGATTATCTGAGTTAAAAAAGACTCAGATTTCTTGGAAACACTGGGATTATTATGATCCCCGATGAGTCTGGAGGTGGGATGGGGAAATCTCACCCGAGGGGCAAGGTATCTGAACCAGACCCGAGGCTTGCCGAGGGTCTGATTCAAATATCTTGCCCCGAGGGTGAGATTTCCCCATTCCCACCCTCAAACTCATCGAGGATGATTTTTCTCCCCCCACCATGCAGCGATTACTTTGGCCAGAGGTAGTAATCGGGTGTCACGTGCTGATTCAATCAACTCACTTTGTATTCGTTGTTTTGAGAAACTGATGACACCATCGGAAAGAGCATGCACAAGTACCACGAAATCGATTAGAAACGGCAGCTTGAGGGTTGAAGAGTTTTAGAGCATCAAAGTTTGATCACACTTCATTCCGATGACGTCAATATGAATTAGTTGGTAGCAAGAAACTGATACGATATGCATAACGTCATAATAACGTTATAAATGTATAACGTCACGTGGGTGGGGTGGGATTATTATAATCCCTGATGGGTACGGGTGTGGGATGGGAAAATCTCACCGAGGGCAAGATATTTGGGCCAGACACGAGTCTTGCCGAGTGTCTGGACCAAATATCTTGTCCTTAGGGTGAGATTTTCCCATCTCACACCCTTACCGATCAGGGATTATTTTTCTCCCCCCATCATACAGCGGTTACGTTAGCCAGAGGTAATCGGCGGTCACGTGCTGATATAATCAACTCATTTGGTATTCGTTGTTTTGAAAAACTATGGACACCATCGGAAAGAGCATGCAAAAGTTATGTATATACCAAAGGTATATACCACGAAATCAATTAGGAACGGTGGCATCTTGGGGTTTGAAGAGTTTTAGAGCATCAAACTTTGATCACACGGCATTCTAATGACGTCAAAATGAATTAGTTGGTAGCAAGAAACTGATACGATATGCATAACGTCATAATAACGCTATAAATGTTTATTACATTCCTCAGTTCGTTTTGCATTGAATTTAATATTGATTAAAAAGTGGTAATGTCACGAGTGAATTATGTCATTTCAATAGTAACTTTGGAACGACTGGCGTATATAAGCCACGTCCCCACATCAGTTAATTAAAATGAATTTTCCTTCTGAATATTTTTAAAAATCCTTTCTTTCTTCTATGAACAGGTTCGTTTGCACAGTTGACAAAATCCAAATAGAAATGTTTTATCTTATGGCTGAATGCCATTCCCCAAATGCGACTGGAACGCCACATAAAATAGTAAAATATCGAACGAAAGTCACAAAAATAAAACTGGGCCATTTCCAATCGAAGATTTGACACAGAAAGTGGTGTATTCATACGCGCTAATTTCAGAAGTATTTCAGAGTTGCATTTGCGAATATTTTGTGTTGAATTATTTTTAATGAAAGACATTTTGGTCTAAAATGTCATTTACTAAGGAGAGTGACCCATTCTTACGGCAAGTTACGGTATATAATTCGCCTCGAGACAGGACTATTTCGTATTTCCTTCCTGCTAATTTTAGAAATGTTTCCGTGTTTACACTAAATTGGATTATATCTGACAATAGTTTGGGTTGAATTATTATAGTAAAAGACCTCTTTATTCCAAATGTCATGTAATAAACAGAGTAATCAATTTGTTTTGAGCGTTACGGTAAATAATTCATCGAGAGACGGGACGTGAGTAAATCACGAGGGCGTAGCCCGAGTGATTTACGAAACAGTCCCGTCTCGAGATGAATTATTTACCGTAACGCTCAAAACAAATTGATTGATTGATTGATTTATTTATTTATTTATGTATGTTTAAGGTCACATATTTATGCACAATGGCTAATCATGACCGTGGCAGTTTTACGGGTGGAGGAAGCCGGAGTAACCGAAGAGAACCACCGAGCAACGACGAGCAGCTGCCAGCTCCCCAACATCGTAACTCCGCACTGCAGCACAGGCAGGGTTAGATTGGTCGAAGACATGCGTACCATCGACGTGCAGTACGCCTTAGTATACGGCGTCATCGTGCCCCCGCATGGGCAATGGGGGGTGAAGTGTCTTGCCCAAGGACACAACGCGGTTGCCGCAGGCGGGATTCGAACCGAGGACCTCTCGGCTTGCAGCCTGCACCTCTACCTACTGAGCCACCGCGCCCCAACAAATTGATTACTCTGTATATAACGTTACGTGGGTGGGATGGGATACATCTGCCTCTCCCTGCTATCTCACCCTGGACAGACGTATGTTACACATGCAATGGGGGGAGAAACATCTGTCTCTCCCTGCTATCTCACCCGGGACACACGTATGTTACACATGCACTGGGGGGGGGGGGGGGAGAAAAATAAAATATACATGTAGTAGTCGTGACGTAACTTCTTATTCCGTTAATACATACCGTACCCCCACCCGCTCCCCAGTCCGAATTGGGTACCACAGCCGCCCATTTGCAAATAAGA
Source organism: Pictodentalium vernedei (assembly GCA_031216915.1). Classification (NCBI taxonomy): domain Eukaryota; kingdom Metazoa; phylum Mollusca; class Scaphopoda; order Dentaliida; family Dentaliidae; genus Pictodentalium; species Pictodentalium vernedei. Next base: position 202,805,596 of record CM062292.1, read on the forward strand.
TCGACTGAGCATGTGCCATGAGTCCAATCGATATCTAAGCCTCCAACTCAGACGAAAATATCGCAGCAGGAAAAATTATTGGGACGGGCTCCCCCCTCCCCTCCCCCGATGACGAAAGTAAACTAAAGACATTCGTTTGTTACCTTTTTCTGTAAATCTATGAGTTGCTGTTTTAGATCAGCAGTTGCTGCTTCGCTTTCCTTTACTTCATCGTTGTCTAAAAATATAGAATTAAGATTTGAAGGTTAGCATCGTTTAAATGCAGCATCAATTATCCCCTTTTGCAGTTTCTTTTTAATGCCGTATGTAGCACGTATATGATTTTGCGGATACGGGAATGTACCTGCACTCAGCACTCTAAAATCAGTTGGGTTAAAAATCAACCCAAATCAACTGGGTTGGGTGAATATGAACCTAATTGGGTTCATATTCACCCAACCCAGTTGATTTGGGTTGATTTTTTAATCCAACTGATTTCAGAAAGTGTTGATTGCGACTATAACTAGATGATAATTTACTGTCACCAAACCCTCGCCTCGGACGTCTCCATATATTCGTCGTGTAGGAAAACGCTTAAAATGACGCCGAATCATCCCTTTGGAGGTACTTTTTCAAAAGCCAATTCATCCTGAATAAAGTACTTGGCAGATGATTTCCGTTTTTTCGACAAATGTGTTCCAGAGAAGTAAAATAAAAAAGTCAGAATGAATTCTGATATAATGACCAAAGTCAGAATCAATTCTGCGGTGAAATATGAGTACCTTTCTTTTTTGACTGTAATATGACCCCCTTAACCCTTTACCCACCGTAGACGATATCAAAATTTATTATTTTAAATAACAATTTTTTCAAAATATTTCAACAAAACCATATCATGTGACCCTCGTTGGAACGAGCTCGACGAGCTCGTTCCAACGAGGGGTCACATGATATGGTTTTGTTGAATTTTTTTGAAAAATAATATTTTTTCAACTGCTGAATTTGCATATTACGCGGGCGGATGCGGTCGATTCGTGGGTAAAGGGTTAAACTCGTTATGCATTTGAAGCATTATTTTGGCTTTAGCCACTAATTTTAACAATATAAAAGAAGTGTTGTGATGATTTCTGCTTTCTCTGTTTTCACTTCGTCAGTTATGCTATTTGCACCTTAACTATCAATTGTGACAGAAATGTGAACGGCATGCCATTCTCTTCATGTGTGTATGTAGTGCGCAATCTTCGAGTCCAATTGCCAGGGCTTTAAGGAAAAGCATGCAGGATTAGAGATTTAATTTATGTTGTATTATTTTGTCGCAACCTGTAGTTCGTTCGCGTAATACACAATGATGTAGCCTAAACGGGGTTTGCGGGTTATTTCCAGGCAGGGAATTGGAAGACAACTTGTGTGGACGCGATTTATTCGATCTTTGGTTGTATATGCACTGTGGCAGCATTCAAATTTTCCCTGATTTTGCAGGAATGTAGAGAATTTAAAAAAATATGAGTCTTAGGCTCGAGAGGGTACCGTTTTGGGAAGGCTACTATACTTCTTACCGAACAGATACTCAAATGTAAATGTATTCATTGTTCGAAATTTAAACTGATAATTACAAAAGCAAGTTCTTTGTGTCCCTGGCGAACCAACCCCCGACATTTTTATCACCCCCCCCCCCCGCCATTACCCACACAAATACGCAGAATAATTCCCAATAGTGGAACTGGTTTTGTTTCGTTGAATAGCTCTCTCTATTGTTTTAATTGTATAACTGTTGTTGTTTTCAGTAACGTAGATAAGAGAACACTGTTTTCACTTTGCAGGTGAGAACTAGGCGCGTAGCCAGGATTCTTTTACAGTGGGTGCCCTAGCCAGTTTGGGGGGGGGGGGTGGATTCTATTTGAAACGCCGTTGTGTGGGGTTTCGGGGGCCTCCCCTAGTCCTAACTGGGACCCACCGGTCTTTGCCCCCTCCTCCCAAAGGGGCAACGACCAGCGGGTCCTAGTTAGCACTAGCTCCCCACCCACCCCCACCCCACCCACCCACCCCCACCCCACCCCCGGGAAAATGTGCTCTTAGATCGAATCTGAAGCATTTGTAGCTTGTGTATCCCCTATATTGGAAACCATTTTGGGGCACCATGTTATGTGAAAGTTGCATTGGGCCAGTGGGTTTTTTTGGTGGGGGGGGGGGGGGAGGGGGCAGCAGGCCCTTCCCCGTAGCTACACCACTGGTGAGAAAAATTACTAGTACGTTTAACCAACATTTTTGAAAAGCTGTGGGTTAAAATAGGCAGATAAATTTTCACAGTTGCCGCACTGTGTCGGTGCAGATAAAAGTTAATTGTTTGCATCTTAAACTGTCACGTAATGATTTCTCTGTATTACTAATTATGAAAATTCCAGTTGCATATTTTCCTTGAAAATAGAAGGGAATTAATTTGCGCAGCAGTTTTATATATAATTACTTCACATGCATACTAAAGATAATATAAAACATTCGAAACATCTGGAATAATTTCACATCGAAAGTATCCGGAAACACGGGGAGGACTCTTCATACATGTTTTCAAAAAATCTTTGCCACTCTCCACTTCTGAAGGTCTCTTGGGGGTCTCATGGCCATCAATGAACCATACGAACGATAGTATAGTTCACTCTGTAAAGGATTCATGTCTTTTAATTAACCCTCTGCACACCGATGTCGTAATATCAGAATTTCAACTTGCAAATCTTTCCAATAATGCAATTGGGAATTTCACAAATTCAGTGTTTTTAACAGAGCTCAATGACAAGACTGAATTGGGTAAATTCCTAGTTGCAGTATTGGAAAAACCTGCCATTTGGAATTTCCGTATTACGAGCAGTGGCGGTTATAGGTAAGAGCGGGTGTGTTTTTTGTTCAGTAGTCGTCTTTGGTGCCTAGTTACAGTGAAGCAACTTACTTTTCATAACTGTAACAAGCGCATACAAACTGAGAGCTAATGCACAGCAACTGAACAGAAACAATAGGAGAACGCAACTTCTGATACACCGATACTGTTGTACAATCTTCACATCATCACTGGATTTCAATTTTTTGGTGTACACGGAATGCACTGACTGGGCAACAGTTTCATACAATGGGTTAACTCGCTTCCTGCAATGCAAAAGAAAAGAGTAGTTAATTCTTAACACCTCACTGAATTCTGGTCTCATGCATGGTTCCTGAGAAGGAAGAGAATACTGTATGGCCCATAAATATACACATACCCACTCTAAAATCAGTTGGGTTAAAAATCAACCCAAATCAACTGGGTTGAGTGAATATGAACCCAACCGGGTTCATATTTACTCAGCCCAGTTGATGAAGGTTGATTTTTAACCCAGCTGGGTTCATATTCACTCAGCCCAGTTTATTTGGGTTGATTTTTAACCCAATTGATTTTAGAGTGCACTCTCACTTTTGGCAGCCGCACCACGTAGCGGCGAAGTCACTTCATTATGTACTCTAGCTGTGATATTTCTAAGGTAAATTTGTTTCAGTTGCGTTTTCAGTTTTCGGGTACTTAAGCGAGACTTATCCATACTTTCGTTGCACCACATAGACTATGTAAGATCATTGTGGAGCGTCTCAATCATGGACCCACTGACGTCACATTTCACTAACCATTTCAAATCGATGCGCGATTGTGCATACAATTTTGCACATGGACTTGGGATCCATTCGGAACTTTGGATCGGGGGGACCGGTCACAATAAAAAAAAACCGCACACATTCACTGATAAAAACACATGGAACTTAATTAAGCATCCCCTGTTTTTTTGTCGCAGTGGTGTTAATAGAAATTGTCATTACTTTCATGTTATCTTTCAGATGGCCAAAATTGATTGTTTGCGGAAAGAATGGTCTATTGACAAATGAAAGACAACACAACGATGAAAATATGCAGTATTTTAATTGCGCAAATTACACATATCTGTCACTAATGTTTTTGATGGAAAAATGTTCTCTCGACAAGTATGGTACTGGAATGGTCCATGATGAAACAATGCCGGTAATTACTGGCAAAAAATGTAACTTGTTGTGATCTCCTGAACACAATAGCAGTGTCTGACGTCAGTGGCGAGTGTATCCACCACGTGCCCGGGTGTCAGCCTGAACCCTCCTCCTAATGCTACCAGTGAGCCTTCTGATAGGGTCCAGAGGCAACAGCCGCCACTCCTCATGCAATGCAGCTTTCAAAGCGGCCAAATACAGGCGGATCCCTTGCTTGCACACGACGTCCAAGAAAGTCCCAGATGTGATTTAAGGGATTCAAATCGGGGCTCATTGCAGGCCAGTGTAGTGTTGTAATAGTAATAACGTTCTGAAGGAATGATCTCATAGTAAGAAACCAGAAACATGTTTCACCAGATGAAATGTACTGCAAGACATGGCAATCATTAAAACATAATAATCAGTAACAGCAACTTCACTGTCATGAAACATTTCAGGGGGTGCTTAATTAAGTTCCAGGTGTATATATCAGTGGTAGTTCTTGCGCCTTATATATATAGTGGCATGGTCGGAATAAAATACACAAAACTATCGCGCGTCTACATTGAGAAGAATGTACATTTTTGGCTCCGTATTTAACAAAGAACTGAATTAGACCCTCCCCTCGAGTGAACTTTCCTTTTAAGATTTGCGTTTTGAGCTTTCACTACAAATGAGAATCTCCTGGTTTGAGGGTTGTCCCTGTTCCGATACACACACTAATAAGGGCGTGTGCTAATGCATGTGAGCAATATCTTGCTCTTCATGAACGCAGGAATCACTTCGAAGTTCGGGGGCAGGCCTGGCATTCTTAAAAATGCAGGAGGGCTAAAAATCGCTCCTCTCGCATGGCCTAAGGGGCGAGTAGCTCTCCTCAAACTTACAAAAGCTAAAAGTGGCAAAATGAAGTTTTACTGTTAATGAATTCTGCCCAGTGGGCTTTGTACATTTTATTTGGTGCTGCTAACAAAGTAGTCTCTGTCGGACGGCTACACTGCCCCTCCCACACCCCCGGGCCTCGGAAAGGCCTGGAGGTGTGGGAGGAGCAGTGTGACCGTCTTACAGAGACCACTGACAAAGCAAAGACCCGAGGAGATGTGGGGTTCAGGAATAAGCTGTTATGTAATCATTATTTTCTAAAGCCAGGAGGGCGAAATCTACCTTAACTTTTTTAAGGCGAGCGAATAAATCGCTCCCCTGAAACTGCCAGGTCTGTGGGTGGGGGGCAGTCATATATATCAGTGGAGGCTCATGTGCCTCAGTGGCATGGCGGAATACAATACACAAAGTTATGTTTGATGCTCACACATTATTGGCTCCATTTTAACAAATTTCCCCATCGAGTCGAAACAATACTTCGGCCCATTCGGAGAATTTGTTAAATATGCAGACAAGAATGTGTGGTCTTCTGGATGTTAAAGTCGGTAGTACAGACAAATCAAACGAGGGAATCTTTGAGATCATCTTAAAAGTGAAGAGTCTATATACAGTAGTTGTAAGGGAAGGCCATTGGGCGAAATTTTCCCATAGACGACCCTGGAGGCACTCTGGCGAAATGCCAGACTGCCTCCAGGGTCGTCTATGGGAACTTCTGTGTTAAAACAGTTCGTCAGAGTGCCTCCAGGGACCTCTATGGGAACTTCAGTGTTAAGACAGTTCGCCAGAGTGCCTCCAGGGTCCTCTTTGGGGACTTCAGTGTTAAAACAGTTCGTTAGAGTGCCTCCAGGGTCGTCTATGGGGACTTCAGTGTTAAAACAGTTCGTCAGAGTGCTTCCAGGGTCCTCTATGGGGACTTCAGTGTTAAAGCACTTCGTCAGAGTGCCTCCAGGGTCGTCTATGGGAATTTCAGTGTTAAAACAGTTCGTCAGAGTGCCTCCAGGGTCCTCCCTGGGAACTTCAGTGTTATAACAGTTCGTCAGGGTGCCTCCAGGGTCGTCTATGGGAATTTCAGCGTTAAAACAGTTCGCCCAATGGCCTTCCCTTACTACTGTGCACCCATTCCTGCTAATTCCAAATAAGATTGCAATGACCGGTTCGTAAAGATAATGTTTGCCTATGCTCTCTTTCTCTCTCACGCTCTATCTTACTGACTCTCTCTCACTCACCTATTTCTGAAAAAGTTGTGGGACTGGAGGGGGCACGTGTGCCCTGTGCTCCCTCGGTTCCTAGTTCCCTGTTCCTCTGGATAACTTCTCCCACTGCATTTCACAGTAGCTGTGTCTTATTTATTATTATTTTTATATAGGTTGGGAGCGCGGTGCCTCAGTGGGCAGAGCAATGTACTTCAAACCGAAAGTCCTGGTTCGGTTGTGACTTGTGGTACTTCGTTGTGTACTTGGGCAAGACACTCAGCTGCCCACGTGAGAAGCACGGTGTAGCTGTGTGCTATAGCGAATTGCACGTCGACCATGCACTTACCTTCAACCGCTAACAGTTGCTCGCCGCTGCTCAGAGTTCTCTACGTGTACTCCGGCTTCCTCCTCCCTGAAAACTATCCTACACGATGTGACCCTGGCTGTTGAAAGTGGCTTTAATCGCCGATAAACAAACAAACAATTATATATAATTTACTATATCTGTATTATACAAACCTTTGCATATCACTCTTTATTATAGAAGATGTATCATCAGCGTCAGAGAATGTCTCGGTTGTATTTGTTCCGGATGACGAGTGCACATCGTTTTTCAACTGCAGTTTCTCAACAGCGGGAGTCAAGTACGTGGACCTCCTGAAAATTCGTGAGGAGTAAAAATCAGTTTTCTTTTCATCAATATAATATAACCCAAGTGATATGATTTCCGTTTTCACAACTCTTGCAAAAAGCTAAAACCATCGAGAAAAAATTTAATAGACATTTTTGTGTAATGGGTCAGAGAGATTTGACCGGCTTCTTCAGGTTTTTCAAGGTAGGTCTATACACTAACACAGTGTGGGACATGACTACAATCTCTTCCCCGTGCCGTGACGTATAAAGCATTGGTTGGGGGGGGGGGGGGGGGGTGTTTGTGTGATGAGCATGCTGAGGTCGACAGCACACAAATCGGGCATAATATTGCTATATGGACCTGCTATCCTGGGCGTTTGTTTCTCTTAATACTGCTATGCGTTTCGGGCTACTCTTTGTCCTCGAGCTACAGCACCCGCTGAACTAATTAATTCCAAGCCCTATCGTCATATCTTGGAAAGGTATCAGGGAGAGATTCCTAAGAAATGATGCCATGACTTGGAATTATCAACAGATTAAAATGGGATGAAATTTTACTTGTGGTATACCTGCAACTGATTTCACATGATAATTATACGCCGACCGTGGCGCCCCGAGGTCCCTAACCAGCTTCGTCCCAGTTTTGTCCCTTTTCATCCTATACTCCGTCCCAACAAGCTGGGCTAATGCCTGAACAACTTGCTGCTTAATCTTATCAGGAATGATGTAAGGTGCTCTCCCCGCTGCCCTGGCTAGTACATCTGTTAATATAGTCACAGTTATCAGAAAATAATTGTACACCTACCTTCCACCTGGTAACTCTTCATACTGGTGTGCTTCGTGTTGATCGGCGTAGTCGTACTGAAACGGCTTCTCGTTCATTCCAAGTGGCGTGGCCAGGGAACTGGTTGGACTCAATGTTGTTGACTCCCCATCTGATGATATACCTGATAGACAGAAGAAGAAGAAGCTTTCATCACTAACGTAAACAGCTGTATTGTGTATATACAGGTAAAACAAATTCAGATCAATAAAAAATATTGGGGTCGAATATCAAGGACGAACGCACGAACATTGATAACATGTAGTGAATTATTGCATTGCTTGTAAATACGATTATGATGGACAGGTTTGGCACAGAAGTCTGCAGTTTTTGCAATTATATATTCACCAGAGCAAATACTACGGAAGGACGTTGGCGACGTTCTTCGTGAATTGCTGCAAGAACTCTCTGGAAGCGGAGTTGGAACTGACAATAATTCTGTCAAAGAGCATGATAAACACAGTAACATTTTCAGCTTATGGACGACCGGGTTCAGCTCGAAAGTCCGTTCGCTGAAACCTTGTTTGTGCTTCTTAGGTTTTTGACAATTTGTCTTTGGGTGATAACCCAATTCGCGAGTATAGTGAATCGTTCTCCTCATACTCTATATCACCTCTTGAGTGGAACAAGGCGCCATCTGCAATGCTAAAGCATTGCAGGTGGCGCCTTGTTTCACTCAGTGAACGATATGTATATTAGAAAATACTTGCGCAGGGGTTGCAACAATTTTTGTTTATGTGAGAGCAATTGGAGGTGGGTGGTTAAAATTTACTGTAACTTTTACCAACACAAATAGAAGACGATACTTGTAAAAGTGAAAAACAAAGAAAGAAAATAAATCACGAATTCTGAATAAACGAGAATTAATAACTATGTTCATTTTTTGCCTCAAAAATATAGCTCGTTCCTGTGCGAGGCCATAATCTATGTTTTCGAGGCAAAAGATGAAAACTAAATACAAATTTGACATTTTGTTTTTGTGACCGGTTATGGCCGTTGTATAATATATACGTTTGGTTTAGGGTGACTAAAAGTTAATACAACGATCTATGGAGTGCGACCTGCCAATACCCCTGTCTATTGCGTCACCACTGTACCCGCAGACTATTCGGCTGCAAAATAAACCCTACCTCACTGCCATTTACTGTTTTTGATGGATTCAGACGGCATCTGGTTGGTGTTGGATGATCTCACTTACCGCTTATATAGTCGAATTATATCTTGCCACCATCAGTCTGTGTGCGTGGACTCCAGGAGATGAGGCAGTGCTTATTGCTTAACCACGGTGGAAGGGTAGTTTTGTGATAATTGTACGCCGCTTTCGCTCGCTGTTCTATTACCCACAGTTCAGAATTACTCGGCAGTTCTTTGATTAGTACATCGGCCTTCAGACCTAAAGGTCGCAGGTTGATTCTTAACGCGTCCTCTACGTTGTCTCCGTTGGAGAGTGGAGCACATTGGCTGGGGCGTACATCAGGTTGATGGTACACTAACCTTCAACTACTTCTAACCCAGCTCGTGCCGCTTTAGTATGTTTCTGAATCGACGGTTACTCGCCGCAGTTTGATGCTCTTCTTCAGGTATTCTGATTTTTCCACCCTATGTCCAGCACAGCCCAATACCTGTTGAAAGTGCTATTAAACCCCAAATAAAACAAGAGACCCCATGGGGCCTGAAGCGCTCATCTTGAATAGAACACAATATAAACAGAGTGCAAGAATGAATCTACATTAAGCAATCCATCTCCATAGGCTACACTTTCAATCCTTGAGTCCCTCAGGACTGACAAAAATAATCCGGGCATCATGCCTTTTCTTCAGTTGATCATAATGTAAAATGTAGAGCTCCCCTGTGGAGCCACTTGATACAACCTATGTGGATTAATCTTAGTTACACACCTCTACAGGGTACTGAATACAAAATTTTTAAATCTTCAGCAAAATGTCCAATTCCGACAACCCATATGGAACCCAAATATTAACCCAGGCTCTCGATTTGAACACAGTTGAATCTGACTTCCCTAGAGATGATGGGTACCAAATATGAAAGCATTCTGACTGTTGGAGCTGAAGAAGAGAAATTTCAACGAAATTTCTTCACATTGCACTAAGTTAAAATTTGGGCTACCACACCGAGCCCAAATATTACCCTATGGGTCCGATTTGAACAAATTTGAATCTGACCCCCCCCCCCCCCCCTCCCCTAGAGATGTTGTATACCAAATATGAGAGCATTCTGACTAGTGGATCTGAAGAAGAGGATTTTTGAAGAAATTCCCTCATATTGTACTAAGTTAAATTTTAGGTTCTCATATGGAACCCAAATCTTAACCCAGACTCTTGAATTGAACAAACTGGAATCTGACCCCCCTCGAGATGTTGTATACCAAATATGAAAGCATTCCGACTGGTGGATCTGAAGAAGAAGATTTTTAAAGAAATTTCCACATATCGCACAAAGTAAAAATTTGTCTACCATAGCGAGCCCAAATATATACCTAGGGATCTGATTTGAACAAACTTGAATCTGAACCCCCTAGAGATGTTGCATACCAAATATGAAAGCATTATGCCTGGTGGATCTGAAGAAGATTTTTAAAAATGATCCCCCATATTGAACAAAGTCAAAATTTGGGCTTCCGTAGGAAGCCCAAATATTAACATAGAGACTTGGTTTGAACAATCTTGAATCTGACCCTCATACCAATGATGTATATCAAACATTAAAAGATTCTCACTGGTGGTTCTGAAGAAGAAGATTTTTAAAGAATATTCCCCATATTACCCTATGTAAAAAATTCGGGCTCCTATATTGGGTCCAAATATGAACCAATGGGCTTTATTTTAACAAATTTGTATCTGACACCCCTATGAATGCTGTATACTGAATATCAAAAGATTCTGATGATTGGTTCTGGGGAAAAGATTTTTTAAAATTTTTGCAAATATGCTGACTCAGCATTTTTTCAATGCCCATTACAGAACACCTTAACATAACCGATGACATTTTTTTACCATTCAGTTCTACTGGTCCTAAGGATACTGCATACCAAATAACAGCTCTCTGTTCCGTATGGTTGTGGAAATATCGGCGTTTGAAAATATTTCTATTTTTATCTCCCAGGGTTCCCATGGGGATGTGGGAATATTTTTTTTTTTTTTTTGCATGTGCCAAGTACTTATGACCCAATAATACCACATACCAAACTTGGTTCAAAGCGGACCATCGGTTCAGAAAATAGAAATTTTGGGCGGGGCCAAAAATCTTACCCCTCCCATTACAAAGCCAAATATTCCTTCACGAACTTTGTTTGAACAAACTTGATTCTACACCTCAAAAGGGAGCTCCATAGCAAATATCAAGTCATTGTACACACTGGTTCATGAGAAGATTTTAAAAATATTTTGGAGCATTTTCCCCCACTCCCTCCCCATGGGGCTGAGCATGCCGAGTTGAACAAAAATGCAATGCCCCTCCGGGGCCATCACTCACACAAACTTTCACTTAAATTGGCCCAGTGGCTTTGGAGGAGAAGACCAAAACATGGTGTTGACGGACGACGGACGGAGAGCGATCAGATTAGCTCAGCTTGACTTTGTCAAGATGAGCTAAAAAAGCAAACCCGGATCGTATGTCGTTTGAGTGGGTCCCATGCAGGTACATTTATTAATTTCAGCGTGTTCGAATTCACAGCTTGGCGAAAACACTGACGTCACTCTGATAACAATATTAATTCACTGTGTGGTCATATCTCGAGCTGGACTGTGTTTAGTGCAAGTTATACCCAAAAGGTATATTACTATACATTTCGTGAGAAGCTATTTTTTACAGATCAACGCACAAATAAGTACTTATAAGTTATGAATCTGGTTTTTCTTCTTCACTTCCCAAAACGACAATATTAAAGTACAATTTTTGAATAACACATGAGGTCGTCGCGTCTTTACGGGCAATTAGCTCCCACCCAACTTAACTCCTCTGACGCCGCACTGCCAAAACACAGTTATATTTCATATGAACTGTACAAAAAGATGGAGAAGATGCTTACATTGATATTTTTGCCAAAAAGCATTGCAAATCAATTAGGGAGTTAGAAATACTCTTTTCGGTTTTTAAAGAACATATTGATAATCGATATTGTGTTTGAAAAAGTTCGCACACGCTTTTTCTAAAATTGTGTGCATACACATGGAGACAATCTAATACATAGCTATTTTTCCGATACACAGCGTAAACATATCGCCCCCTGAGTTCCAATGTGTTCTATGTGCATACCGGCACATAGAAAACATTGGAACTCAGTGGACGATATCACAATATTGACATTAATTTTTAAAAACAAAAGTTTAGTTTTCTTTGCTTCAAATGGTATCAGTATCAATATATCAATATTTATTTCACTCATAAATCAATATAGGGACATATGAGGTAGTATACAATATATATATATATATATATATATATGTGTGTGTATATAAGTATAGGAAGTGAATGAAGTTCGTGGTGCATGCAAGTTTGGCAGATTGAAATGAGTGTTCACATAAATAATAGTTAGACAGCGCGTCAGCTACCACCGGTACGGCACATTCGGTCTGTCGTGTCGAAATGAACGTGTATGCATCAGAGACCCCTGATAAAGGAGTACCAGGGTACACCATGGTAGTGTCCCCAAATACCCTGGTATACCAGGCTATTAGCCTGGTATATCGGGGTATTTGGGGACAATACCACGACATACCATGTTACATTTCTATAATGGGCTTGTGGAACCCTCCAGCAAGGTACGTACTTAAGCTGCCCTATAGCCCTCAATTAAGTGTTTCCATCAATTTCGGCAAAAACTTCAACAGCTGGAAACTTTCCAGCTCAGGTCGTAGGAAGTTGAAAATTCTGAGGTACCTGTCGGAAAACTGTAGTTACCAGTCAGAACATTTCCACCCTAGGGAGTGGGTAGATGTTTTGGGATGGGAATAAACTTCATTAAAGTTGGGTGCGAATAGATGTCATTAAAGTTGGGAATTCTGTGGCTACCTGGAGGCGGGGGTGTTACCAATACGCGAACGTGAAAATTGGTTATAATTTTGACGCAACGAATCGTTTCGTGAAAATTGTAATAAGTTATTGAATCTTTCACCTTGGACATTTAACAAGCTGTATCATTGACTTTGCTCGGATTGTGTACACAACACTATCGAATTGAAAAAAAAAATCGAATGAACTTATGTCACATAGTTTACTACGCATCATTCATGTAATATTTTACCTATAGCAGACGACACTTGCGAACCTGAAAAAAAATTCTTGAACAATTAGCAAAAAAATTCATTTTTTGCCTGATGAAAATAGGTTGTGACCCCCTCATTGGAACGAACTCATGGTCATAAGTTAGGTTTTCAGGCAAACGTTGAAAATATAATTTTTAACCACTTTTTGGCGATTATTGGGAACAAAGGTGTCGGTTATGGCTATATAGGATTTAATTCTAGAATCTCGTGATGCATTTGTTGAAGTGCTGGGTTGTGACCAGTGTTGGAAAGACCTCCTACTATCCATTTTAACCCTTTACCTAACGAATCGCCCGCATAGCCCGCGTAATATGCAAACTGAGCAGTTGAAAAAATTAAATTTTTCAGAATATTTCAACAGAACCATATCATGTGACCCCTCATTCGAACGAGCTCATGGAGCTCGTTCCAATGAGGGGCCACATGATATGGTTTTGTTGAAATTTTTTGAAAAAATTAAAAAAATGATATTTAAAATAATAAATTTTGATTTCGTCTGCGTTGGGTAAAGGGTTAATAGAGAGACACAGCACATTGGATTTTCTTTAAAAGAAAAAAAAACCACCAGAGATGGGATGCAGTAATATAAGTGACCCGCACTGAACGGTTAATTATTGTCAACCTCTGTCCGGGGTCAGTAAGCACAAGTTAAGCTAATAATATAACAGACAAACCTTTGATCTGACCATTTAACCTATATAACATCAGACATAACAAAATATACTTGATTTTATCAAAACATTAATAATGGTGTACACTCCTATTGTGCTTTTCATTCAAGGTACTAAAGGAGAAGATACTTGAAATCCTTTTGGTCGTGATATCCGTGTGGACTTCTGCACAGTTCAACTGCATTAAACAATCATTGAGAGAGAGAGAGAGAGAGAGAGAGAGAGAGAGAGAGAGAGAGAGAGAGAGAGAGAGAGAGAGAGAGAGAGAGAGAGAGAGAGAGAGATCGCAAAAACGGTATGATCTGCATCGCGACGCAGTCGAAATTCTTACTCAGCTCTTCTCCCCACAAAATTGTGGAACCACTTCTGAATGAAAAACTTGTGTGAGAACATTGAATCTGATACGCTGTTTTCGTTTATTTTTTTTGAAGCGATCTCGATTTCGCAGGTTTTCATTTACAAAACCTTGAGCCTGTGGTGTGCGGTCGCGTTCTGATCGCAAAATAGACCGCCCTTGTCACAATGCTGTATATATACCGCCTAATGTTTCACCGAAAATGTTAGTGATAGTAGCATATATGTGGCATCTTTTCAGCTTCGACTACAAGGTGATCAGGAGCCAATACTATAAAACTTTTACAAGTGTATTTTCTAGAATTGTATTTTCTACCTATTAATATAATTGACTAAAATGAATCATTAGCATTTTAAAAGGTGTGGCAATATGGCAACTGGCAAATTGCCATATCTTTGAAAATGCTAATGGTTCATTTTAACCCATTTAAAATAATAACTAGAAAATACAATTCTAGAAAATACAATTGTAAAAGTTTTAAAGTATTGGTCCCAGGTCTATAGTGTAGTATTTATTTTCCCGGCTGTCACGGGCTTATCGTTTTGAAAAAAATTACAACAGTTCGACTAACGCACTCCCGGGAAAAGATTTAGGAGGACCAAGGGCGACATTCTCAGTCATTTCGCTAGGATGGGAAACAGTGTACCCTAGACTTTTCTTTAATAAAACCGCCAACTTTCTATATCCAACTTTGATAAAACCTTTTGATCTCAGAACAGGTACTTTAAAATACAACCAAGAAGAGTTGTAAAATAGTAAAGTTCTCGTCAAGTTTTGGCTGCCTCTGAAGGCAGTTAAGTCTTGGCTGGGAATCATTGCTAAGCCACTAGATTCACAAGGTATGGTGGTTAGTAAATATTCTGAAAATTTACCCAGGCCTCTTGGGGTTAATAGAGACTCGGTATGTTTCAGTTTGCTTTATTGTGTGAACACGTCTTTTGGAATTCATTAATGATCAAGACTTTTCTAGTTTTGTGATCAAATGTTGAAAATTAGAGTTCTCGCCCTGAACCACAAACAGGTTGCAGCGACTCGGGCTGTCGACCATGTGCCCGTATTAAAGGTCATTTGTCAGCATCGCCGGCTGTGTGGTCACCACTCATCCGCCTCTCCGATCTATACATATCATTCGTACTTTCTATTCCGCTGCCTCGCCCCCCCCCCCCCCCCTCCCTGGTAGCACCGGAAAGTTGAGCTGTGCATATTTACTGTGGCAAACAAGTTCTGGTTGCTGGTAAAATCGGACCCGGTAACCAACCCCTGGAGTAGCCTAAACAACCCCTGGAGTAGCCTAAACAACCTCTATAGTGTGAGCAACATACGTATGAACGATTGGCTGAACTTGACTTCATACTTCTGTTACTATCCCGACATGGCCATTGTTGCTTAAAGTGACCTCTAACACAAATTGAAAAATAGAACACGAAGTCAGAAGTTCGATCCCTTAACTGTTTACCTAACATGAAAAGCAGACGACACTTGCAAAAAATTCTTGAATAACTCATTTTTTTGTGTCAAAAACATAGGTTATGACCCCTCATTGGAACGAGGGGTCGTAACCTATGTTTTTAGGCAATAAATGAGAAAATAGTGAAAATTAATTGGCGATTTTTGAGAATAAAGCTGGCCGGTTTTGATCATTACGTTGGGTAAAGGGTTAACCGAAACTCGCATACCTGTAATCTTTTCAGTTGATATCCCCAACCGGATATTCTCAAAACAGCAAAAGTTCAGATCGGTATCCCAATTTCCATATTCGGTTAAGCGCATAATTTATATTTTATATTCAGTGTGTAATAATCCAAATAGACAGGAAATCAGAATGATGGATCGCTTGCTATTAGACAACGCACAAATCCTGCATTTAACAGCGATTTTTCTGGGAAACAAAAGATCAAATAACGAATTGACATAACTTCCGACAGAACTAAGAATATGTAACGCATTCATCCGTCATCTATCACTTATAATGCCGTAAAAATCCTTATTTCAAAATGGTTCTGCATGAAAAAACAACTTTCGTTACACACGGTTTTGTAATTTTCATTTCAATTTTAACCCTTACATAACCAGACGATATCAGTAATCTTAAATATAATTTTTTTTTAAATTTTCAAAAAAGAAATCAACAAAACCGTATCATGTGCTCCTCGTGGAGCGAGCTCGATGATTGTAAATTACGCGGCGGGTGCGTTCGATTCGTTGGGTAAATGACATATATATGTACACACTACATCAAATACTTTTTAGAATTTTGTCAAAATTGCCGTCATGCTCGGGAGATTACGTCATGCTCGGGAGATTATTACCGAGCATGAGGCAATTTGACAAAAATTATATATATATATATATATATATATATATATATATATATATATATATATATATATATCGCCTGTGTCAAGCAGGAATTTTACCAGGCATTGCCCTAACACCGTGCCACTGGATTGAAAACTGAATTTTTTTGAAAGGTAGCATCGACAGGAGTCGATCCTGGGTCTACAACACCTAATCGCCTGGCCATAAATGCTCTGCTACCATACCTACTGAGCCAATGACAACCCATATATACATACATTCGTCTATATATTCGTCTATATATATATATATATATATATATATATATATATATATATATATATAAATGGGAAAAAAATAATAACACCTTTTCGACCTATGATTATTCTTTTACACAAGCTTTCAATCTTTTCGGTCTTTCTTCCATTGATAGAATGGCTAGAAATGAAATGGAAATACAGTTTAAGAAGATCGTCAAGGTCGAAAGCTTGTGTAATAAAAAATGATCATAGAAATCCCCAAAACTGGTTCATGTTCTCTGTTTTACCAGTGAAGCAGAAGTTGTTTACCACAGTAAGCAAGGGCCGTTCCTCTTTCAGGGGTTCCCATGGGATCCAAAAAATGAAGACTGATTATTCCAATTAATGCCATTGAAATCCCATGGTTGTATACCATCAGTGTTTAAAGGGTTAGTGATTAATCAATAAATGCGATCGGCATGTTTCGATAATATACTCTAGTTATACCAATAAATGATTTACATGAGTCTTCACCGTTTTAGTTCTGATGCAACTTAACAGATTTATTGATTTTACTTGTCAAACTGGATCCCTACGAAGAACAGAACTCTTATTTACATGACATGCATACAAAATTTACGTATAACAGAAGATTTGCGTTCCTTTAACACAAATGAATAGGCAATTAACCTTTGGACTAAAGAGTGTTCTTGCATGAATACAAAATCTTCTGCTCCCACGTCCTAGAACGTGTCCGGCAAAAGATCTACTTTCGAACAATAACGCACAGACTGAAACAAACTGGAATAAAATCGCGCGCGCGCAAGAGAGAGAGAGAGAGAGAGAGAGAGAGAGAGAGAGAGAGAGAGAGATTAATTTGCTGAACTTATATACGTTAAACAACCCTTGTACAATACAGGGTATGCTCTTGTTCTTCCCTCTACAGGGGCACCACCCATCCGACCTTGACTGTTCATAACACCCCAAGCGTCCCTCGGCCAATAATATCGCTGGAATCGGACTTCTGTATCTTACATACAGCTCCATAAGAAGACTCTTTGAGTGTTGTTTGTAACAAGCTTTTTGTCTTACAATTGAGCAACGCTTAAAATGAATAGAGAAAAGAATAATAGGAAAGACAGAAAGAAGTTGGCAATTTATTAATTAACCCTTTACCAAGGATTTATTATTGCTGGAGTTTATTGTCAAATTAAGCCATGGCTGCTGAGAAGCAGCCATGACTTAATTTGACAATGAACTAAAGAACTACTCTTAATCTATATGTTATGAACATACTTAATTTAAATACATTTTTAGATAAAGAATAAGGAATAAATCCGGACGTGCTTTTTTGCATTCCTCGAGACGCTTGGGTTTTATAAATATGTTAGAAACCTCGTGACAATCTAAAAGTGAATTAAAGTCACTCGTTGTTCGCACTCGAGACTTTAATTCACGGACAGACTGCCACTCGGTTTATAACCTATATATATTGAAAATCTTCCTTGAAGTAGGAAAAATGCTTTTGGCGAAATAATGACATTTTTTGGCTCGCGCGTTAAAAAGAACGAAAAAAATCTTTTGAAACAGGTGGCAACTGTCCGAATAGCTGCGACATGTTGTTTGGTAGTGGCCGAATGGATGGACGAACTAACATTACTAATACTCCATAAGTTTCTCGCCTTCCATTTTGCGCTAAAAATGAAATGGACGAAATGCAATGCGGAGCTTCTAGTAGTGAATGGTTACAACTTTATTTATATCGTTCGTCGGTTTCTGTATATATATACGTACGTGCATGTACAGGTGCATGTATGCGTCGCCCAAAGAGATTCGGTTTTGCATTTTGCTTGTCACCATGTGCTGATATGAAACAGTATGTATGGATGTGTTCAAACATTGCATATTCAAGAGAAATTGCCTTCCAAATTCCAGGTGCATTATTGAATAAACGAATGAGTTTATCGAAAGATTATCCACAATTTAAAGTGATGAATGATAAAATGATCAGAAATTGGACAATTTTAGGTGAGGAAAAAATGAAATGGTTCAGGTTTCTCAAACGTTCGTAATTTGCATGGCTGACCCTAAATTTTTGTGAGGTCGTGGCCAAAAAAGCTATATCTGTTTAATTATTATTATATCTAAAGATAGTTACGGGCCTGGCGTCAAGTACATGTACACCGCAAATATGGACAATACATTTAACCCTTTACCTAACACGAAAAGCAGACAACAGTTGCAAACGAAATTCTTGAATAACTAATGTTTTTTCCATTTTTTGCCTCAAAAACATAGCTTATAACCCCTCTTTGGAACGAGCTGGACGAGCTCGTTCCAAAGATGGGTCATAACCCATGTTTTTGAGACAAAAAATGAAAAAAATAATGAAAATTAATTGACGATTTCTGTGAATAGCGCTGGCCGATGTTATGTTGGGTAAAGAGTTAACCCTCCACTCAATCCGAAGAGGAGACACTTGTTTAAAAAATTCTTGAATAAGTATAAATTTTCTTTTTTTTGCCTCAAAAACATAGCTTACGTCCCTTCATTGGAACGAGCTTAAGGATCTCGTTCCAATGAGGCCACAAGCTATGTTTTTGAGACAAAAATAAAATTTGAAGGTGATTTTTTGTAAGATAGCACTGTCCGTTACGTTTGGTAAAGGATTAAGCGAATGTATGTAAAAAAAAATATTAAAATATTCAGTGACGGTTACAATTGACCAGTGCGAGGAATCAATATAAGATTTGGCATTAGCGGCCAATAACAGGAAGGGTTCAGGAAAGATCTGGGATAGAAAAGAGGGAGAACTAAAACCCACCCAGATGGGCAGCATACTTACTCCACAGCAATGGCTGTCCGCTCAGACTTGTTAAGCGACGTCTTTTTCTCTCCAAAGAATAGCACGACATGTTGCCTGGAGAATGATGGAGAATGTTTACCAAAAAAGCAGTTTTATTATGATCTGACTCTAGATGAACAGTTAACACATCAGCTCAACCCTACAAGTATCACTGGCAGAACAACAGAGAGGAAGAATATATATGGTCGAATTTCAAGAGCTACTTTGATTAGAAGTTTCTGCTGTTACGTAAAATACCATGGCACATGGCTGTCTAGTCGTGTCTGATCGAAAAGATAAGGTTTGACCCGCAAAACCCATTTCAAGACCCGAAGTGATGAACACCCATTTTCATACTGTCGTCGCTAAATATTTTTAATCAAGAAATAAAAATGAGTCCGACAAAATACCAGCCGATTATCCTTGGTGTTGTTCAGGTTCGGGGTTAAAGTATTGACAATTGCAAGCGGAAAAGAGTATTTGACTCGATTCTTAAAAAGCTATCATTTTCCTCTGAGTACTTGAATCTATGAATCACGTACATTAACCAAAGTCGTAATTCATAATATATGTAGATAAGGAAAACAGGAGATTCTCGTGACATCGACTTATTTGGATACGATGTCACGACACTCTCATTCATGGAGAAGGATAGTGGGCTCAAGGGTTGACATGTCACGTCAAGGGAGGGACATAACTTTTGGGAACAATGATATCAAAACTGCTGTTTGCTGATGGTGGGCGAAACAATATACAAAGAATGATGTGTACTGCGTTGGGGTTAGGGTAGTAGGCTAAGCTGTGTTTGATATTGCTGGCTAAGTTGAAAGTTGTGAGCACCAAGGGTCTGAAGAATGTTAGAGGTAGTTCTGACTTTGTCTTTTCAATCATCACCCCACGTCTTACTTTCAGACCTGCACGGATTGGGCGAACCATCGAGTTTTGTTCACATATCGTTCGCCTAAAAAACAAATAAGGAAATCGATTTTTTGTTCGCCTACAATACAAAAGACGTCAGAAACATATAAAAACGTTCACTTGAATTGCCCATTGCATTAATTTGTATGGTCTTCTAGAACCATGTTCCACTTTATAATGATAATAACACTCAGTGTCCTGTCTGGCAAAAACGTGCCGTGGTGTAAAACACCATTGGAAAGGGCTCTCGGGGTCCTTTCCAACAGTGTATAACATCACAGCACCTCATCAGCTTATTGGAAGAATTTCATAAAATAAGCTCCAGTCACAGTGTCAAACCTAAAGTTCTGCCTTCTAATTAACTGTTTCCTTCCAAAGCAGTGAAAGCATACCTTATGAACACTCATAAGAACGCGCCTATCCAGCTCGTTCAGATAAGACATTGTAACTTAGCACTGGAAGTGAGAAATATTAATTTTTACTTCCGCGGTGGGCTTCGACTGTGTAAGTACCATTTTGTATGGCATTATACCTGATTGGGGAGGGGGGGGGGGGGGTCTATTAAGTTTGTAGATTGACTTTTGATAAACATATCTATCAACTAAAGACTTCAGAACTATTGTGAACCTGCCTCTTTCATTTCTTCTCTTCTGTTTGTGCATGTAGTTCATTTATTTAAATAAATATTCTCTTATTACCCTTTCAAATCTTACAGCCAGTCCTTTGCACCACCTGTCTGTTTATTATACGGGAGCGAGGTTTTACTTTCGTAAAGCCTTTGTCCACCAATCTTCGTTTGCGTTGTTAATGGCAGAAATATGTTCAATGTTGATCACAGACAAGTCATCTTCGATTAAGGGTTATTGTCCTGATTTGTCTTGTTTGTGCCAGTTCCGGATTAGAAGGAAGAGGGTAGCTGGAGAAAAATTACTTATTATTAAATCGCACAACAAATACATTTTCTGCAGTCGCAATTTGGAGTATCAAACGACAAAATGAAGAAGAGAAGGTCGCAATGACATATTCAGGGAATACCTGAGACATCTTTTTTTTTCATCAAAGGTACATAAAATCCTCTATTACACGATTGCTGCCTGTATTCAATTATCTGATACGATATAGACATTGAGAAATGTTCTTGGTACATCACGCGTGGAATCTGGATTACGCGAAAGAACGTTCAGTAATGATCGCATCTGATTGGACGTTACACATCTGAGTAACGTTGTGACGTGAATGAAAGGCTTCAACACAAAACAGTGTCAACCAAGAAAGTTACCAAACCGCCGAACGTGATATTTTTCTTTAACCCTTTACCTAACATGGAAAGCAGACGACACTTGTATTATTTATATTTATTTATTGGTGTTTAAGGTCACATATTTCTGCACAATGGCTAATCATGACCGTGACAGTTTTAGGGGTGGAGGAAGCCAGAGTACCCGGAGAGAACCACCGAGCAACGGCGAGCAACTGTCAGCTCCCCAACATACTAACTCCACACATGCAGGGTTAGCATTGATTGAAGACAGGTGCACCATCGAAGTGCAGTACGCCTCAGTACACAACGTCACCGTGCCCCCACGTGGGCAATGGGGGGGGGGGGGGGTGAAGTGTCTTGCCCAAGGACACAACGCGGTTGCCGCAGGTGGGATTCGAACCGAGGACCTCTCGGCCTGCAGCCTGCACCTCTACCAACTGAGCCACCGCGCCCCCAGACGACACTTGTATAAAAAAAAAAAAAAAAAAAAAAAAAAAAAAAAAAAAAAAAAAATTCCTGAACAACTATATTTTTTTTCTTCATTTTTTGTCTCAAAAACATAGGTTATGACCCCTCGTTGGAACGAGCTCGGCGAGCTCGTTCCAACGAGGCTTCATAACCTATGTTTTTGAGACAAAAAATAATGAAAATTAATTGGCGATTTTTGAGAATAGCGCTGGCCGGTTTTTTCCCGTTACGTTGGGTAAAGGGTTAAAATGTAAGCTTCATTCACTTATTTCAAGTTGAATCGTGGTATAAATATAGAACACAACTCAGTTAAAGCATATGGGATCTTTCACGGGAGATTTCTATAGGGGAAATTCCTGACAGGCGAAAAACGTGTTTTATGAAGGAAAGTGAATTACATAAATTGGAAAGCACTCTGCCTTCTGTGTACGACTGTCGCGCCCCATCTGCCAAGGGTACATCGGATCACGAAATCAAATGCATGTTAGCTTTGTCTCAAACAGACATCAGCAGAATATACTTTACACTCATATTATCGAAATAAAATACCAGTTGCAAAACTATACACCATTCAAGAACAGACATTTTACTGGAAACAGATCGTTGCTTCCCAATATTATCAGATTGTCTGGTGACTCTCATGTACTGACATGTAAGGCATTTTACAGATGTACATAGAAGTCATGTCGACTTAGTGGAACATTCACATTGTAGAAACTCCTGTGTGTTTATTGTTACGATACCGTCCCATTCCAAAACGTCTTGAATAACTGAACAATTTACATTTCTTGTCCTACAAACATGGCTTATAACTTCTCACTGGAACGAGCTCTATGAGCTCGTCCCAGTGAGGGATACTAAGCTATGCTTTTAATGCAAAAGCTGGTCTGTTATGGTCGCCACGCTATCTGTAACGGATAGTGGCAATGTGACCACGCTGTCGACGTGACGTCCCTTGCTTGCGTCAATGATGGCGCACAACGCCTGTCTTGAACTGAAAACGTATTGCAACCCAATGATATGACACCCCTCTTCCACTATGCCGACGGTGTGACATTCCCTTTTCCACCTTGCCGATGGCTCGAAAATAGCAAAACTTGTACGTAACCTAGACGCCCCCTAATTGTCATATTTGAAACGTTTTGAGTGGTGTTTTCACACCTCTAGATATAGATTCAACCGGGACACAACTCGTCCTTTTTACCCTTCACCAAATTAACAGTCAAAATCGACCATAGCTATTCTCAAAAAATGCCATTCAGGCCATTCTTTCGGTATTTTCAGAAAACATATTACACTTTTAATACTAAGAGGCAATGTAAAACAATCTATTTTTTTTTATTAGAAATGCTACTTTTGAACCTCGACAATATGACAATTGAGAATCTACTCATCAATCCTCTCATTTAACCGTGTATATTATAATAATTTGTGTCCGATGATCCTCAGTGGTTAGAGCATTGAACTTCACACCAAAAGGACAGCAGTTCGATCCTGACTTGTGGTAACTACGTGGTGTCCTTAGGCAAGCCACTTAATCCAGACTGCCCTCGTGGGAGCTCGATGGCACCGTGTTCTGCCCGTTAGTGATGCACTTAACTTCAATTCCTCCATCCGTAAAACTGTCTGATACGAGGTGACCCTGGTTGTCGAAAGTGTAGTTAAGACACAAATAAATAAATAAATAAATAAATAAATAAATAAATAAATAAATAAATAAATAAATAAATAGGTCCGATAATTGCATGCAATCAATAACAGAAATGTGACAGAAATTTTCTCGTGGTTATCTTTCAACCTTTTTCAGCTGTAAACTGTAGCTCGATAGCAGGTAACATTTCTGAATTGCTTGTAAAAATTTAGACAAAAAACAATTCCAGAAACTTCTACAAAACTATATCATGTGACCCCCTCATTTTAACGAGTTGGTCGGGCCCGTTCCAATGAGGGGTCACGCGGTTTGATTTTGTTACACTTTTTTGAAAAAATCAATTAAAAAAAAATCGATATCGAATGCGTTGGATAAAAAAATAATACTATTTATGCTCGATTTGAATACATTTTCCCGAAGGGTGGGTGGGTGTGGGGGGGGGGGGGGTGACCCTAGACACATACGTTTAAGACACAATCTCTCACAACCTATAATATTTTACTCTTCACGAAACGCCTACAACAGTTGGAAACTGTTGCCTCTCCGACTTCACCAGGGAGTATCAATCATTTGCGAGGCGACTGCCTTAATCCCTATGCCGTGCCAGTGGCAGATAGCGCCGAGTTTGGTGGTGGCTTGGAGAGGGGTGTCCTTCCAACATCGGAAAACGTTTGAAAATTTATCGTTGAAATTGCGCCTCCTGGCGCACTGTGGTGTTGCAAATGGTGACATTGAGAAAGACATTTTGTTGGAGGTCCTTAATTGATATTTCGTCCCCTGAGTGCAATAAGGTGCCCCCCTGCAATGCTTTAGCATTGCAGATTGTACTTTGTTCCTCTCAAGGGACGATTTATTGGTATCTTTATCATCTCTACGATGTTTCGTTAACTCTTAACCTGCTGAGTATTTTCAAGATATTTTTCATCAAATCTAGTCATGGCTGCTGTGAAATTTGATTAAATGTGCCCAAATCATACTTATTTCATTGGCAAGAGAATCCTGTCATTGGCAGGAATATCTGCCAGCAGCATGCAAGGAGTTAAAGAACGTTAAATTAATGGGCATAATCGTTCAATTACACTTTTCTATGTTTTAGTGCTCCTTGTTTATTTCACCATTCGGGGAGCGCGGTTGCTCAGTGATTACGGCTTGAACTTCAAACCGAAAGGGCTAGGGCACTACTCCCGCCAGGGGTTACTGCGTTGCATCCTTGGGCAAGGCACCCAATCCCGATTGCCCATGTAGGGACACGGTGGTGCTGTGAACTAATGCGTACTGAACGTCGATGGTGCATTTGTCTTCAACCAGTGCTAACCCTGCTTGTGCGGAGTTAGTACGTTGGGAGTCTGGCAGTTGCTTGGTGGTTCTCTCCGGATACTCAGGCTTCCTCCACCCGTAAAACTGTCAAACACGATGTGACTGGTGCCGAAAGTATCGTTAAACCCCATTAAATAAACAAATAAATTTCACCATTCCCGTGTTAATTCACTGCCCATCGGAAATTCAGAATTGAACGATAAAATGGCAAAAGCTAAAAAAGAATTTGGTGCTCTGGAGATTGGTACGATTCGAACTGTGTGTGTGTGCCCCGTTATCACCATACGCAGTCTAAACACCACATATCAGTTCGGCTTGATAACAAATACCGTGGATGAATCAAAATGTTAAGAAAGAAATACCCAGATAACTTTTCGTAGAGACAGAAGTTCCAACAATTCGACTCTTTTTATAAAAGCAAAATCGACTCTTTTTATAACAGCGAAGAAAAATTAACTTACTTTGATATTTTGGATTGTTATATCCCCTGGAGCCCATCGTGAAGTTCATAAAATAATGCACAAAGCCACGCGCCTCTCTGTTGCGCTAAATACTCCAAGATACACAAAGTATATCTGTTCAAACTGTTCAAACTATATATATACAATACTTAAATGTGTTACATCGCAGCCACAACACCGGCAAATGTCAACAACAGATTCCCAATAATTGACGAAAATAACTTCCTCGACACAGGCAGAAAATTAGTTCTTGGTAGTATAGTTCAGAAACCCACTTTTCTAGATTCTAATCTATCGGATCATTATCATGGCTTTTCCCATGTAAACAGATTACGTATTGAGTTCAAGATATATGTGTTGTGGATATAGATTTACAAGTCTGCCATCCTGATTATCCGAATGAGTTTTAACAAGTTCTTTCAATATTTTCATTCATGTTGAACGCACAATACGCGCTACAACAGGGTGTCTCAAAGTAGGTAACAGATATTCAGCTATTACAGGAATATCAAATGACTTAACACATGCCTCTCAGGCTATAAAATAACACCTTTAATGTCACGACATTGCCCTTCTTGGGTGGAGGAGTTCAATAGATTTATTACCACTTATCAATTCGTTGTGCTCTGTCAAACAACTCAAACCTGGTTGACGATTTAACAAACAAGACTAGACTACATTTGCAAGAAAAAAAAAATCTTATGTTTTTGAGGCAAAAATTGAAAAATGACAAAATTTCAATGACGATATGCGAATAGCGCCGTCCGCTTATGGGCGTTACGCTTGATAAAGGGTTAACTTTCCAAATTACGTAGTTTTAAAGTTTTCTGCCGAAGACTATTGTATTTGACAGGGGTGTAGACTTTTTGTAGGACTCTCGGGATTTTGGGAGGAGTAGGGTCAGGTGGACGTGATCATGAAATTCAGTCCCAACAGAAGCTAACTAGGTCCACTAAAACTGGTAATTCACTCCATTTACATAGATTTAGCCCTTTACCCAACGAATCGGCCGCATCCCCCCACATAAATTTTCAAATTAAGCAGTAAAAAAACATATTTTAAATTTTTTCAATAAAACCAAATCATGTGACCCATTCATTGGAACGAGTTCGTTGGGCTCGTTACAATGTGGCTTCACATGAAGTGGCTTTGTTGAAATTTTTAGAAAAAAACTCTAAAAAACAATAATTAAAATAATAAATTTTTATACCATGTGCGTTGATTAAATGGATAACCATTTACCTAACATGAAAAGCAGACGACACTTGCAAAAAAAAATCTTGAATAACTATTTTTTTTATTTTTTTTGTCTCAAAAACATAAGTTATGACCCCACATTGGAACGAGCTCGACGAGCTCGTTCCAACGAGGGGTCATAACCTATATGTTTTTGAGACAAAAAAATGAAAAAATAATGAAAATTAATTGGCGATTTTTGAGAATAGCACTGACCGGTTTAGGCCGTTACGTTGATTAAAGGGTTAAACAAAATGAATGTCTAAAGGATGCAGTTGGCTCTTCACAGTAGTTTACTCTTCACAGTAAGATGACAGTTACTTTTCCCATATGTGAAGTTAAAAAAAAATAATAACAAACATTTGTTCTTGTTGGGAGATGTGGCAGGCGTGAGAGCGTTCGTCCCTTTTTGCTGTAACTAGGTGGCAGGTATTTGGCAACGGCTGAAGATAGCTTCAGTGCACAGATGATTACTTTTTGTTGGAAATTCCATGGTCTTTTTCCACCCCACCGACACCGAAAGGAGTTACCTCCCTGACTCCAAATTACTATTATAATTCTAGTGTGAAAAGGCAATCGGGTAAGCAACACAATGCGATAGAACACTACATTTCTGATAAATTCGATGGTGGGGAGCGGCCGTCCCTCCCTACCCACAACAGATGCGCTTCTGTATTTCACGTCATTTTACAGTTGATTATGGGGGTTGAAATAGTTCAACCCTTTACCTCATTTCACAATTAACAAGCGATCTACACATTTTTTCTTCACTTATTCACTTTCTTCACTTATTGCGTCAAAAACCTAGCTTTTAACCCATCATCGGAACCAGCTCAACAATGGATCAAAAGCTTTGTTTTGGGATAAAGTATAACCATTTTGTTTTCGTGTTTGGCAAACGGGCAAACTTTTGGAGATATCTAGGATTTAGTCGTTTTGTTACCAGAGGTTCACCAGAAAGAAGAGCGTGAACAGAATGATCAGTAACGGGCCAGGCATTTTCAGGAGAGCGATTTATTCGCTCGCCTACTGTTCGCCTTAAAAAAATTAAGAATGGCGAAAACTCGCCCTCCAGACTTTAGAAAGAAATTATTACCATAACAGCCTATTTCTGAAACCCACATCTTTTTCAGATCTCTGCTGTGTTAGTGGTCTCTATGAGACGGTCACACTGCCTCTCCCACAGCTCCGGGCCTCGGCAAGGCCGAGTTTGGGAGGAGCAGTATAGCCGTCTCATAGAGACGACCTTGTCAGCAGCACCAAATAGAATGTACAAAGCACACTGGGCATAAGTCATTAACCCTTTACCTAACCTGAAAAGCAGACGACACTTGCAAAATTCTTGAATAACTAATTTTTTTTTGTCTCAAAAACATAGGTTATGACCTTTCAATGGAACGAGCTCGTCGAGCTCGTTCCAATGAGGGGTCATAACCTATGTTTTGGAGACAAAAAAATGAAAAAATAATGAAAATGAAATGGCCATTTTTGTGAATAGCGCTGGTCGCTTTTGGCGTTACGTAGGTAAAGGGTTAATAGTAAAGCTTTATTTGCCACTTTTAGCTTTTGTAAGCTTGAGGAGAGCTATTCGCTCCCCTATGCCATGCGGGAGTGAGGTGGGGGGGGGGGCGATTTTTAGCCCTCCTACATTTTTAAGAATGCCAGGTGTGCAATACCAATACTTTTGTGGTTGAGGAGGGATAGGCTGTGGTTCCATCCTGACATCACCCGTTCGTACTAGATTACCATGTTGATTACCGTTGTACGAAAGAAAGCAGACATTGTTGGTCATAACTGTCAGAATTCAAGCAACACCCTGCACCTTTGCCGTGCTACCGAGTTCGGGTGCATTGATTTGAGAAAACACGAGTTTAGATTTTTATTGGTTTAAGAAGTGATTCGTAACAAATTAAATTCACTTGTATATAGTCATGTAGTTGATAAAGCAAACATTCACATGCAAGGTCATCTCAACCCTTCTTGCTACTAACAAAACTAACATAATATTGATAAACTTTCCATATTGCGTTGGTATATTAATTTATTTTCTTCCGTCTCCAACCAGTATATCTTGGAGAACATGGTCTAGAGCTCAGACCGCCCGTCTGTCCACACGTTTTATGTCGTAAGTCAACTATCGAATGTACTATTTAAATATCCTTTGGTATACTGGTAGCTTACTTGTGGAAAGCCAATCGACTTTGGGTGGGTCTCATTCTCTAATTTTCACCAGAGTTCTCACCAGTGTTGCATTTCGAAAGAGTAAAATATCTACTCGTTGCAGATATGCGTGTGTCGTAACTCAAGTACCGATAGCCAAATTTATTTGGTATGATAATAGGGGAAAGGCTAACAACAATGGATGGGTATCATTTCCTGATTTTGATCAGAGTTATAGGCCTTATTGTTCCTCGACGCAAAGTTCTACATTCCCCCTTTATATACATACTGGGTTCGTCCGTCCGTTTTTCGTATGCCTTCATTTCTCAACCATTATTTTTATGGGATTGAAGCTCTGAGACTTGTTTTTCGATCATTTCATCACGATACACTTGTAATTTCCACGCCGAAAACATCAACAATAATTAAGTCCTTGTCTACTTAAAAATGGTGTATTATAGTGGGTTACACATATGATAGAATCAACTCTTTCCTCACCTTTCTGTTTAGAATGGTGAAACTTACAAACGTATATATACTCTCAGCAGACTGCTAATGAGCATGATGTATATATACTTGACGCGATTCTTCAATTTTGTGGGAGTCACTGCCTTTGATCTCAGAAAATAAATTTAGCATTTTTTATGAAAGATGCAAACTTGGAAATAAAGAGCTTACATGGTTGTTGGCTGGTTATGCTATATAACGTGGTGGTAAAGCCTATGGGAAAGAAGTATTGTGATGCTTCTCCGCATTCTCGGATTTTACTGCGCCAGCCACGTTGTTTGTGTCTAAACAGAATTTCCGATAAAATAAGTAGCAAGAATTAACGTGCGATCTCGCCAGAGCGAGATCGCACGTTAGTTGTTGCTGTTTATTTTGGCGGAAATCCGGTTAAGATGTAAACGGCATGCCTTTCTGTTGTGGATTCAATGCGCAATCATTAAGACGAATTAGTTCCACGAGGTTGTCAGGTCTTACTGGCAAGACCAATAGGATTAGGAATTTAGTTTTGTTGTATCGTGTTGTCGTAACCCGTAGATCGTTCTTGCATTTTACAATTAACGTAACCCCTACGTAACCTAAACGATCGTTCGTCGGTTATTTCCCAGCCCGATGGTGGGTTCATATTCACTCATTCCAATTGATTTGTGTTCATTTTTATACAAACTGTTTTCAGAGTGTATCAGCGAAGCAGAAAATTTCTCCCACAGTGAACAAAAACAGATCCACTACCGGGGAGTATCTGAGTGGAATTCTTCCTGATTCTTTTTTTGTAGGGTTAAAACGTGTTAATGTGTCGTTACAGCTGACATGACTGTGACACGAAATTTAAATCAAGACGGGTCATTAAATAAAGGAACAGTTATAATAGATAATTGCTGTACCATATCGCAAAAATGCCCACAAGAACCGACGATATAATACCCGTTATCCACCCCAGTTCATCTGCTCTGTACAGTTGTAGTGAATTTAACTGCTGACTTTTTGTTAGGAATTTTACTCAGTCGAGAAAAAAAAGAAAGACTTTTTTCCGGCCGTCCCGCACAAACTGGTTCATTTTAATTCGGGACTAAAAATCCAATTTGAACGTGGTTTGATAATGAATAACTGAACATGTCAGTCTAAACGCGTGGGCTGAGTCCTCTTGGTACCTGACTTTCAATTTCGTTCAAGGTGAACTGCCACGGATAATTTGTCAACTAAATTTAGTTTGGCATCCTCTTTACATGTTTTAAATGTGTGTGATATAGTTACTCATTATATTAAAGTATACATAACAGACGTTCTCCACCAGTGAATATGAAGAAAACACAATTATTATTATTAGATGAAACTTGTCAATAAAATAGTCTACGTTGTTTATTCGTCATCATAGTTGTCACCATGTAGGCCTGTCAGAAAAGTCACACAGTTTAAAAGCCTGACTCACTTTTCATGAAACTCAAAACCTTTATTTAATTTTAATTCACTGATTTACAGTAGCACTAAGAAACTCCCACTACTCCGATAAAAGATAACTCTGCGTTGTATCTATTACACGTGAAGTGTGGTCCAAGCCGTGTGTAACATTTTCCCTTAATCTATATATTTATTGGTGCGTTAGGTCACATACATGTGCACAATGGCTAATCGTGACCGTGACAGTTTTACGGGTGGAGGAAGCCTGAGTACCCGGAGAGAACCACCGAGCATCGAGGAGAAACTGTCCGCTCCTCAACATTCTAACTCTGTTCAAGCCCCGCTCAAGCAGAGTAATAGCGGTTGAAGACAGGTGCACCATCGACGTGCAGTACGCCTTAGTACACGGCGTCATCATGCCCCCATGTAGGCAGCCGTGCCTTGTCCAAGGACACAACGCGGGTCGTCCCGGACGGGGATCGAAAAACTTGACAATAAAATACAGTCTGAGTTGCCTTATTCGTCATCATGGTTGTCACCATGTTGGCCTCTGTCAGAAAAGTCACACAGTTTAACCCTTTACCCAAACGTAACGGCCAAAACCAAACATCGCTGTTCTCAAAAATCGCCAATTAATTTTCATTATTTTTTGTCTCAAAAACATAGGTTATGACCCCTCGTTGGGACGAGCTCATCGAGCTCGTTCCAATAAGGGGTCATAACCTATGTTTTTGAGACAAAAAATGAAACAAATGAGTTATTCAAGACTTTTGTTTCATGTGTCGTCTGCTTTTCATGTTAGGTAAAGGGTTAAAAAGCCTGACTGACTTTTCATAAACTCAAAACCCTTATTTAATTTTAATTCACTGATTTACAGTAGCACTGTAAAACCTCGAAAACAAAACTGGTCCACTACCCCGATAAAAGATGACTCTGCGTTGTATCTGTTACAAGTGAAGTATGGTCCGAGGTCTGTGTAACATTTTCCCTTAATTGTCAAGACAATTGAAGAACTATTTTGTGTCTTCAAACCACATACTAATTTTATTACTATTTTTTTCTTCTTCAATTTTTGCCACAAAAACATAGCTTATGACCTCCCCCCCTTAAGCCGAGACCGTACCAGTGAGAGGTCATAAGTTATGTTTGGATGGACAATTAAAATAATTGTCATTCGAAGAATATATTTTGTAAGTGTCAATTTCTTCTCCTGTTAGGTAATCTGGTAGATAATGTGTTAACCCTTTACCCAGGATATCAATATTTATTATTTTAATTATTGTTTTTTAAACTTTTTCAAAAAATTTCTACAAAACCATATCACATGACACCTCAATGGAACGAGCTCGATGAGCTCGTTTCATTGAGGGGTCACATGATATGGTTTTGTTGACACTTTTTGAAATTTTTTTTTTAGCGGCTAAATTACACGGGCGGTTGTGGCTGCTGATTCGTTTGGTAAAGGGTAAATTGGCTTTAGATGTTCCTGCAGTGGTTTATCAGATCTGAGATACGATGTGTACAAGGTTCATCAGAAAAATGGGTTAAAAATATTATTTGCAGCAAATCACATCTATATTTAGAAGATTATATTAGTTGGTGGATAAATGGGCGGCAAGTCGACCAATCCAACAAATAGGCCCAAACAGACTGCTCAGTGTCACAGAAAATCGACGGAAAACATTTTATATTCAAATTGACAGTCAACGCATTCGCCTCCACCTCTTGTTCGACGTCATGAACAGGAAATTGAAAATCGCATAAAGTGTCTGATTTTGTTGTGGAAAATACTGCAAACTCCGTGAAAAGAAATAAGATTAAAAAACAAAGCGGCGTTGATTTTTCAGGGGATAAATATGAACAAATTCAGAGGGAGTAAAGTAACATCATCATCCCAGTGATCCATGTTTAAAAGTTTGCTAATATTTTACGTTAAAAAGGATGAATATCTGTTGAACAGAAAATATCCATTACTGCATATATTTGTATATTTATTTATTGATGTTTAAGGTCACATATTTACGCACAATGGCTAATCATGACCGCGACAGTTTTACGGGTGGAGGAAGCCGGAGTACCCGGAGAGAACCACCGAGCAACGGCGAGCAGCTATCAGCTCCCCAACATACGAACTCCACACAAGCAGGGTTAGCATTGGTTGAAGACAAGTGCACCATCGACGTGCAGTACGCATTAGTACACAACGCCACCGTGCCCCCACGAGGGCGGTGGAGATGAAGTGTCTTGCCCAAGGGCACAACGCGGTTGCCGCAGGTGGGATTCGAACCGAGGACCTCTCGACTTGCAGCCTGCACCTCTACCTACTGAGCCACCGAGCTCCCCTGCTGCATATAAGAAGTGATCCACCTAACTCGTTTCTTTATTTTGCTTTTAAAATAATCTTCTAATCTGACAGTGTATTTGTCAGCCGCGTGCTGGAGAACTTTGGGGGCCCTTTTTCCTTCGTTCAGATGGAGACCAAAATTGTATTGTTAAAGGTTGGTGGATATAGAACTTGATTATTTACAAATAAACATCAGTGCCCTGAATGACATTCGGATATTTGTTTATGAGTGGTTAAGTACTACAACCGCGCAAGCTAATATAGTAATATTGATAATGCGGCATTCTATAAACGGTTTATATCGAAATGTATAAAACAAGTTCAGTAAATTAGGTCTGGACCGAGCTAAAGCTCGGTCCAGACCCAGTTTACTGAACGAGTTTTGTAAATTTCGATATAAACCGGGACGAGTTGAAGATTCTCTTTATTATATGATCAAAAAAACCCACAAAAGACACTTAAATAGAACGAGAAACAAGCAGTGGCTTCCTTTAGGCCTGCAATTCGCGTTACAACTTCGGATGCGTTGTTTGGACGCAGTGTCTGCGTCAAGAAATAGTCCCTTATAGAGAATAGATTGTGAAATATTTAATGACACAAATTGAATGAAAATTTTTTCAATAAACATCAACTAGTTAGAGACAACAAATATTTATCATTTCACGTCCCCGCGTCTGAAACTACGATTATTCTCAGGCGCTTGGTTTTTCCGCGCATTACCATTTTAATAATTGGGGCTTAACAAACGGAAGAAGGGTCAACTCATATGATAAAATAAAATCCAGTGCGTGTGTGTTTGATTTTGCGGGATAATCTTCAAAACTATTGCATCGTTTACCGTCGTATTTGGCATGCATGTTCTGCACACTGCAGTGGCTGTTCGTTTCAACTTTCACTCAGATTGAACGTCTCCAAATTAATTATTTTTTGCTTTTTTTCGTCCACAGAACAGGCAGTGGGCTTGTATAATTTAATATGTGTAATACGGGGCGCGGTGGCTCAGTGATTAAAGAGACTTTAAACCGAAGGGTCGACGGTTCGATCCTGTCCAGCAGTAACTACATTGTGTCCTTGGACAAGACAGTTAATCCAGGGACATGGCGACAGGGTGTGGGGGGGGGGGGGGGGTCACCCCCCCCCCAATCCTGGCCAAAATTTCCTATAGTTGGAAATTCGGAGGGCAAGTCATGAGTAGTTGGAAATTCCATCTATCTGGATTTTAGAGCTTCTTTTGTGATGTCTCCTTTACTTCCCAAAATTCCAACTCGACTTCAAATTGGCAAAAATTCCAACTGTTACCATTTACAACTATAGTATACGCAATATCGAGCTTCATAAGTATGCTTGGTGTCAATCGGTACGAGATTTCTATAGTGCGTTTACTTATCGTAATAAAAAACATCCTCGAAGTACACTATAAGAAAATCACAACATGTAAAATCGTTAACCTTAGTTAATTCCATCATTCACAGTTTCAAAATGATGAAACATCAAAAATTGATCATTCCTGCATAAGATCTGATTTAATGTTAGGACAGGGTGAATTGCTCAAAGTTCTCGGCTTGAGCATTTGTTCAGCACATATTCAATTCCCAGAATAATACCAAATAATAATAACCTGATAATTCTATCATAAATGTGTTGGCCTTTCAGTTACTAGAATCAATTTTTTGCCCCTTTCATGGCTTCCATTTCTAAATTTTTCTCGGTTGTGAGTTTCCATCTAGGGGGGGGGGGGGGGGGGAGGGGCAACCCCCCTCCCGCCCCCTAGTTGGAAATTCACTATCCTAAATTGGCAAAAATTCCAACTGTTACCATTTACAACTATAACATACGCAATATCGAGCTTCATAAGTATGCATGGCGTCAATCGGTACGAGATTTCTATAGTACGTTTACTTATCGTAATAAAAAAACATCCTCGAAATGCACTATAAGAAAATCACATCATGTAAAATCGTTAACCTGAGTTAATTCCATCATTCACAGTTTCAAAATGATGAAACATCAAAAATGGATCATTCCTGCATAAGATCTGATTTAATGTTAGCACAGGGTGAATTGCTCAAAGTTCTCGGCTTGAGCATTTGTTTAGCACATATTCAATTCCCAGAATAATACCAAATAATTATAACCTGATAATTCTATCATAAATGTGTTGGCCCCTTTCATGGCTTCCATTTCTAAATTTTTCTCGGTTGTGAGTTTCCATCTGGGGGGGGGGGGGGGGGGGGGGGGCGGCGGGAGGTGGAACCCCCCTCCCGCCCCCTAGTTGGAAATTCACTATCCTACACCCCCTCCAATCAGGAAGCCTCTAGCCACGTCCCTGACTTAACCCCAATTGCCCACGTAGAGGCACGATGGCGTTGTGTATCTATACCGAGTCGTATTACACAGCGATGGTGTACTTCAACCGCTGCTACCTCTGCTCGTGCAGAGTTAGTAGCTTGGAAAATCTGACAGTGTCTCGCCTCTGCTCGGTGGTTCTCTCCGCGTACTCCTGCTTCTTCCACCCGTAAAGCTGCCCGACACTGTGTGACCCTGGCTGTTGAAAGTGCCGCTAAAACCCATCAAGAAAAACAATATATGTAACAAGATAGAAGTACGGGTAGAAGGCCACGTAGAGGAACCAAATGTGGTTTCATTTAATATTAATCATAGGATTGCCACCGCCCTACGTTATGGTTACCCACGGCCATGGCCTGCACTGAAGCTAAGAATCGGAACGGGGTAGCGAGCCAGGGCTTCAAGGTTTAGGGCAGGTATCCGTGAAGTGAACTGGCCGTCATAAATGAACTTGCTGACACACAGCACTATTCATCCTTAGGCCACTAGTCTAATTCTGTAAGAAATTCGACGCTGTTAGGACCTAGAACCAATCTTGCCCTCAAATAGTTCATTGTCCATGATTAGATTCACTCTTCTGGATATTTAAGTTGGAACTGATTTATTTCGGTCGAATGAATCTGAAAAAAAATCATGATGATTAATTTTCTTTGAATCAAAGCTAGAAATGTTGCTCAATTGGGACTTGATTTGATCGACATTTGATGGCATTACAATCAGAAATGAAGACTCACCACAGCCGTAGTTTTATGATTACGCCGTGCAGTTCCACAAATTATGTTAATATCTTGATGCTTTCAGGGGGAATTCAATACTTATCAACTGGAATATCTATAACTGGGTAGGAAAGAATATCCGCATGTCTTTATAAGTAAATGCACACCACATTACATCAAAAGTTGTCGGACGCGTAAATTTTCACAAAAGTGGGTAAACAAAAAGCACATAACAGCGTCGAATTCTGAACATAATTAGACTTGCGGACTGATATCTTGACAACACTGTGTATTAAAATACCTCGAAGAAAAAATAATTCGAAGTTTATATGGTCCTTGAAGGGTTGGGGCAACTGTGAATGCTCGAATTCACAGACTGTCCACTCTCCAGCACGCCACTGTTATTAGTTGGCCATCAACATTACTGACTTCGGTTTATTACAGGGCTTATATTTCGACGCGATTCCGAGAAACGATTCACGCAACAAAACCAGCGAAAATACAGGAAGATTCTCATCGCACCTCTTCTAGGATTCGCGTGAAAAGAATTGAGTCAATTTAACCCTTCACCTAACATATCGACAGCCAATTAACCAATACATGGCTAACATAACCTGAAATATCCTAACACTTACTTTGTCAATAAAATTGTACAAATGAGCCTTTCCAATGACATCCATATTTGTAAGGTTTAATTGGTAAATATTGTTTATTTTAAAAAACAAAAATCAGTTGATGTTTTAAAAATTAAAAAGCTGCAATGGGCAAAGAGTTAGCATGTGTTATCAGTATGCAACAGGGGTTCAGCCATAGTGGCCTCAAGGGATTCTGAGACAGTCAAAGCAGATCATTTTTTACGAGAATCCAAATGGATTCTCCCAAATTTAGATGAAATATAAGCCCTGTTTTGGTTTTGCTCACTACTTTGCAGGACCCGACTACACATAAAACGAAAACACGTAGCTTCAGTGTATATTCTAAAATAACAAATTTTCTTTTTCAGAAACTAAATTGAACAACATGCACATGGGTATATTTGTAAACTAATATCTTTTCTGAATTTTGTTTCCTATTTATTTATTTTATTTAATCAGTTTTTACGAAACTGAAAACTTGTCGTTATTATCCAACTTTGTAATTGTCACAAACTCTTTTTCTGTGTGTCTAGTTGTTTTAGCTCTTTTAGAGATGCTAACAGAGAGAGAGAGAGAGAGAGAGAGAGAGAGAGAATTAAAAACGATTGAAAACTTACACACAAATGTTCCTCCATCAATCAGGTTTTGTCTTCAATGCTCACACGAACAATAACATACATCAAATGGTGCAGTCATCAATCATCCGCACAAACCGTTCAGCTGAAACTCTACCTGAGGGCACCCTTAATTATTATTCAGTGATATAAAATAATTTTGTTGTCAGGTTTTCGACAAAAATATATAACCACAACTTTTAACCTTCCGCCTCCCACGGCTAGCAGACGACACTTACGAAAACTGTTCTTGAATAACTATAAATTTTCATTTTTTCCTTCAAAACATAGCTTATGACCCCTCATTAGAACGAGTTCAACGAGCTCGTTCCAGTGAGGTGTCATATGCCATGTTTTGGACGAGAAAATTGAAAAATAAAGCTTGATGGCGATCATTGTGAATATCGCTGGCTGGATATTTCCGTTACGTCAGCTAAAAGAGTGGCAGGAGAGAGATGGATCGGGGCACATTGTGGGGAGGAAAAGGCGGAGGGAGCTGAAAAGTAGTAGGTATAAATAAGAAGTGTTTAGCTCCAAAACCATGGTATCTCTCATACATGGACACAGCGGCTTTGGGCTGAAGCATGTAGCACACGCTCACCCCCCCCCCCTCTCCTACCTCCCCAAAACACATTGTACTTGAGAATAAGACCCTTCACCTTCCAGATCGTTCCTCGGTCCCTGGTAAAGGACGGATTCAGCTGGGGAGTTTTAACATCTTTAGGTGTACTATTCAAGCCAGAAAACAAGCAGACTGTCATCTGCAAAATGAGTTCCCCAGAGGGTGAATTTATTGATGCTACCCTGCATAGCAGGGTAGCATCACTAAATTTATCCCCTGTGAACCTCAATCTGAATCAGGGTCTCAAAACTAAACAGAAAGAGGTACCCAGAGGATAAATTGGCCCACTGTATGGGATAACATCATCAAATACACCCTCTGGGGACCTCATTCTGCAAATGTCAGACTGCTTATTTTCAGGCTTGGTACTATTACGTGCGCCTATCAGAAAATGATGTCCATTATGATGGTCGTATAAGGTCATGACCCACTTTATGTTTATCTGATAACATTCACAGGTATATCTATTTCATAAATACACCAACAGACTTAATCTTTTTTATCATTTATGACCCAATGTCCGAAATGTTTGTCCAGTCGAAAGAAATTGATAAGATAGTCGGGGATTATTTACAAACCAATGGATGCGCTTTATCTGAAGTACTATTCCAAATATTCTTTTGAATACAACACTGGGGTGGATGTCTTTCGACCTCGATATTCACACAATTCATATGTTTATTTTAAAGAAGCTTTTCAATTTGAATTGATATTATATTAATACATGAGCCCTCGGCATTAACGGGTCAGTGGCTACCAGGTCGTGACTGTATAACCCGAATAATGCAAAGAATGGTTTGTTCAGTGAAAATCATGCTGATGACAGACATCATTTAGAGAGGAGAAAACAGTCTAAAATTGAACTTTTTTTTATGGGCTTTCACATTAAATACCATAGAATTATGTAACATATCATTGCTTTAAACTTAATATATTCAAAAGTGAAAACATAAGGAATAAGGATACATTTCCACTGTAGATAAAAGTCCCACAAACAACATAGTTCTATTATATAGCTATATGTGCCAGTGTCGCATGTCTAGTTAATTTTTCTAAAGTGCCCTCTCAAAATCGCCCTCGTTGGGCTTGCCAACCCCACCGCTGTTTGGTGATGCCTGCTGAAGTATCACCTTACATTACATGACTACTGAGAAACGAATGTTGATCCCCCACCCCATCCCACCCCACCCCACCAAGACAAATGAGGTTGCCTGTAACTTCAGTGTGCCTTTACACTAGCCAGGTACAAGAACGTCTGTACCAAGGATTACTCGTTGGTGCTGCGTTCCTACCTGCTTTGTACAGGGGATGGATGAGCGGCTACATCCCCTCCCCGTCAAGGAGGTCTTCCCCCACCCCTGCAACAGGGATTCTGCCTTCTTTATTGTGGGCTTATCGGGGAATACCATAGCTTCCAATCGGGGAACCCCCCACCCCTCCATCGCTGAATTCCTGGCGCCACACCTGACTGCATAGAACACTGGATCGTGAGCCGAGTGAATCCCTTAGTATTGGCAGTCTAAGGGTTTTCCTGTGAAAAAATTATGATATCAAAGAAGGTATCTAGTAGCCTTTCGGAGAACAGAAGAAGGCGTTTTTTGATCCATCTAAGAGAACGAACTCTTGTCTGTAATGTTTCTCGATTGTGTTCATGAGTGAGTAGCCGGTTAAAACCCTTTATCCAACGAATCGGCAACATCCGCCGCGTAATATGCAAATTTAGCAGCCGATTTTTTTTTTCAAATGATATCAACAAAACCATATCGTGTGAGTCTTTGGAACGAGCTCGTCTGGTTGGGTTGGAAAGTTTTGAAAAATTAAAAAAAATGGTACTTAATATAATAAATTTTGATACCGTCTGCGTTGGGTAAAGGGTGAAACGTTTAACATTTAGGTTTCTTTTTTTGTTTGTTTGATGGTCGTGATTCAACAACACTTTCAGCAACCATGGTCATCTCGTGTTGGACAGTTTTATGGGGAGGTGGGGTGGCGGGGGGGGGGGGGGGCAGGAGTACCTGGACTGTGAGATTCTCCAACTTACTTACCCGGTACAAGCAGAGCTAGCAGCGGTTGAAGGCAAGTGCACCATCGACGTGCAGTATACCTTAGTAATTAGTACACAGCGTCACGGTGGCCCAGAGAGGTCTCGATTGGCAGGTAATTAGTACTGAAATGGTTAACCGGATAATCGGTTTGAAACCAGTTACCTACCTAACCGATTAGAAGAACCGTCAACCGGTTATCCGAAATATCGATAGTGATCGTCATTCCACGTTTAAAACGCAGTAAATCTGCCGCTTCTCCTTCGTGATAGATTACACCTCGAAGCCGCATTGTTAATATTGAGAAATAATCGACTTTGGCGTTCAAGACTTCGTTAATGATCGGCAGTTTCCGTGAGTAATGAGTAATCGCGGAAACTATTCCGTAGTGTGTATACAAACGAACGTTGTCGAGTTCTCGACAACGTTCGTTTGTATACACACTACGGAATAGTTTGAGAATACTGCTTTCCAATTCGTATAGTTCTGATCCCATGTTCGGTGAAATAATGGCCACGGATAACCGGATATTAACCGATTAAAGCGCTTAGTTAGTCGGTTACGAAAATGAGCCAACCGTTTCAACCCTACAGATAATGCGAATTTAGATTTTTAGGTAGCCCCAACAGCTGGTCACCATAGCATAATAAACGACTGTGATCAGTATAAATGATAATATGGCGGGGATTTAATAACCCTGTCTCTTAGCCACTCCCACTTGCCAACAAAATGAATATATTTGTAGATAGACCAATCAGGAGAGAACACAGAGATCCAGGTATCAGAGTTCTTAATCTTTTATTTATATCCCCCCAACCGGCATCAAAATATTTGTAAATAGGGCAAGCAGGAGAGCACGCAGAAATATATATATATACTCCCACCCCCTCACCGGCAACGCAGTTTCTTTTTGGGTGGGGAGAGTGTAGAGGTTATACTGAAATCTGCTTGTCCGACAGTTCGGGCACACATTCACTACCTCAAGCGACAGGAAGAGTGACCTAACACAAAAGATGTTCATTGTCTAAATATAGGACATTGTTTCCTTAATGTGATTCCCTTTAGTGGTTAGGGGTTGCCCCCCACCCCCCCCCCCCCCCCCCCCAAAAAAAAAAAAAACAAAAACAAAAAAACCGCTCATAAAAATGTCCGTCTGTAAGGTCGTCCGTGGATAGGATTTTGTCCGAGCTTATATTCCTTCTTTCTCAGGTCATTTTAAAAAATCTGGCACAGACATTAACCAGTACTGCGAACCCACAAGGGGAGTCATTTGTGATTTTGAGATCGGGTGAAGTCATTATTATTATTATTATTATTATTATTATTTATTGGTGTTTAAGGTCCTATATTTTTGCACAATGGCTAATCATGACCACAACATGAGTATCAACTAAAGACCAGGGGTGAGCGTTGATAAGCCATGTTGCTCATTTTATAGAGGGTTTGCACCTCCCAAGCATTGGTGACTGGGTCCTATTTTACCAGTAAAACAGAGCCTGTTTACCGCAGTGAATAGACACTGCTTCACTTCCCGGGGTTCCCGCGGGGAGGGTGAAGTTATTTTGGCAGAGTTATTGCCCTTTTTCGATATATGCATATTTTTGCATCCCTCGTGTATAATTTTGACCGTGCTTGGTCTATTTGGAATGCCGGTGGGTGGATGGATGGGTGGGTGAGTGTGGGGTGGTCCACACTTCTACATTGAGCTGTGTCATACGTATATTTAGAACAGTTGTTACATGTGATAGTTCAGATAGTTTTCGGATTGTCCCAATCGCTGAGTGAGACATCACATCTTGTAAACTAAAGTAAATGCCATCAACAGTATTTGGTGATTATGACGTGATTTACAGTAATACTTATTGACATTTTGACATTGTGACATCTTAGGGAAATTTATGTTTGTAATGTTTGCAAGTACAACAGAATGTGTTGACTTTTGACAGTGTGTGCCTTGACTACAGTCCAATTGCTGTTGACGCATTGATCTTCGTACAAAACTGGTCTGCGGCATTGTAATGCACATTTGGAATATATACAAACAGCAAACGAACACACAATAGCTTTTACAAACAGAAATTTACCTGGGTTATTTAATTTACATATTACTTTTAATTAGTTTGCCTTCTCAAATTGTGCAGTGTACGGAAAGCATATTTGATTTTATCAAAAACATATTTGCTTTTATCAAAAATGTACACGCTACCAATATATTTTTCACTCAGCCCAGTTGATTTGAATTAAATTTTAACCCAACTGATTTTAGAGTGTACATAATCATTCAGTTTTTAAAGATTAATGACATTTGTGTTTGAAGATAGGATTTTTCCTGGAACTTTGGGATGAAAACAGCAATTGAAGAGTTTGCCATGTCTGTTTACCGATATACTGAGCTGGGCATTTATTGCACTTTCTAATCTGTGCATATTTTGTCGGGCAGGCAAGATATTTTGTACATCTGAGTACTCCAAAGCGTGTGTATATTTTCGTCGGGCAAGCAAACGTATCTGCCCAACTTGATATTTCATTTTGCTTGCCCAACCTTTGCCCGATGAAACCCATGATCGGTAGATTTTTCGGGGAGAGGTGGGGGTTCACTCCCAGAATTTACACCTCTGAAGTAACTATATTCTATGGATGCGCCCCTGAAGTAATGTTTACACGCACATAATAACACGAAACCCGTAAAAAGTAACGATGGCCAAAATATAAAGTCCATAACCGTCAGTTATACCAACAGGGACGCCACAAAGGTTACTGATTGAAAGATGTAAATTTAATTTCTTTCGAGTGTGACTGCTCAAATCCCGACTGACAAAACATTTCAAATACATAAAGGCAGAGAAGACATGCCTTCATGATGTAGTTGAAATATTAATCAGCCGGGATTGTATTTCAAAACTTCAAGTGTTCTTGGAAATAAATTTGTAGATAAATACATTAGGAAGGCCTAGTGGGATACGCATGGATATCCCAACTTTTTGTTTAACCCTTTACTCAACGCAACGGCAAAAACCGGTCAGTTATTCGCAAAAAATACCATTCAATTTTCATTATTGTTTCATTTTGTTGTCTCCAAACATAGCTTATGACCCCTTATTGGAACGAGCTTAACGAGCTCGTTCCAATGAGGGTAGTGTTCAACCGATGATCGGAACCGGTCACCACGATCGGCCGTTTGTGGGCAATCGGATGACAACGACAACGGCTCCTGGAACATCGGTTCCATCGATTGTTGCCAAGTATTTTGTGATGATTCATAAACCGCAATATTATTATCTTCTGCAATTATTCAATTGTTAATGTAAAATGATGTCAATGATACCATTCAGTAAAGTTGAAAAACCACCTTAATATGTATTCTTAATCTCTCTAGACACCCCTTTACGGGATATACAAGTTAAACGATATGTAAAGGTTACAATTGAGCGTACTTGCGGCAGTCGCCAGTTCATACCGGAAAAGTGAAGGTTGAACTCCATTGACTCAGGTCGCAGTAAAAATTACCAGTTGCGCGCACTTGGGTGGTAAACGTGGCTCTGAGAGCCACGTTTACCGCCCAAGTGTGCGCGACCGGTAATTTTACTGGACCTAAGTCAGCAGAGTATAACACTGTGAAATATGTTCAATTTAATGCAGTTCCTCGAGCCTCGACTTGTCTAGTAGAGCACGGTATTACAATAGGAATCAGCCAATTGTGAGCTCAGATAGCCAGCGGCCATTTTTGGTAATCGGTTAAACACTAATTGAGGGCCATAAGCTATGTTTTTGACGCAAGGATGAAACAATTAGTTGTTCAAGAATTTTGTTTGCAAGTGTCGTCTGCCTTTCGGTTCGGTAAAGGGTTAATTAGATATGATACATCAAATTGGTCATTCTGATCCCTCAACAACTTGAATCGGATGAAACAGACATCCATTTGTGTGACCAACTGTTTACGTGCGTCGTAAGTCACGTGGGCAATTGGGATTAAGTGTCTTGCCGCATTTGGGATTCGAACCGAGGACATCTCGGCTTGCAGCCAGCATCTCTACC
Organism: Pictodentalium vernedei; assembly: GCA_031216915.1. Classification (NCBI taxonomy): domain Eukaryota; kingdom Metazoa; phylum Mollusca; class Scaphopoda; order Dentaliida; family Dentaliidae; genus Pictodentalium; species Pictodentalium vernedei. The sequence continues at coordinate 202,849,538 of CM062292.1, forward strand.
TAATGAGCCACCGCGCTGCACTCCCCAACGTACTAACTCAACTCAAGCATGGTTAGCATTAGATGAAGACAAGTGCACCATCGACGTGCAGTACACCTTAGTGCACAGCGCCACCATGCCCCCATGTGGGCAATCGGGATTAAATGTCTTGTCCAAGGACATAACACAGCTACCCCCCCCCCCCCCCCGGGGGGATCGAACCGTAGACCTTTCGGTGTGAAGTCCAGTGCCGTAATCACTGAGGATCATTATGATCGGATTTTAAGATATAACATACTGTGGAAAAGGCATTTTGTAATCTTGCCAATGAGGTGTGTTACATCAGTAAATATTATAACTCTTATGTTTATGTACAAAATGTTGTATCAGAGTCCCGCTCTTGTTTCTAAGGCCATAATGGTAAAGGTAGATTTATGCACTATGCTAAAAAATCGTCAATTAATTATCATTACTTTTTCATTTTTTGTCGCAAAAACATAGGTTATGACCCCTCATTGGAACAAGCTCGTCACCCATCCAAGGATTAACCGGGCTCGACGTTGCTTAATTCGAGCACACTTGTTTTTATTTATTTATTTATTTATTTATTTATTTATTTATTTATTGGCATTTGATGGCATTTTCAACATCTTTGGCCATATGATAACTAGAGCTGAAACGATGAACCGATTAATGGATTAACCAATGATCAACATCTTTATCGATCAAAAAAGTAATTGATCGATTTAATAGAGTTATTTTTGAATTTCTGTATTATGTGGGTTAACAAAGGAACAAACTTGCTCCAAAACAGGTAAACATTGTCACAATGACTCACATCAATTATAAGAGACACAGTAAAGCATGAATGTTACGTGCTGACATACTTGCATGATCATATACTGTATCAGTAGCTGGAAATGGTCGTTGTTAACCCTTTACCCAAGGCGGGTAGCAGACGATACTTGCAAAATAAATTCTTGAATTGCTAAAAATTTTCAATTTTTGTCTCAAAAACATAGCTTACGACCCCTCATTGGAACGAGCTCAACGAGCTCGTTTCAACAAGGGATCATAAGTTAGGTTTTTGAGACAAAAATTGAAAACTTAATAAAATTTGAATGGAGATTTTTGTATATATCACCGGCCGGTTTTGACCATTATAGTGGGTAATAGGTTAATGTAAATCATCAACGGTACGTCAGTTATTCAGCTACCTATTAGGGCAAGTAATTAATCGGTTAACCAAGGTTTATCCAATTGATTAATCGATCAACAAAACCCCTTTAACCGTTTCAGGTCTAATAATAAATCAAGTATCAAGTCAAGTTTAGTCACTCGTTTATACCCATGCTACCCGCATTAGAGGACTTCCACACCAAACGTTGGTTTCCGGGTAGTATTTTACCAGTAAAGCAGAACCTGTGTACCGCAGTAAAGAGGCATCACTCTATTTCCAGAGGTTCCCATGGCAGGCCTTTAAATTCGTCCCAACTGACGACGGTAAACGCTGTGCCCAAATAAGATAATTGCGCCCAAATTATGCGGAGTTTGAAACTTTTTTCAAAGTTTTGCAGTGTTTCGGCAATATATAGTTTGGCCAGGTTTCCCCGAAGCTTGCAATATAGCTTAGGGCCTACCTTCGAATCAAACAATGCAACAGATAAATAATTTTTTTAAAAACCCAGAGAGTTCGCCATAGAAAAGCAATCGGCGTCGACAGTGTCGTATACAACACTTATTTATTTATTTATTGGTGTTTAAGGTCACATACTTGTGCACAATGGCTAATCATGACCGCGACAGTTTTACGGGTGGAGGAAGCTGGAGTACCCAGAGAGAACCACCGAGCAACGGCGAGCAACTGTCAGCTCCCCAAATACTAACTCCACACAAGCAGGGTTAGCATTGGTTGACGACGAGTGCACCATCGACGTGCAGTACGCCATAGTACACGACGTCACCGTGCCCCCACATGGGCAGTGGCGTTGAAGTGTCTTGCCCAAGGACACAACGCGGTTGCCGCAGGTGGGATTCGAACCGAGGACCCCTCGGCTTGCAGCCTGCACCTCTACCTACTGAGCCACCGCGCCCCTGCACCTCTACCTACTGGGCCACCGCCCCCCACCCTCTTCCCGTATACGACACTGTTGACAGTGATTGCTTTTCTGTGGCGAATTCCATATGATCATGCACTAAAAGCTTGAGATCTATTATATTCATATTTGTGGAATTTCTCAGTAAATGCCACGCGCAATTTACAAATAGACCTTTGACTCGACACTGAGAAACTAAGAAGCCTTCTCGAGTTAGTCGAGTAAACGTACGTTAAAGGGTGGTGGGAGGGTACCAGTGATAATGGTGAAGACCTATAACAAGGGTTTGAAAAACTAGCATTTTAAGACGGGAGACCCAAAACTTAAAACACATGCCAAGAAGAAGAGAATACCGGTGTTTTTTCTTCAATCATGCAGGCCACATCCATATTTGGCGTTGTGCCCAAATTAAACTATTCAATTAAAGGTCTGTCCTATGGGACGCCTCGTTTCTAATGATGTAATTTCCAGAACTTACAGAGTGACAAATTATATATGCAATGGTTGCAGATGGCGGGATTTCATGCCACACTTATCAATAAATCTGAAAGGACATCTCCATCTGGGTTAATATAAATTAATATAAACAGTTCGCACCTCGTGGCCATTTTCCCGTGTTGACAAACTAATTGACAGTTCTGAGATTTAAACTGTGTTTCAATAATCTTGACCGAATTATATATTCATTGTCACGTAATAAACATACTAATAAACTAAATTAGACGTAAATAATAGATATGTTAAAAGCCTATTCAAGTTCACTCCCGGTGCTTCCCAAATACAACCTTTAATTTTTCATTTGCTCAGATCTGACTAATTGTGTATGCACTCCCAGGTCAGGTAAACGTCTGAAAGAGATGGCAATAAAGAATCTGAAAGTGAAAGTAATTGAAGAAAAAACTCCCCTGCATTTACACTCCTTATTCGGTCCACCGGTGCAACCGACTCTGTCGTAAAAGGAGAATACCCCAGCACAGGACATGGACACAGGAGGTCGAAGAGCTAACAGTGATTTGTTTACTCATACATGAGCTGTGTCTGTAAGACACATATGATGAACCCGCAAAGTCTCTTACACACAAACCACGTACCACACAGGTGAAATCCTACAGAAAATTGACCTAGGACGACATATTATTTATTTATTTATTTATTGGTGTTTAAGGTCACATATTTCTGCACAATAGCTAATCATGACCTCGATAGTTTTACGGGTGGAGGAAGCCGGAGTACCCGGAGAGAACCACCGAGCAACGGCGACCATCTGTCACCTCCCCAACATACTAACTCCACACAAGCAGGGTTAGCATTGGTTGAAGACAAGTGCGCCATCGACGTGCAATACGCCTTAGCACACAGCGTCACCGTGCCCCCACGTGGGCAATGGGGGTGAAGTGTCTTGCCCAAGGACACAACGCGATTGCGGTGGGTGGGATTCGAACCGAGGACCTCTCGGCTTGCAGCCTGCACCTCTACCTACTGAGCCACCGCGCCTCCACCTAGGGCGACAACCTGTATTTTTGTGAAATGTTCGAGCGAATCAAAACCCTGACAATATGCGCACCTCTGGAAAATGTACAAACATTCTGTGGAATAAAAAAAGTCCTAGCTTGAAAACTGTGAGAGGAGTTATCCGAACAAACAGTGTACCCTAGATGTGGACGGACCGACGGACAGCGGACGGACGGATAGGGGTAAAACAATATGCCCCGAATATTCATCGCGGGGACATAAAATGTTTTGATTCACATGCAATCCCTCAATGATATTGAAACCCCATCATTGAACGTTTTTATTGCCCTGCAGAGTCTGCCGATATTACTACACAATCGAGACACTCGAAACTTTTTACGCTTTTTGATTGAAATCTGAAAAGCATAACTAAAGGCAATCTACAGCCTATGGCTTTGCAGTTGTTTCTGGGCAAGTCTTGGCTGCCTATATAGAGACTTGCCTAAAAACGACTGCCAATGCACTTGGAATGTAAGTTGCAGGTTTCCCCCAAGGCAACATGTTGGGGCACCTGTTCTATTGCAGTGAAAACTGATCACAGTCGGAATGAGGCCCTTAACCCTTTACCCAACGTAACGGCCAAAACCGGCCAGCGCTATTCACAAAAATCGCCAATTAAGTTTCATTAATTTTTTCATTTTTTGTCTCAAAAACATAGGTTATGACCCCTCTTTGGAACGAGCTCGTCGAGCTCGTTCCAAAGAGGGGTCATAACCTATGTTTTTGAGACAAAAAAAATGAAAAAAAATGAGTTATTCGAGAATTTTGTTTGCAAGTGTCGTCTGCTTTCATGTTAGGTAAAGGGTTAAGGCTTAAAATTACACGAGTTAAGTTGTATAGTTATGCACTTTGTATATATTATGTGTGTGAAAAGAACGGAAAGCCTTTCAATCTACGCTCATTATATGCAAGAAATGTTGTTTTTTTTTAAAATACCCCTTTCCCTCGCTGATTTGAAAACAAAATTGCCTGAGGATCAATTAACAACGAAAACAGATAGAATATTGCCCATTGTTTAACTTGGATGTAGAAGCATGGGCGGACCCTGGTATTGTGATGGAGGGGGTGGGGGGTTATCCCGAAGGTCGAGAGGCCCTGAACTGCTGACGTCCGCTGGGGGGCTTGAAGGTTCTGCGAGGTCATCATATTGAAAGTGACATAGTACACCTTGATATTGTCCCAAAATACCATGGTATACCTGGTTTTCAGCTTGTACACCATATCTTGGGAAAATAATTTTTGTACAATGAAACAAGCGCATAGCCAGGTATATATATAGTGGGGGAGGGGGGCGCACAGGGATCTTTTGGGGGACAAGCATTTTTATGCCACAGACATATCACAAAGGTCGAAATCCTTAAGTTAGGGAAAAGTATGGAGGAGGTGTCCCTCTCGCGTTCGTTTGATCGAGGTATTTTCATAAAATTCTTTTGGGAAGGCGTGACCTGGCATCCCCAGAGAACTTTGAAAAAAATACCCCCAAAATGGCGCATTTAGGAGACATTTTAAAGAGCTTCAATTTACACCAAGCGTGATATGTCATCCATAATTTCACATCGTAAAATCAGGTTTTTTAGAGGGGCAGTGGTGATTTTTGGCGGCCATGGTTCCCCTACCCCCGGCTACGCCACTGCCATGATTTTCTTTTATAATGTGCATCCGGTATGTCCACGGCAATGTCGTAACGCATATTGTAGGTTATATTTCACAATGGAAAGTATTGGGACTAATATTTTGTTTGTATAAATTACATGGCATGCAACATTATAATTTGATTACGAAGTTTACAGAAAACTAATAAGCAAAAACTCGATTGTCTCACATGTATGCAACTAGGAAAAATTAGAAAGTGGGGTATACGCCAGGTCTGCCTCGCAAGAATGTGCCATTGTGGAAATATGCATGACAGTGCAAACCTCAGTGACCATGGGCCAGAAACGAACAATTTTCTTGTACTACAGTCACCTTGAGCTATTATCAGCGACAAAGAATACCCGATAATAAGGAAACTGACCAGGTACCTAAACCGCATAGTGTGGTTTTATCTACTGCACAGTTACGCATTTTGGTCGCTGTAGAGCAGTGATTTAATCCTTTACCTAACTCAAGGGCGCCGGAAGCGGGGGTGGGGGAGAACTGTCCCTTGTCACGAGGTTACAGGGGCAGCGCGAGCCCTTTGCGCCAGAGGTTCACCAGTGGAATCGACTTTACTTTCCGAGAACTGTAACTATGAAACTCGAGTATTCGTTTCTAACCCATTTTACGTGTGCCAATGTCAACGGGGTGGGTGGGGGTGCGGGGAATTAGATTCAAATGACGTAGCTGAATCGATAATGACGCAAGAAAGAAGCTGTATGTACAACCGGCGGAGTGATTTTACAAGCTTTTTTATCGTCTTATGACTGGAACAAGCGTTGTTGTGTTTGTCTTCAATTTTTGCCTCAAAAACATAACTTATGGTCCCAAATTGGAACGAGCCCGTTCCATCGAGGGGTCACAATCTATGTTCTTGAGGCAAAATAATTTTTATGTCGTTATCAAGCTGTAGATTTTTTGGCAAGTGTCGTCTGCTATCCATTTGCGATAAAGAGTTAAAAATATACCGGATCCTATCATTTCAAAAGCATACACAATACATGTGCATGCACATATAATTCAAAGTTGTTTCAAGTCAATTTGCCTCAGGGGCCATGGAGATGCATATATATCAGTTGAAGAACCACTTCGCCAATCCTTTTAAATTTGTCTTCCGTAGCAATTTAGGTTTTCCGCGAAACCGCCTACAAACAAATGTGGTTGTCTTCACCCATTTACTGATGAATGAATGAATGAATGAATTTGTAGTCTAGGGTACACAACCATGAGCAATTACACAATTGTAAAGAGGACAACAATACTATGTGAAGTGACAATTGCCTGTCTTATTGCACACCCAGGAAGACAGCCAGTTGGGCAATGCCACTTCGCGTAATTACAACAGACCTGTCAGAATTTTAAAGTTTACGGTAATCATCGACGAGCGCGTTACAATGAGAGGCCATAAGCTATGTTTGAAGTACAAAAATGAAAAAATAAAACTTTATTAGCATTTTGTGTATAGCACTGGGAGGGATTGGTATATATGTTAGGTAAAGGATTATTAATGTATCGTAATACAGCACTTACCGGAGTCTACACGCTTGCCGTTCATTCTGGTGAAAATCTTTGGCTTCTTGAGAAATGAGAAGGATGGAGATGTCTTGTCTGAACTGGGTGTTTCGTTTGGGGTCAAATAGCCCTGTTGGTCTTCGTCTGGTTCGCAATACACCTTTGATTCACGATCCTTCATGCCTTGGTTTTTCGAAACTTCTATGTCCATTTCCATTATGAGTTTTACACGGAAATTCTATCCTTTATGGTAAACAGAGTGTCACTGATTCTACAACGACACAGAGAATATACACTTAAGTTTTGCATTTATTATAGTCCCCCACGGGTTACCGCGAGGGGACTTATGGATTGCACTCCGTCCGTCAGTCAGTCAGTCTGGCTGTCCTTCTTAACTGTTACCACCTGTATCTCCGAGATGGTTGAATGTTGGTGTTTCAAATATTTAACATTAATCAGACATTATGAAGATATGATGCACGTCAAATGATGTAGAAAAAAAAATAAAGATGGCTGAATGGCGGGCATTTTTGTTGTAATTTTTTCATATTTTTGCTTATTTTATGCGTTACCACCTGAATCTCCGAAATGCTTGGATGTTGGTGTTTCACATTTTTAACATTAATCAGAGCTTATGAAAATATGATGCAAGTCCAATTTTGTGGAAAAAAAATTAAGGATGGCTGAATGGCGGCCATTTTTATTGTCATATTTTCGCATTTCACACCTTTATATCCTATCACCTCTATCACCGAGGGAGATATTAACGTATTCAGGATATGAGACTTTCTTAACAATGTCTTGAACAAGATCGAAAACCTGTGCAGTTTGATCATTCTGAACAGAGTTATGCCCCCTGATTAGTGAATTTTTGCGCATTTCCAGCTTCTTAGCATGATAACTTGAACAAATATTAGCAGATTCTGTCATTATTTGGTTTGTGAGACTTTCTTAACAAATTCTTGAACAAGTTTGATAACCGGTACGGTTTGATGATACTGGTCCTTAATTAGTTAATTTTTGCACATTTTCAGCTTATTAGTGTGATGACTTGAAGAAATATTATCTGGTATTTGGTATATGAGACTTTGTTAACAATGTCTTGAAGGAGTTCGAAAACGGTGATCATACTGAGCAAAGTGGTGGCACTCAATTAGTTAAGTTTTATCTGCTTATAGTAGTTTAGAAGTTATGCCCCTTCATTTTGTAAAAAAGTGTGTAAGTGACAGATTATTTCCACACTTCTCAACCATCTTCAGTGCGATAAAATGCAGGTCAAGTTTGATTTCTGCTTCTATGCCTCTGCTAGTTTGAGTCATGCCCATCGAACTATGGAAAAATGTAAAATTGAAGTTTTTCTTCTGTTTCTGTCAAACAAAAGTTACTTCACGTGGCCGATTTTATTTTTCAGACTTCTTCAACATCTAAACCTTCATGGAATATGAGATGAAGACCAGTTTACTGCTACATGAACCACTTCCCCATCTGTAAGACCTCCCTTGGTTCACCATATTGATGGACACAAGAGGCTGCTGTGGTTAAGGTCCAGTCAGTGTGATTATCATGTACTTGATGATTTTCGAACAACTAGTGATAATCTCTCCGTGGATTCAATTCTATGGATGACTGGTTCAGGTTAACAGCGCATGATCATGAACCAGTGCTGACTGTATCCGGTGTTCCTCTGTCCAGAATCAAGATGTAAATTCCATTGTTCTTAAAAGGGTGGTGCTTATGAATCAGGCCAGCGGTTCTACGCTGCCGAAGAGGTTCGGAATTTTTCATATGTCATTATGCTGCAATAATATATTGATCAAGTTTGAAAATCAGTTTTATAAAGTTTTTGATTGCCAGGATTATGCCCCTTAGTTTGTTAACTTATCGTGAGTTTATGTTCATCAGGTCGTTAACTCGGAACAAATGTCAATGCATGTCAACAATTTTCGATATGTGAATTTGCTACTATAATACCTTTATTGAGTTTGAGAATCAGTTTCATGCTGTATTTTTACGCGAGTTATGGGCCCCAGTTATTGCCCTTAATATTTTTAGCTCAACTTTGGCGAAGCCAAATTTGAGCTTATGCCATGGCCCGTCGTCCGTCTGTCCGTCAACAATTGGATACGGCTCGGGCTAGAGGCCGTATTTATGAACCGATCTTTACGAAACTTCTTGGGTACCTTTGTTATGACCGTGGGACGAGAACGAGTGTTTTGGGGTGCGGTCCGAAATTTAAGATGGCTGCCAGCAGCCATTTTGTACCGACGATGCAGAAATCTGTTTTTTGTACAGAACTTCCATATGAAAGCTCTGATTTGAATAATTTTTTGTATGAATGTTTAGTACCATGGGATACATCACATATAATACGGGGTTTTTTCTCGTGCGTAAATTATGCAAATTAGACTAACTTTGATGTTTTTTGGTGTTACTTTCAGCACTGTAAGTGCAAATGCCAATACGGCTCGGGCTAGAGGCCGTATTTATGAACCGATCTTTACGAAACTCCTTGGGTACCTTTGTTATCACCGTGGGACGAGAACGAGTGTTTTTGGGTCCGGTCCGAAATTCAAGATGGCCGATGGCAGCCATTTTGTACAAAATTTGGTGCAATCGGAATTTTGCACAGAACTTCCATATGAAAGCGCTGATTTGAATAATTTTTTGTGTGAATGTTTAGTACCATGGGATACATCACATATAATACGGGTTTTTTTTTCTCGTGCAGAAATTATGCAAATTAGATGAACTTTGATTTTTTCAGTGCTACTTACACACAGTAAGTACACATGTCAATACGGCTCGGGCTAGAGTCTGTATTTATGAACCGATTTTCACGAAACGTCTTGGGTACCTTTGTTATCACCTTGGCACGAGAACGAGTGTTTCTGGGTGCGGTCCAAAATTCAAGATGGCTGCCAGTGGCCATTTTGTACCGAAATTAGGTCTAATCAGTTTTTTGTACACAGTTTCTATACGGCTCAGGCTAGAGGCCGTATTTATGAACCGATCTTTACGAAACTTCTTGGGTACCTTTGTTATCACCGTGGGATGAGAACGAGTGTTTTTGGGTATGGTCCGAAATTCAAGATGGCCACCAGCAGCCATTTTGTACCAAAATTAGTGCAATCAGTCTTTTGTACAGAACTTCTGTTTGAAAGTTCTGATTTGAATAAATTTTTGTATGAATGTTTAGTAACATGGAATACATCACATATAGTACGGAGTTTTTTTCTCGTACAGAAATTATGCAAATTAGACTAACTTTGATGTTTTTTGGTGTTACTTTCAGCACTGTAAGTGCAAATGCCAATACGGCTCGGGCTAGAGGCCGTATTATGAACCGATCTTTACGAAACTCCTTGGGTACCTTTGTTATCACCGTGGGACGAGAACGAGTGTTTTGGGGTCCGGTCCAAAATTCAAGATGGCCGATGGCAGCCATTTTGTACAAAATTTGGTGCAATCAGATTTTTGCACAGAACTTCCATATGAAAGCGCTGATTTGACTAATTTTTTGTGTGAATGTTTAGTACCATGGGATACATCACATATAATACGGGTTTTTTTCTCGTGCAGAAATTATGCAAATTAGATGAACTATGATTTTCTCAGTGCTACTTACACACAGTAAGTACACATGTTAATACGGCTCGGGCTAGAGTCTGTATTTATGAACCGATCTTCACGAAACGTCTTGGGTGCCTTTGTTATCACCTTGGGACGAGAACGAGTGTTTCTGGGTGCGGTCCAAAATTCAAGATGGCTGCCAGTGACCATTTTGTACCGAAATTAGGTCCTGTCAGTTTTTTGTCACAACTTCTACACAGCTCATATTTGTGAACTGATCTACACGAAACTTCTTGTGTACCTTTGTTTTCACCTTGGGACAGGAATGAGTGTGTTTTGGGGTGCCTTTGTTATCACTGTGCTATGAGAACAAATATATTGGGGTTCAGTCAGACCCACTCTGGGACTCAAAGATTTCTTTTCTAGTTTAGCATCTGACTGTCACCCACCTTTACAATACTTTACCTATACATTTGTTACAGGCAATGGTCAGTATTTATGTACAGACCGTTACAATACTTTATATGTACCTTTGTTATCAGGTCATTACCTAGATGTTTGTCATTGCTGTGTCACATACTATACATGTACATGTCTTTGTCTTGACAAGTTGAGCTACAGTGTCATTGACACTTTCATTTCATGTTTTAGACAGCTAGCGCAATAATTCAACCAAACCTCAATGGATTCAAATAAATTTTGGCCTTTGTGGGTTTGTTGCTATCGTTTGTTGATCGAGTTTGAAAACCAGTTTAGTCAGATTTTTCTCACCAGAGTTATGGCCATTGTCTGTCATGATCCTCAATCGGTGTCCTCAACAAGTCGGCCAGACGTCAGTGGATCCCCTCATTTTTTTTTCGTTTGTGAGTTCGCTGCCACAATATACTGATCAGAGTTGGAAAACAAGCTTTGTTTGATTTCTTTTCGCACGATATATTTTTCACCAGACTTGCAATATTTCTAGATTGTGATGATCCTCAGTCCGTTTGCGCGACAACTCTACCAAACGTCGACCGATTCCATCCTTTTTTTGGTGTGTTCAGTAGTTTATTGCCATAATATATGGATCAAACTTCAAAGATTTCCCACAGTTTTTTGTATGTGAGTTTGTTGCTATAATATCTCAATCCTCTGTTTTTCGATTTATTGTGATTTTTCTTATCAGCGTTATGGTCTTACGTTTATTTATTATCTTAGATTTCTGTCAAAGCTTACACCAGCAGCTGTCATTAACTGGTTGAGGGCTATATTATTTTTGTTGTCTGAATTTGTTCATCAAAATTTGTTTTATTACAAATTATTGGAGAGTGCCTGTGGGCACTCTCCAATAATTTGTAATAAGACAAATTTATATAAACAAAATATTATTTGTGTCCGTTGGGAGCGCGGTGGCTCAGTTGGTAGAGGTGCAGGCTGCAAACCGAGAGGTCCTCGGTTCGAATCCCACCTGCGGCAACCGCGTTGTGTCCTTGGGCAAGACACTTCATCTCCATTGCCCGCGTGGGGGCACGATGACGCCGTGTACTAAGGCGTACTGCACGTCGATGGTATGCATGTCTTCAACCAATCTAACCCTGCCTGTGCTGCAGTGCGGAGTTACGATGTTGGGGAGCTGGCAGCTGCTCGTCGTTGCTCGGTGGTTCTCTCCGGGTACTCCGGCTTCCTCCACCCGTAAAACTGTCACGGTCATGATTAGCCATTGTGCATAAATATGTGACCTTAAACATCAATAAATAAATAACAATAACTTTGTGTCCGTCTGAATATGAAACAGGAGCAAGGAAAATGTTGGCTTTTGCTCTGGAACCCTATTTGTTTTGAAAGCCCTGGGAGTGGCTTCTAGCACTCAACCAGTTAAGACTAGGTCGAAAACATATCGATGCCCACCTTTTGTTGGTTGGATATTTGTCCTGTGTCCTTGGGCAATATTAAATGTCGATTGTCCACACATGGGCACAGTGATGCTGTGTATACTAAGGCGTTCAAGACGTCAATGTACACTTGCATTCAACCAATGCTAACTCTGCTTGTGTCGCGTTAATAAGTTTGACAGTTTGACAGTTGATCGCCGCTGCTTGGTAATTCGCCTCGGTAGTCAGGCTTCCTCCACACGTGAAACCGTCCGGCACGCCTGGTTGAAAATCCACTACATGGATGTTTTTCTGTAAATTCCTTTATCTAATCTATACCGAATGTCAAACCTATCCTACTTGGCTCTGCAGAAATCCAGGAATAGGCCAGGATAAGAAGTAAATACAAAATACACATTGGAATAAATTGCATGTTCCGGACCACTTCCGAAGCTCCTTGAGTGATCGAATTTTCGCCTACCCGTATCAATTGTTTGAGAAGAAACGGGGCGGTCAATTATTTTTTGGTTTGCCTATATTATTAGACCTCAGATACGATTAAACACCAATCCAATATATAAATGCGAATGTCTGTCTGTCTGTCTGTCTGTCTGTCTGTCTGTCTGTCTGTCTGTCTGTCTGTCTGTCTGTCTGTCTGTCTGTCTGTCTGTCTCTCTCTCTGTTCCGGGAGAACTCCTCCGTTTCTCGACCGATCGATCACAAATATTGTACACGGGGGTAATTCGTCCCTGCGAGTAACATGGGATGGGTGCCGTGCCCGTGCGGGGTGACCTTGACCTTTTATTTTGAAAACGGCTGGGCCGATCGAGCTAAAATTTCATATGTGCGGGTATATTTGCCCATCGATCATTTTGACTTTATCGGGGTGCCCGTGCGGGGTGACCTTGACCTTAAAATTGGTGACCTTGTCCTTCTATTTCGAAAACGGCTGATATAACCATCTTCTCCCGTGCAACGCCGAGTATCACCCGCTAGTAAATAAATAAATTAGACATCAGACAAATGCCACGGAAGTTTGCAATAACTGCCTATTTGTTAACTGCTTGGATTTTTGTATTTGGTTTCTAAAGAAAAGTGCTAGGACCATGACTAAAATGTATCATAGTCTGTGGATGTGTTTGGATTAAGTATTAACAAGCAGGATTTGAACTTCAAACCGATCTCCGTCAGGTGTAACTACGTTGTGTCCTTGGGCAAGGTACTCAATCCCGATTGCCCAGGTGGGGCACGGTGGCGCTGTGTACTAAGGCGTACTGCACGTCGATGGTGCACCTGCCTTCGACCAATGCTAACTATGCTTGTGCGGAGTTAGTACGTTGGGGGTCTGACAGTTGCTCGCCATTGCTCGGTGGTTCTCTCTCTTTTTACTCCGGCTTACTCCACCCGTAAAACTGACCGGCACAAGGTGACTCTGTTTGTGGAAAGTGTTTTTAAACTCCAATAAATATATAAATGTAACAAGCAAGATATTTTTATTCTTATAAATCTGACACTCTCTAATAAATTGTAGCAAAACAAACCAATGTGAACGAATTATAGCTTCTAATATGTATCTAGCAGTCTTCTAATTAATTCTCTGGACCACCATATATAATTTGGAATGACGGTAAATGGTAGTTGTTTTCTCTTTTTTTCTATTTTCTGAATTTTTTTAAATGTTGTGCCAGAACACACTGTTCACGTCATTCAAAATATGCACACAAGCTACTGAATGCTGGTAGTATATTCCATTTCTGTTCAATGGCAGCAGTGGGAAGAGCCCGTATTCATTATTTAGGGGTAAACCAATTAATATTTTCAACGTGCAGTCATCGGGCTGCATATTGAAAATATTGATTGGTTTACCCCACACATTCACTTTGCAACCACCTTACTCAAAGAAATTATTAATCATGTTCCTGGGCCGAAAAAGCGGCCCCTCGGCTTCAAAAAGTTACGATTTTACGCTTTGTGTACGCGGCAAGAGTTTTATATATTATCTTTTCAAGAAAAACGATATATTTACAAACTGATTTAATATTTTTCCAGACTGAATTCAAACTATTTTACTTACCACAAAACGAATCTAGAACATGTATCTCTCTATTTTATGCACACGAGGTGATCAGCATTGTGTCATGAACAACAACACTGTCAACACAGTGTTTCTGACAGACATCTGTAAAACGGTTCTAATTACATAACCACAAACAGTGTAGGTAGACAGTTATTTATGCATGTACTTAAATAAATAAACACAGCAAGTAATCCGAACGAAGAATACATCACACACAAAGCACCTTAATGAGTAACCAAATTACCCGTCCGGGACAATAATTTGTGTTGGTCACCTATCTTTATCCTTCAAGAAATTGAATGCAAACATACTTGCGTAAGTTTAGTACATGCTCTCTTGTTATAACCAATGCAAACTTAAAAAAAATAAAAATTAAATGGTTTATGTCTGATATTTTACCCAACTTAATAAAATTGATAAATTTGTCCCTTGAGTGCAAGACGGCTTTGCATTGCTAAAGCATAGCAAAGCCTTCTTGCTCAAGGGACGAAATGCACCAACACCCATGCTCTCTGTATATTGTGAGGCCTAAAACATTAAACAAACCAAGAATATGAACTTTTTGATAGCAAAGAAATAATTACAAAAATAAAAAATAAAATAAAGAACCTCCCGTCCACATGCAGTTTTACAAAAAAAGGCCAGAGAAACAGAAGATCTACTTTGTTTGCCTTGTTGGTTTGTGTGTTATTTGGGCGACACTTTCAACAGCCAGGGTCACGCTCTACGGGTCTCCCGGATAGAACCACAGAGCAGCGGCGAGCAACCACCAAGCTCTCAAACTTGCCAACACTGCAGAAGTTCGCAGCGGTTAAAACCAAGTGCACTATCAACATGCAGAACGCCTTAGTACACAGCGACACCATGCCCCAACATGGTCAATCGGGATTAAGTCTTTATAAGAAATGATTTAGCCGGATGTTTTTATACATCTTTGACAATCTATACATGCTGGGGCTTCGCCGTTGTTTCTTGGCAAGTCTTGGCTGCATATAGAAGCAGCCAAGGAAACAACTGCCAAGGTACTGATAATGTAACTTCGAGTTTACCCAGAGACCCCTTACCCTGTTGCAGTGAAACGTGATCGAAATTGGAATGCGATTCTTGAACCTTTTCCTAAAACGAAAAGCAGACGGCACTTGCAAAGAAAATTCTTGAATAACAAATTCTTTTCATTTGTTGCGTCAAAAACATAGCTTATGGCCCCTCCCCTCATTGAAACGACCTAAACGAGCTCGTTCCAATAAGGGGTCATAAGCTATGTTTTGCGACAAAAAATAAAAAAAAAATAGTGAAAATTGAAACGTGATTTTTGGGAATAGCGCTGGCCTGTTTGGACGTTACGTTGGGTAAAGGGTTACGGGTAAATAGATATTTTGAGTCACCAATGAAGCCCCGAGAATCCAAAATGGCATTCAGGCAGTCAGTATTTCAAACATTTTCTGTATTGGGACTGAACAGCAATTGACCTGCCAAGTCTACGATGTCTTCATTTACACTTTCAACATTCTGAGTCAAATCGTAACGGAACTTGCGTAAGCTAAGGGAAGTCGCCCCACCCATAAAATACCAACTCATGAGATAATATCGTTATGCACACAAAATACTTGATACCCTCCAGTTTTACAATGCTCTCCAGGAAGTAATGTTAATGTCAGAAACTGTTCTTATCAATAAAAATAGAAAATGAATTATCTGACAACTTATTTTTTGGAATTAATGCTATATGTCACTTAAAACAAATGTT
This sequence comes from Pictodentalium vernedei, assembly GCA_031216915.1. NCBI lineage: Eukaryota > Metazoa > Mollusca > Scaphopoda > Dentaliida > Dentaliidae > Pictodentalium > Pictodentalium vernedei. Next base: position 202,865,516 of record CM062292.1, read on the forward strand.
TGTCTCATCTATAATGTCAGACGCCTGGTCAGACTAAATGATGTGTACGCATGTGTGTGGGACGGAGGGTTTGGATTTGACAAAATATTTTTCTCCAACCATTGACAGCAGAACATACACAGAACGATTCGCGCGTGTGAATGGGTTAATCGATATGGCACAAGTGCCATATCGATTAACCCATTCACACGCGCGTGTCGTTCTGTGTTTATTACACCCCTTCACGTACCCACCCCCACCCCCAATTATTAGGACTTTCAGAAATTCATTTGACAACTATCAACAAAAATAACACATTTTATCACCAACCAACTTTGCGAACTCATACTCTTCTTCTATCCCCTTCATGTATCGACTCTATTATTATTATCATTATTATTATTTATTGGTGTTTAAGGTCACATAGTTATGCACAATGGCTAAATATCGACTTTATTTCTTCTTCGCTATTTTCGTACACATTACTATTTCTTCTTCGCTATTTTCATACACATTAAACTCGGCATATCCTTCAATTTTAGGCATTTTATTTAGTTATTTCGCAATCGGTTCAGTTTCGGGTGATCAATCGTCTGCTCAACGATTTCCGTTTGGCACATGTGTGCGGAACGGATTTTTAGCTCAGGCTGACTGAAAGTCGGGGTGAGCTATTCTGATCACTTTTCGTCCGTCGTCCGCCGTGAAGGTGGTGTTTGGATCTTCAAGTTTTCTCCCAAACCACTGACCACATTTTAATGAAATTTTACAGGAGTAGTGGTTATATAGGGGCATTTGGGTTTTTCTTCAAATTGGGTTTCTGCTCATATTGAGGAGGGTGGGGTCAAAATGCCCCAATTTAAAAAAAACAAACTTCTCATGAACCAGCTGTAGCAGAGCCTTGATATTTGGTACACAGCTTCATTTTGTTCAAGAGAAGTTCGAGGGGCAATATTTGTCGTCGTTACGGGTGGGGCAAGAATTTTTGCCCCGCCCAAAATTTCTATATTCCATACCGAGAGGCCGATTTGAACCACATTTGATATGAAGTGTTAATGGGTCATAAGTACTTGATTTATGCCAAAAATGTTTTTCAAGATGTCCCGTGGGAACCACAGGAGCTAAAAATACAAAAAATTTCAAACGCCCATATCTCCAAAACTACACGACACTGAGAATTCTTGTTTGGTGTGAAGCTTCCTTAGGACCAACAGAATGGAGTGGTCCAAAAAAATGCTATCGGTTTTATCGTAGGGTACTTTTTCGGGACTTTTGAAAAAATGCTGAGGTAGCATTTTTTAACACTGTGGGTAATGGAAAAATCATTTAAGACTCTTCTTCTCCCAAACCACTGTTCCAAAAGCTTTTAAATTTAACATATAACATCTTTAGAAGATTGTTTCACATGTTGGTTGAAATCAAATCCCTGGGTCCATATTTGGGCTCTCTATGGGAGCCCAAATGTTTAAATTAGTGCAGTATGAGGAATATCTTTCAAAAATCTTCTTCTTCAGATCCACCAATCAGAATCTTTTGATATTTGGTGTGCAGCATCCTTAGGGGGGGGGGGGGGGGGGGGAGGGGAGGTGAGATTCAAGTTTGTTCAAGCCAAGTCCCTAGGTTCATATTTGGGCTCCCTGTGGGAGGCCGAATTATAACTTTGTTCAATATGAGGAACGTTCTTTAAAAATCTTCTTTTTCACATCCACCAGTCAGAATCTTTTTACATTTGGTATACGGTATCCTTAGGGAGGTGAGATTCAAATTTATTAAAGCCAAGTCCCTGGGTTCATATTTGGACTCCCTGTTTGAGCCCGAATTATAACTTAGTTCAGTATGAGGAACATTCTTTAAGAATCTTCTTCTTCACATCCACCAGCCAGTATCTATTGATATTTGGTATACAGTATCCTCAGGGAGGTGAGATTCAAATTTGTTAAAGCCGATGCCCTGGATACATATTTGGACTTCGTGTAGTTCAATATGAGGAATATTCTTTAAAAATATTTTTCTTTATATCCAGTAGTCAGAATCTTTTGATATTTGGTATATAGCATCCTTGGGGAGGTGAGATTCAAGTTTGTTGAAGCCAAATCCCTGGGTTCATATTTCAGCTCCCCGTGGAGCCCGAATTATAACTTAGTTCAATATGGGATATTTCAGATCCACCGGTCAGAATGTTTTGATATTTGGTATACGGGTTTCTTAATAGGGCAGATGCAAGTTTGTTCAAATGAGGACTCTCGGTTGATAGTTGTCAGTGCCAGGTGAACGCTCTCAGGCCTCTTGGGGCCAGTTTCATTTTCCGCATGGTTTGGTGTTGCTGCAGATGGGGAGTTCATAGAACAGACATGTAATAAAATATTTTGTCCCCTCCACCTCATTTCAATGGCAGCAGAAAAATAGTTCTTTCTTCCACTTCATTTCAGCTCGTGTTGAGTCAAGACTGTGTATCACCTCTTGGTGAAGGTCCAGGGTCTTCCCCTGGGACAAAAGTTAACTTTTAATTCCAATTGGAGCACGCTGAGTCATTGTTTTAAAGGCTCAAGTACACAGAAAGTGAAGGCATAACCTTAGAAAAATCACCCCAAAAGTATCACTGTGAGAAAACATGAACCATTCTGGGGATGTCAGGCATATATTTATATAAGGTGACATTAACCTGGAGAGTAATCCCCCCATCCCACACCCCGTGGCTACGCTGCTGCAACTATTATAGCTATATATATGTTTTACTGTTTATTATTATCATTTATTTCGTAAAATTATTGATATTATTTAATTACAGCTGAAGCTTCAAATTTGTCTGATATAACTCCACGGGGTCTGTTTTCTCCCAGCCAAAAACGGGTGCACGTCCATCACCAAACTAGGGACGAGAATGGTACGTGCTAAAATCTCAACACCAATTGTTTTTGAAGGTCAAAGATGAACGGTCGTGGTCACAGATTACAAATTTTATAGTATACATTTTCGGCTCTAACCTGTTTCACACACAATTTTAATATGAGAGAGAGCAACTCCGGGGATATTTACCTTTGAAAATCAAAGGTCAGGGTTCACAGGGGTAAAAAGAAATCAGGATACACACTTTGAGGCGTGGGTATGCATCTCGTTCGAATGCCCTCTAGTTTTGTTTAATATGAGAATGAGGTGTGCGTATAACTGTCCAGAAGATGCCCGATTTCCACTCATACGCGGATTATTAATTTATCACCACTGCAAATCTTCGAGCGTGTTGACTCTTTCGTCATCACAAGTAGCTGCATGACTACTCGTGAAATATTTATTTATTTATTTATTTATTTATTTATTGGGGTTTAAGGTCATATACTTATGCACAATAGCTAATCATGACCGTGACGGTTTTACGGGTGGAGGAGCCGGAGTACCCGGAGAGAACCACCGAGCAACGACGAGCAGCTGCCAGCGTCCCAACATCGTAACTCCATATTGCAGCACAGGCAGGGTTAGATTGGTTGAAGACATGCGGACCATCGACGTGCAGTACGCCTTAGTACACGGCGTTATCGTGCCCCCATGTGGACAATCGGGGTTAGGAACCCTGCCCAAGGACACAACGCGGGAGTCCGAATTGATCGCTCAGACGATCACCCATCCAATGATTAACCGGGCTCGACGTTGCTTAACTTCGGTGTTCTGACGAGAACCGGTTACCACAACACCACCGCGCCCCCCCTGAAATATTTAGTTATAAACTTCGTGAATAACTAAATATTTTATTTTTATTTTTTGCCTTAATGCATAGCTTACGTTTCGTCACACAATTAATTGATTGCCAGAGTATTTTTTAAAATCAGTATGGTGCTGGGGCGTTTTATTTTATTTTAAATTTTTTATAGTTGACATGTGATATGGCACAATATTTGCCTTATTCTTGTCCAACCCTATTTGAATGAGCAAAATCTCGTTTTCTGGTTGTGAGCAACTTGCCTCGGTCAGGTCATTCACTCTAGTATTTTTTTCGCACGTGAACTCGCCCCACATTAAGGTCGAGTTGACACTCGAAAATATGCTAGGGTGCCTGGCACGACACGACGCGATACAACAGTCTGTCAAATGTTCAGTATACTGTCCAATCGCTGAATGCTGTTTATTCCATTTTGGCTCTTAATGCTAATTCAGTCCATTTCTGGATCAAAGTTATAACCCCCTCCCCCATGTAGACATCTCACAAACTCCCCATGGGAACCCCGGGAACTCAAGCTGTGCTTATTTACTGTGGTAGCCAAGCTCTGTTTTACTGCTAAAATGGAAACCATTAACCAATATCTGGAGTGTAAGTCCTCTATAATGGGCAACATAGGAATAAACGATTGGTGGACATAACTTTATATCCGTGTTGCGGTCACGATTAGCCATTGTGTAGAAATATGTGACCTTGAACACCAACACAAATAAATATCCCACAATCGTTTCTCTGATCGATTTTCACTTTTTAGTAGTTTCTTTATATTCCTAAATTTCGTGGTATCCGGTAGTAACAAAACACAAATACTGACAAAAACAGTCATTTTAATCAATGCAGCGGGGCCTGAGAATCAAATCTTAAATTTTGTTTTGCCTAATGGGTATATTTTGCGTAACAGTTAAGTACTCACAGTGTGGAACTTCGACTGTTATCCAGTCTGTTTAATCTAATCAGAGTCGAGTAATGACTAATTTTAAACGGCAGTTTCTTCACAGTAACTTTAATATATTGAGGTACTGTACTGAGATTAAGTTGAAGAAAATCGCTCCCTTTAGTAGAAGCCTAGATCAGCCACTGTTGACCAACACAGCATATGCACGAGAATATCAATTTTGTCCAGTTTTTATCAGCTATAACAAAAATTCTAGCTTACTAGATTATCAGAAGTAACAATTTGTTTCAAGCTCAAAGGTTCGCTGCCGTTATCTGGGATTGGCAGATTGTCTTTTTGCTAGGGAGCCGTTATAATCCGATATTGTGAAAAGCATTGATAAAAGTAATTCCGTGTATCAGAGAAAATGGATTTGGAAGTTTGAGAAAAAATTCTGAAATTAGTAATGGATCGATAATTCATCCCATACCAAATGAACGCCGAACAGCAGTAGTTCTAAATTCTGATTCTGAATCAATATTGAAAACTCAAGGGATGATGCCGACCCAGTTTCGTTAAGTGCACTGCAACAAATAACAGAGAACATTTCCGCCCAAAGTTGCAGCATGTCCCCTAAGACTAACAAAAGGTGGGTAATAAACTACAGTACAGTTTCTTAGACCAGAAATGTAATAAAAAGTTATTGTAAAGTAAGATGTAACGGAATGATAAACGAAAGTATAGGGGGTACACATTTTCGAGACTCAACAGCAGACCTATCGTGGTTCTGCCCGGTGGGAGGAAAGTTGCAAAATGGATGCGAAGCAATACCATTTCTTTGTTTCTCAGGTCTCAACGAGCTTGATTGGGAGGTGTTAAAATGTATCTAGTGGAAGGAGACATGGATAAATATAATATTCCTTTGAAACAGCTCGCGAAATGCTTCTATGTTACGTCGCGTATTCGTTTATCAACAAATGTTCGAGTAACCGCTAATCTCTCGTTGGGTGTGCATGCAATGGTCTATTAATGATCCAATCTCTTTCTACTGTACTCAACCATCTTCCAGTCCGAAGGCTAGGTCCACGACTTGATCCCCGCCAGGGGTAGCTGCGTTGTGTCCTTTGACAAGGCACTTCATTCCAACTGCCCACATGGGGCATGGTGGCGCTCTGTATTTAGGCGTACTGCACGTCGATGGTGCACTTGCCTTCAACCAGTGCTATTCCTGCTTGTGTAGTGTTAGTACGTTGGGGAATCTGGCAGTTGCTCGCCATTGCTCGGTGGTTCTCTCCAGATACTCCGGCTTCCTCTACCCGTAAAACTGTCCGACACGAGGTGACCCTGGCTGTCGAAAGTGTCAATAAATAAATAAATAAATAAATAAATAAATAAATAAATAAATAAATAAATAAATAAAGGAATGCCAGTATATTTATATAGACTACGGAAAAAAGATTTGAACCACTCCAGTTTTCCCAACTTTTTCGAAAGTATATTTGGCCCAATATTTTATGAGAGGTAAACCTTGACTACAACTAGTTTCATAAGAAAATGTAAATTTTGAAGTTAGGCAACGTACGTGCTTGACCGCTACAAAGGCCAAGAAGTTTGTTTATTGGGGTTTAATGACACTTTCCACTACCAGGGTCACATTATGTCGGAAAGTTTCACGGGTGCAGGAAACCACTCAACGTTTGGGCCACCACTATACAATGTGTCGCATACAAAATTCACGATCGATCCCCCATGGTCAAGGTCACAGACAGAGATCAGCACATGGAATCAGGATGTACGTCAGGTTTTTCGGGTCCTGGCCTTAACTTTTTAGTGAATGGAGATATTACGATGAAACTTACACAACATATGGACCATCACTCGACTGTGTGTCTTCTATAAAATTCACGACCGACCCACCGAGCTCAAGTTAAAAGACAGAGGTCATCACATGGAATCAACATGCACACCAACACACCCAGGACCACAAGCAAATGATATAAGTAGTATGTAATGTGGTTTTCACCCCCCATTGGCCGGATCTCATTGCCGGATCTCATGTGACGTCATAGTCACGTGACGTAGTGGCGCCATGTTGTGTTGTCATGGTAACCCGCGTGAGCGGCCATGTTGTGACGTCATCTCCATAGTGATACGTGGTGGTAGTACGCATGCGCAGCGGGTGTTGTTAGGGTGATACGTGTTTCCGTCGTCCATTTTGTATACTGGAGGCCGCCATCTTGGTTTCTATGGTAGCACGTGATTGCTATGTTACCTAAGGCCTACTATAGGATAGGGGTATGTTCGGTGGGTATGTTCGATTGAATCGGAGTAAATCTGATTACCACAAACAACCCGACAATCCCTCCAAATCACCAAAATCCACCCAAAATCACCGAAATTGACTTTATTTCCCCAATTTATCAGCTTAGCACGTAGTGCTATAGTACTAAGGGGTACAAGGGGGTGCATTCGATTGAACAGGAGAAATGTTCTGGTTCGGATTTTCCCAGAATCCCTTTTTGGATCCCTATCCCGTGACGTTTTTCCCAATAAGAATAGCACGTAGTGCTATCTGGCAAATTTACCCAGAATTCTCTGCTTCTATCTATATATGTAATAGTTTACGTCTACCTGATCATGTTCCTTTATTCTAGAGTATACTCCAGTAGCGTAGAAGAGCCTATTATTTGGAACAGTTTACCTTATTATTACTATATTTAGCAATTTCTGGTCTATTCTTGTTAGTTCTGACCCTATTCCAAGTACTCTCGTTGTTTCCTTTATCTAGATCATTTATATAAATTATAACTAACCAAACAGATTGCTTGATTTCCCATAACCTGTATGCAGAGTTATCTCCCTTCTGTATAATAAAAGCCTATATCCAATGGCAATATCCCATGGAATCCCATTTTGGGGAAACACCCGTGGCTATAGAATCCCTTTTTCGTCATATGTGCTTATGTGAAAAAGCACAATGTGACACAATGTGACCTAGCACAAAGGCACATGCTTTATGTGCCGATATGTGCTTATGTGAAAAATCACAATGTGACACAATGTGCCCTATCACATAGGCACATACGGGTATTTGAGGATACCTTTGGCCTGGTATTGTATTATTTGAGGATACCTATCGAGGATACCTACTGGAGAATCCCTTTTTTGTCATATGTGCTTATGTGAAAAAGCACAATGTGACACAATGTGCCCTAGCACAAAGGCACATGCTTTATGTGCCGATATGTGCTTATGTGAAAAAGCACAATGTGACACAATGTGCCCTATCACATAGGCACATACGGGTATTTGAGGATACCTTTGGCCTGGTATTGTATTATTTGAGGATAACTATCGAGGATACCTACTGGAGAATCCCTTTTTGTCATATGTGCTTATGTGAAAAGGCACAATGTGACACAATATGCCCTATCACATAGGCACATGCTTTATGTGCCGATATGTGCTTATGTGAAAAGGCACAGTGTGACACAATATGCCCTATCACATAGGCACATACGGGTATTTGAGGATACCTATGGCCCGGCATTGTATTATTTGAGGATACCTATTGAGGATACATATCGAGGATACCTTTTGGAGAATCCCTTTTTTGTCGCATTAGGCTATGTAAAAGCCCTCAATGGGTCTAATGTAGTCTTACCAACCGCTTCCATCTTGTCGCCAAAGCTCCAAGGCCATTACAAGTCTATGGCCTATCTGTCCTATCATTAGCTTCTACAACAGTCTTGTTCCATTGCGGCCTTGTACCATTTCTATTGGCTTCTGTTATTCTGCCCCATATCTCATCCATTACTTCCTAGCTATACCTATCTCAGTCTCGACTATAACATTGATCAAAGTTGAATCAGATTTCCCCTGTATACGTATAAGGCATTCCGTTATTGAGATTCCTAGCCGAGTCCGTAAAATTTGGATTCCGTGTTTTAACATCAATACTCGAGGGTATTTCCCTCCCCTATTAGAAGAATTCAGTTCAATGGGTTGTAGTTTAAAAATTCAGATCACCTTTCGTTATATTTTCATTAAGTTTAAAATTCATTCAGTTCAAAGGGTGTTTATTTATATTAGATATAAAAAGTTCATTCAAAAAAAATTCATTCATTTCAAAGGGGTTTTAATCACATAAAGTTCATTCAGTTGAAAACTTTGTTCAGTTCAAAGGGTTCATTCAGGTTTGTTCAATTCAAGGGGGTTAACATTGGGTTATATTTAGGGATTACAGCTCATTCAGGTGAAAACTTTGTTATGTTCACTACGATCTTGGTTCAGTTGGATCTTCGTTCACTTCATTCGAACAGTTGTCTTGTATCTGTTCATAAATCAGTTCTGTTTACTTCGATCTTGGTTGTGTTGGATCTCCGTTCTGTACCTTTGTTATTTTGTAGTGGTTGGTTGTCTCTGTTCAGGTTCTTGTAGTCATTGCTGAATTGGGTATTACCAGTCTCTTTCCATACCCTCGAGTATTGATGTTAAAACACGGAATCCAAATTTTACGGACTCGGCTAGGAATCTTAATAACGGAATGCCTTATACGTATACAGGGGAAATCTGATTCAACCTTGATCAATGTTATAGTCGAGACTGAGATAGGTATAGCTAGGAAGTAATGGATGAGATATGGGGCAGAATAACAGAAGCCAATAGTACTGGTACAAGGCCGCAATGGAACAAGACTGTTGTAGAAGCTAATGATAGGACAGATAGGCCATAGACCTGTAATGGCCTTGGAGCTTTGGCGACAAGATGGAAGCGGTTGGTAAGACTACATTAGACCCATTGAGGGCTTTTACATAGCCTAATGCGACAAAAAAGGGATTCTCCAAAAGGTATCCTCGATATGTATCCTCAATAGGTATCCTCAAATAATACAATGCCGGGCCATAGGTATCCTCAAATACCCGTATGTGCCTATGTGATAGGGCATATTGTGTCACATTGTGCCTTTTCACATAAGCACATACCGGCACATAAAGCATGTGCCTATGTGATAGGGCATATTGTGTCACATTGTGCCTTTTCACATAAGCACATATGACAAAAAGGGATTCTCCAGTAGGTATCCTCGATAGGTATCCTCAAATAATACAATACCAGGCCAAAGGTATCCTCAAATACCCGTATGTGCCTATGTGATAGGGCACATTGTGTCACATTGTGTTTTTTCACATAAGCACATATCAGCACATAAAGCATGTGCCTTTGTGCTAGGGCACATTGTGTCACATTGTGCTTTTTCACATAAGCACATATGACAAAAAAGGGATTCTCCAGTAGGTATCCTCGATAGGTATCCTCAAATAATACAATACCAGGCCAAAGGTATCCTCAAATACCCGTATGTGCCTTGTGATAGGGCACATTGTGTCACATTGTGATTTTTCACATAAGCACATATCGGCACATAAAGCATGTGCCTTTGTGCTAGGTCACATTGTGTCACATTGTGCTTTTTCACATAAGCACATATGACAAAAAAGGGATTCTATAGCCACGGGTGTTTCCCCATAATGGGATTCCTTGGGATATTGCCATTGGATATAGGCTTTTATTATACAGAAGGGAGATAACTCTGCATACAGGTTATGGGAAATCAAGCAATCTGATTGGTTAGTTATAATTTATATAAATGATCTAGATAAAGGAAACAACGAGAGTACTTGGAATAGGGTCAGAACTAACAAGAATAGACCAGAAATTGCTAAATATAGTAATAATAAGGTAAACTGTTCCAAATAATAGTCTCTTCTACGCTACTGGAGTATACTCTAGAATAAAGGAACATGATCAGGTAGACGTAAACTATTACAAAAATAGATAGAAGCAGAGAATTCTGGGTAAATTTGCCAGATAGCACTACGTGCTATTCTTATTGGAAAAAAAACGTCACGGGATAGGGATCCAAAAAGGGATTCTGGGAAAATCCGAACCAGAACATTTCTCCTGTTCAATCGAATGCACCCCCTTGTACCCCATAGTACTATAGCACTACGTGCTAAGCTGATAAATTGGGGAAATAAAGTCAATTTCGGTGATTTTGGGTGGATTTTGGTGATTTGGAGGGATTGTCGGGTTGTTTGTGGTAATCAGATTTACTCCGATTCAATCGAACGTACCCACCGAACATACCCCTATCCTATTGTAGGCCTTAGGTAACATAGCAATCACGTGCTACCATAGAAACCAAGATGGCGGCCTCCAGTATACAAAATGGACGACGGAAACACGTATCACCCTAACAACACGCGCTGCGCATGCGTACTACCACCACGTATCACTATGGAGATGACGTCACAACATGGCCGCTCACGCGGGTTACCATGACAACACAACATGGCGTCACTACGTCACGTGACTATGACGTCACATGAGATCCGGCAATGAGATCCGGCCAATGGGGGGGGGGGGGGGGGGTGAAAACCACATTACATACTACTGATATATAACGGGTGTAGGATGCATCGCTAGGCGATGCGCTTGTTACCAGAGGTGCCAGGCACAAGTTTACAAGTCGAAAAGCACTATTCTATTTAGGGCCCTGCGAATCACATATTTTTGCTTCTCGCATCGAGTCTGTTATTCGAAATCGAACCTCGAATCGAATATAGGCGTCTTGAAGTCATGACTGAAAAAAATATCCCAACTTCATAATCAAGGCATGCCTTCGTCGAAGGCATGCCTTGATGATGTTGTTTGAATAGGCCTATTACCTAAAAACAGAAACGGGTACGAGAATAGACGCTAGCAACCGTGACCTCATCGTCGATATTGCTTGGGAACTTTAAATTTGCTTTCAGCAGTGGTAGTGACTAGTGAAACTGGAATTAGCACGGATGGTGGTATGGGTACAGATGCTTTTTATGTTAATATAGCGGAAATTACACCCAATCTTTATTAGTCGAGTTGTGACGAAGTCAAACTCGACTTATAGTTTGATGAACGGCGGGCGGGCGTAAACAATTGGTTTCCGGATGATAACTTGATAATGTTTCGACCCACGTTCATGAACCTTCATACGTAGGTTGGCCTTCATGAGAGGAAGAACCCTATTTATTTTGGACTCGCTAGGTCAAAGATCAAGGTCACAGTGGCCTTGAACATAGTAAATCGTAAACAATTGGTTTCCGGATGATAAATTGACTATGGTTCAACTCACATTCATGAAACTTCATAGGTAGGTTGGCCTTCATGAGAGAAAGAACACTAGGTCAAAGGTCAAGGTCACAGTGACCCTGAACATAGTAAATCAAAACAATTGGTTTCCGGATGATAACTTGATAATGGTTTCAACCACATTAAGAAACATCATAGGTAGTTTGGTACCAGTGAGAGGAAGAACCCTATTTATTTTGGACATGCTAGGTGAAAGGTCAAGGTCACAGTGACCTTTAACATAGTAAATCGTAAACAATTGGTTTCCAACGATTACTTTATAATGGCTTGACCCACATTCATGAAACGTCATAGTTATGTTGGCTTAGGTGAGTGGAAGACCCCTATATATTTTGTACTCACTAGGTCAAAGGTCAAGGTCACAGTGACTTTGAACATAATAAATCGTAAACAATTTGGTTTCCAGATGATAATTTGACAATGGTTCCACCCACGTTCATGAAACTTCATAGGTAGGTTGGCATTGGTACAAGAAAGAGCCCTATTTATTTTGCAAGCACTAGGTCAAAGGTCAAGGTCACAGGGACCCTTCACATAATAAATTGTAAACAATTGGTTTCCGGACGATAAGTTGACAATGATTAAACCCACTTTTATGTTGTTACAACTCGACATTGGATCGGTGATTCTATCAGCATTTTTTTCAACATTATTTATGTACAATTTCTATCTCGGCTACACGTTTCGTGAGACGACTAAGATGGCGGATACCAAGCGAAATTCCAGTAAAAAGATTCCAAGGAAAATTAATCAGACAACCGATTTCGAGTCGAACCGAATACGAACTCAAGATTCGAAATAGAATCGAATCTCAAAGCTTCGCAGGGCCCTAATTTTATTGTTTACCAAACACATCATGAGGATGACAGCAAAAAAAAAAAATTGAAAAACGATACTTTTCATTTTGCGCCTCCAAAACATAACTTATAAAACCCGCATTGGAAATGATTCAAAGGGCTCGTTCCAGTGATGGATCATAAGGTATGTTTTGGCGATAAAAAAAAAACAAACAAATGAGTGAGTGACGATTTTTGTGGATGGCATTCACTGGATATTTCCGTTGCGTTTGGTAAAGTGCAGGTAACATTTCTTAGTCTGATTTTGTGTACATAATAGATAATAAAATGTTATCAAAAATAATGTTTGACTTCTCGTCTTGTGCCTATCACCTGTGATCAGGAGCGGATTAATTTTCTTATGGACTCTTTTGCAAATAAAAACCGTGCTTGGACGAACCACGTGGGCCCTTTTGAGCTCGGACCACTAGGCTTAGCATAGTCAGCCAATTGGATAATCCGCTACGTGCTTTGAGTTCAGAAATGGATGTGCTATTTTTTTAAGCGTAAGAGTTTTAACGAGCGCGATTGATCATCAGTATTTTTTGTTAAAAATTTAACTCTCAATACGCTGAGTATTTTCCATCCAATCTAGTCATGGCTGCTGTGAAGCAGCCATGACTAGATTTGATCGAAAATTCAAGACATTTTAACTCAAGATATCACTGGACAAAAAGTTGGTACAATTTACAGGGGGAATTTGGTTGAACGTGTTCAAAATATACTTATTTTAGTGGAAAGAGAATTTCTACCCAGGGCAGGAATGCAAGGAGTTAAAAGTGGGTTTGTTCTCCCCAGATCATCGTCACCATTTTCCTCAGGTAAGGACATAACAAATAAATACCTATATTATCATTGGATACTTTTTTTAAAATAGGGGTGGGGGGGGGGGGGGGGGGTGGGGTCATTTTATTTTTTATTATTTATTTTGATGAAGTTAAACGGTGACCAAGACTCCCCCCACCTTTATGCATATAATGTATGAAATAACCGGTAGGGTACTAAATTATTCTCGGTCGTCAACATTTTTTCACATGTCTTTGGTTTGTTACAATTTATGGGAGAGTGCAGGCACTCTCCCAAAAACTGTAACAAGGCAACTCCGTTGAGAGTAAATAACTTTACGTCAAATATAGTAGGAAGGGCATCCACAGAACATGAAGAAAGTTGTGCTACCTGCACCCCAGAATAAAGCCACAATATGAGGTACCTCCATTCAACCAGTTAAACTAACTTCATGACAAGATAAGATTTGACAAGATTTATTCAAGCAATTAACACCAACAGATGGGCATATAAGGAAAACAAAACAATAGCAAGGGCAGAAGAAAACATTCAAAAGAAAACAGATATTAAAAGTACATAACAACAAACTATATACATCAACATAAAGAACAGTTATTTTATTTTATGAGCTTAGCTCTCCTATACTGAAAGAAGCACCGGATCATGTTACAGGTGGTGTCACTTAGCCGGAGGATATTGTTTCGCATTATCGGGTTAAATTTTTCATGCATATTTTAATAAAGTAATAGCATTAACCATTTTCACCCCAGAGACCGTTTTTCCAGCCAGGTCACAAGCTGCGTCATAATGTCATTAAGTGGGATGGCTACAAGGTAAATGTCCGGTGAAGACTAATCAATATTTTCATTGTGCACCCCTAAGGCTGTACGTTGAAAATATATTAATTGGTCTACCCCCAAATAATGAATATCGACTCTTCCAACTGCTGTCATTGAACTGACAATGGAAGATACCAACAGCGTTCAAAGGATTAATGAATAGTAATTTGTAGCATTATTGTCCATATAGCTGCCCGACGAGCGGAATAATACAGAAGAGATGGTCAACTCAAACCCAAACAGATTCAACTTCTGGGGTTCTTCAGTGTATATATGATGCAATAAAAAAATCTGGAGTTGGGCCCAAATATAGGGGCGGGTGCTCTGCTGATAATAATTAATAATTTTTATGATCTAATCGATCGTTTTAAAGTCCTCACGCAACGTACCCGAAGCTCTGGGTGACAGACCATAATTATCGTTGATTTTCCTCCTAATGTATATTTGATAATTCCTGAAAAAAATACACAAGCAGCGCCAGAAATCTTCGAGCTTATGGTGGTCTAGAGACTGGATGTGGTGGTAGTGCTTTTAGAATTAGTGCCGGGTGGAAGATCCTGAATCCACCGGATTTTCAACATGACAGTAATTCACGGCTTCTTGAAACACAGTAGCCCTATTAGTAGAGTGGTCGATTCTGTTCGTATTGTACTTGAAGGACTTGAAAAATAATCAGAACATAAAGATGTTTTCATTTGTTTTAAATATGCCTGTTATAGGCCGTGCTTTAAGGAATAATTTGATATGTCTCAAGGAAAATGAATTGTTGTTCAGCGTAGTTTTGCAGATACTTTTGTCTGACTGGGTATGATGAGGTGGGGTGGGAGTCTCGACATCATAAAAATGAAAGAAATAAGAAATTCCAAGTCAGACCTGGCGATGCATTTCGCCGCTAATTTCTGTTGAACAGTTCGTGTTTTCACCCGAACAACTCCCGACAAAATAAGAAATGTGTGGCCCCCATGTAGATATCTGGGGTCCAATCTTCTTGATTCCAACTGACAATTGGAAATCATATGTTGGCTCCAGTAGATCGGTGTTAGAACAGGGGCATCGCCAAGATGACCGGTGGGTGGTGGTTGGCGTGTAAACGACGTAGCTAAGGGATGAGGGTGGGGGTAGGGGATATGACATCCCCAAAAGTTTTTTCCAGTCTGTACATTTTCTTTACGAATGGAGTCTGAAATATCAATAAAATCTTACTAGCAATCACAAATGGAGGTCTGTAGTACCCGATGTCATCCAGGCAACTACAATATCCAGACATGCGCATGTCGAAGGCATGCCTCAACCCTTTACCTAACAAATCGCCCGCATACGCCCGCGTAATTTGCAAATTCAGCAGTTGAAAGAAATGTTTCTAAATATTTCAACAAAACCATATGTGACCCCTCATTGGAACGAGCTCATCGTTTACCTAACGAATCGTCCGCATCCGCCCGCGTTATTTGCTAATTCAGCAGTTGAAATAAATGTTTCAAAATATTTCAACAAAACCATATCATGTGACCCCTCATTGGAACGAGCTCATCGAGCTCGTTCCAATGAGGGGTCACATGATATGGTTTTGTTGAAATGTTTTGAAAAATAAAAAAAAAATAGTAATTAAAATACTAAATTTGGATATCGTCTGCGCTGGGTAAAGTGTTAATGATGTAGTTGGAAGATTAGTAGAAATTATAGTTAAAAACTTGACACATGTTAGAAATTTATTAGTGAATAAATAAAATTTACCTGGAGAGTAGCCGTGACGGTACCTCTTATTTAATTGACACCTACAGTACTGGTACTCTACACTGGTCCTGCTGGACATCCAACGGGCCGAATCAGGTACTATAGACCTCCAATTGTGTGACCGACTGTGTGTATGACATAACGCCAAGTATCTAGTCTAGACTTTTAAGAAAATATATGATTACTAGCAAGAGAGAATTGATATCTTGGACCCCAATACTAACGAAACTGTCCCGAATGGAAAAGCTATTGGGGGAGAGAGCTTTCACACACACACCCTACCCCCCCCCCCCCCCCATTTAGCGAGGGTTCCAGCGTTGAAGCAGGCGTATAGCAAAGATTATATAATAGGAGGCGGCCTAGTCTTTTTTTTTTGGGGGGGGGGGGTGATATTGGAAAGGTCGTTATGTGGAGATCCTCCGGTCATTTCCCCTAACTTCCACTTCCCTGAAAGGACGTGGGAGGTAGGGCCACCGACCGGAGGGTCCCATGAAAGGCTAGCCCCCACCTCCGAGAAAATTTTGCTAAATTTAGTGCCCTAAGAGCGAATCTGAGGCATTTGTAGCGTGTGTTGTCCCTATATTGGAGACCATTTTGGGGGCATCCATGTTGTGTGAAAGTTGTGAAACAACGACGGAACTTTAAAATTTCTTACAAAATCATTTGTGGAGCGATCGTACCCTCCTCAAAATCTACGTCACTGATGTATCATAAGATAAATTGATTATTAAGAAATAAGAATACATACCTTTAGTACTGATAATATGTCAGTCTCGCAAGTATGGACAGTACTCTATTTCGCTATCCAGACTCCAAACAACAAATAAATGGACGAAAAATAATGCAGTTAAAATCCAACGACTGCAGTCAGCTTTATCAACTTGCGTAAGATGGAATAATCACACTCTGCTCAGTTTTCTGTGCACTGTTGACCCAATTCACAGGCTACTAATGGGAATATGTAGGTTTCAAAAAACAGTCTCACCGACAAACTTTGAACTCCAAAAATTCTTTATAAACATACAATAACAATGTCTCTGAAGTACGTTCACAAGCTTTTTACACAATTTCCATAACAAATCTATGACTTCAAGGTCAGTTTCGCTCCAGGTATTTCGAAAAGGAAAAAGAAGAAAAAAAAAACGTTTGAAGTTTTCTTCACAACAGGTCGTCAGGTTGTTTTAAACATTTCCTTCTGAAAAAAGATATCACAATTTGAATCCAAATTCATAAAATACATTAAATAATAATTTCAAGTCGGATGCGATTCAATCATTTGTCGGAATTGGTCAACTGATTTTTGTTTGCCCTGAGGAAGAAAATCATCTCAAGTGGAGAACTTGGAAATCCTAACACCTCAGCGTAGGTAATAAAAGCCATACATTCACTGTATCTACAGTTAACGTTCATGTTCATTACGGAAACCGTTGATCCGGTTATTGTTTGTGACAAAAGAAAGTTGTCCAGTAACTTGGATTGAATATGTTTAATTGTGTGAATCCCTGGCGAATTGACAGCGGTAACAATTTCATTTCAGTATGTTATATCGCAATGTTTATGAACCAGGGTGGCAATTCTATGTGGGTGTCACTTTGTCTCGTCGAATAATAGCATTTCCCAGACCTACGCAGACAGGGATCGTTGAGGAGTTAGGAGAGTGTGTGCCCCCCCCCCACCCCCCAATATTTTCTCCAATCGGGATATTTTCGTCAGGATTAGAGTCTAAGATATCAGTACCCTCTTGCTCGTAAACGTGTACTTTCTTAACCTTTTACCTATAACTCGACGAAAGGCAGACGGCACTTGCAAATAAAATTCTTGAATAACGAAATATTTTAATTTTTTGTCTCAAAAACATGGCTTATGACCCCTCATTGGGACGAGCTCGCTGAGCTCGTTCCAATGAGGGGTCATAAGCTATGTTTTTGAGACAAAAAATGAAAAACATAATGAAAATTGAATTGTGATTTTTGTAGATAGCGCTGGCCGATTTTGGCCGTTACGTCGTGTAAAGGGTTAAAAGACTAGATTTGATACTTGGACTTGTGTCACACACACAGTCGGTCACACTAATGGAGGTCTAAAGAACCCGATGCGGGTGATTTGGGAGGTGGTGGGGGGGGGGGGGGGGGGGCACGACCAATTTTGAGTACCGCTACGGTACGTGCTAATTAAATATCTTCTAATATTTCAGATAGTCATTGTGAAGTTAAGATTCAGAGCCCATAACATTGTGTCCACTTTACATAGTGGGTTGAATTGGGGGGGGGGGGGGGGGGGGGGGGGGCGGCGGTAATACGTGTCGTTGGTTACCGTTTGGACTCGATATTACTATCATCCACTAACGCCGAGGGGGGGGGGGGATAAGGGAATTCACTGTCCAAGGGCCCGGGATTTTTGGTGTTTTAAAAATGTGTACGTTGACCCTATCGATACGTCTAAGCTGAAAGTCGTGGGAAGACTTTTGGCACGGGCCACCGACGGCGGTGAACGTGGCAAGAGTACCGGTACGTAGCTGCATTACTGACCAGGTTCTGTTCATATATATATATAAAAAAACACTTGTTCCAGTTTGTTTGTTTTCCACCGGTCTTTCTTACATCGTGGTGGTCACGATTATCTTTGTAGAGGAAATACAACATACACACAAAAATACAGGTAATAAATTACCCAAATTGTAAGGAATTAATGGAGTAGATATTGTCAAGAAAATGCAGGAGAATGCGTCTCCTAGCACTCATTTGAAAAAAAAATTCTGGGGATGGACCCCCCCCCCCCCCTTATAGTTCGCGCCTTCGGTGCTCGCAGGGCCCGTAACGCCCGTTCTACAAATTGCCTCTCGACGGCCCTGGCCTCATCTTCTGTAACCAATCGGTCCCTAAAAACGTTCCATCAACTGAATTGAGTTCCCCTGTGAAATCACCAATCGTTTCTTTCACGTTTTACCTACAAGTAGAAGAAGCAAATAACGAAAATGTTTCTTTTTGCCTCAAAAACATAGCTTATGACCCATCACTGGAACGAGTGGATGGGCTCGTTCCAGTGATTGGCCATAAACTATGTCATGGAAGCAAATATTGAAAAAAATAATAAAATTTGAAAGGCGATTTTTGCGAAAAGGACGTTTCGGTTTTGGCCATTTCGCCACGTAAAGAGCTGATGTTCAAACGACCCCGAATGACGGTTACAATGGGTTTAAGCAGCGCATTGCTTGGAAGGTTTCCCGTTTCATGCTCTTCTAATCTCGTACGGCAAAATGTATAAATTTTCATTAGTTGAGTGTCCATATGCACACTCCGTCGAAGGCTCATGATACTACCACCCGCATCAAACAGCTTCATATTTTCTCTGCCTGCGCATCTTGTTAATTCGGAAGAAAAATATTTTGTTCATTTCTATACGTCTTGTTACATACAGATTATCATGATAATGTGCATGTCCTGTGGTTTGTATCAGATTCGAGGCGGTGTCCAGAATGGGATCTCAATGAGCCGGCTTTGCCGGCGAGTTGTGATCCCATTTTTGGAGACCACCGAGAATCTGATGCAACTCACAGGACATGCACATTATCATGATAATTCATTTATCTAACAATTCTGTCACATACACGGATTAAATCTTAACCCTTTTACCCAACGTAACGGCCAAAAACGGCCAACGCTATTCTCAAAATTCGCCAGTTAATTTTCATTATTTTTTCATTGTTTGCCTCAAAAACATAGGTTATGACACCTCGTTGGAACGAGCTCATCGAGCTCGTTCCAACGAGTGGTCATAACCTATGTTTTTGAGACAAAACAATTAGTTGTTCAAGAATTTTTTTTGCAAGTGGCGTCTGTTTTTCATGTTAGGTAAAGGGTTAAATTATTTTTAAACATTTTTGGGACATAATGTTCGGTCGATCACTGAAACGCACATAGAATGTTTCCATGCGCCTGTTATGATGGTCCGTAGCGCTGCCGGAAACGAGTCGTCTATATGATACGCAATCAGAATGAGTCGTCTATATGATACGGAATGGGAACACATTATGTGATACGTTCCGTTTCTCGTTGTTTTCAGGCCAAAATCTATATGATTGTTAGATAAAAAGGTATATCAACCTACCAAAATTGATCTCTTACGCTATCAGATAATAGAAGTGCGTAAATATAAATACTCGGACATCTGATGCCTGCGGGCAAAAATGAGCCACATCCACCAGTCTAAAGTATACCGTGACGATCCTGCCTCGGACCCTTCATCATCTACCAGAGTAAATGGGAAGAAAATGTTATTTACGCCATTGTACATTGCTATGCACACACGTCATTGACCCCCCCCCCCCCAAAAAAAAAGTAAAAAAAATAAAAAAAAATAAAAAATAATAAGAAATATCAAGTCGACAGTGGACTCCGGTACCTTCCATATGGATACTTGTGGGGTCACTCGTGCATGCATGGTGCACCCCCCCCCCCATGCTGAATTTACAGAAACTTAAACAAACGTCGCCACTAACTCCCGCTCCTACCAAGACACGCCGAGGAGAGTGAGAGCGATAAACGCGCTAAAACGTGTATGAACAGTTCCAGTCAAGGGGTGGGTGGGGATGGTGTGGAGTCTGGGGACGACCGCCCTCAGCGCCATATCTTGGGGCGACTAAGTATGTCCAAATGTATCATGAAATCCAGATGTCTAGCTATGAAACCAGCCTTAGCGATGCATGGGGATAGAACGGCACCTAAGATTGGCAATGTAGGCCTGTGCTTCCCCGCTAATGTGTTTAACAGTATATTACCTGACTCGTAAAATTTCTCCCCAACATCGAAACTCCGCACTGCAGCACAGGCAGGGTTAGATTGGTTGAAGACATGCATACTATCGACGTGCAGTACGCCTTAGAACACGGCATCATCGTGCCCCCATGTGGCCAACGGGGTTAAGCGCCTTGCCCAAGGACACAACGCAGGGATCCGAATTGATCGCTCAGACGGTCACCCATCCGAGGATTAACCGGGCTCGACGTTGCTTAACTTCGGTGATCTGACGAGAACCTGTATTAGTTAATTATAAATTATAATCATGTCATATCTCCTTCAACCCTTTACCTAACATGAAAAGCAGACGACACTTGCAATCAAAATTCTCGAATAACTAATATTTTGTCTCAAAAACAAAGAATATGACCCCTCATTGGAACGAGCTCGATGAGCTCGTTCCAACTAGGGGTCATAACCTACGTTTTTGAGACAAAAAATGAAAAAAATAATGAAAATTAATTGACGATTTTTGGGAATAGCGCTGGCGGGTTTTTTCCGTTACGTTGGGTAAAGGGTTAAATCTTTGTGCAATCTACCTCTCTGAAGGTGTTATTTGGGTTGAATAAACTATTAGTATTACAATGGAAACAAGTTTTGCACCATGAAACCCAAAGATTCTCATTTCTTAATCCAAGAGAGGTAACTCTTCGTCGGAGTGCGACTTTGTCAGTCAGCAATGCCAACACAAAGTCACAAATCAACGGACATTGTTTGATGCCGTGATATTTTGGAAGGGGTGGGGGATCTTCATACAAATATGTTGTTACTCAGGTTTCTTCGAGATCAGCTTGGCTGATCCCCATCCTTACTGATTCTAGAAAACTTAAAAAATGTTCATGAAAGTTTTGGAAAGAGCTCACATGTGGGGGGGGGGGGGGGACATATGTTTGATACAGGGGATCAATTAAATTTAGGCACGTGCATCTCCAGGGGCGTAACTATGAGAAGGGGATGTAGGAGTATGTGACACCCGCAATAATTTTCCACTCCGTACATTTTCATCTGGATTGGTGACTTAGATATCGATTCGCTCGTGCTGGTGATCAATTTCAACTACAGTTTAGTTCAATAGTTTAATGCATGACACCTTAATGGCAGTTGCACAATACAAACATAACAAATAAGAAGACATAATAAACATGATGTATAATATAAAGTACTAATGGCTTTTTTCTTTAATAAGGTTATCTCCCTTACAGAAGAATGACCAGATCATGTTAGAAATAATATTAATCGATTTACTATTACAGTTTTTCAATATATAATAGTATTTCTCCGAATCATTTAATTGTTCAAATTCTTTGTATTCTTTTATAATTTCTTCGAACCCCGTTTCCCTAATTTCGACATATGCCTCACAATCCATAACAAAATTTTATTCGCTCTCTATTTCACCGGTATCGCACACCGAGCATCTCCTATCATTTAGGGGCGTTGGGGGTTGTTTATGTCTACCCTTTTCTATTTCTAAATTATGGTTACTAACCCTAAGTCTAGTAAACAGTTCACGGGCCTGTTGAAATCTGGTGATTTTCAGAAAAGGTTCAAGCTTGTATTCATTTTTAACTAATCGATACGTTCGTAACTTATTACTGCCTTTCATTTTGTCATCATTAAACATATCTGTAGTAAACCTTTCTCTATCCTGAGATTCTAGTACATCTTTCAGGCATTTTCCATTATTATTGGTTAACGTATTAGCATTGGAAACTTTGATATTGTAACGAGATAACTGAGTTATCCAAGTTTTCGGAAGTTTACATTTGAGTGACTCCTTGAATGAGTTGGAGAGTGTGTTATCGTCAGCAATTTTGGATAATTTATCGACATATTTATGAAGATGTAAGATGGCATCGTTCACAAAAGGATATCTACCCAACTCTCCTCGTGCTGCGTGATTAGATGCTTTTCTATTCAACATTAATATTTGTTTACAAAATTTCAAGTGGACTTGTGCAGTAGTGTCCGCAAAAGGAGTATTAAAGTCAGGGGACCATATCTCACAACAATATAATAAAATAGGCTTAATCAACTAATCAAAAAGTTTACATTTCACATCAAGAGTTAAGTCAAGTGACTTTTTGAGAGAATTTGTAAGGAAAAACATTGCTTTCGATCCTTTTGTACTTAAATTCTCTTGAACTTGTTTTGTGTTTCCATTGTATGTGGATTCAAGACCTAAGTATTTATATTTATCTACGATATCTAATTTCGTTGTTCCAATACAAAACGTAGGTTTTTTTTTTCTTTTCTATTTTTGAAAATCATGCATTTTGTTTTTTTATATTGACACTAAGTTTGTTTTTATCCGCATAATGTTCTAACTTCTGAACACATTTATTCAATCCGACTGGAGACTCGGATAACATTACGAAGTCATCGGCAAAAAATAGGTGATTGAGTCGTTGTCTATTCACATTAACTGGTGAACAGGATTCATCAAATATCCCACATATGTCACCAATAAAAGTTTTGAAAAGAGTGGGGATATAGAACATCCTTGTTTAACACCCACTATTGAGAGTAAAGGTGGGCTCAATCCTACAGACGTATTTATAGAATAGTAACTGGACTCATAAAGAGAGCTAAGAACTTTGAGGACTTTCCACCAATACACAATGACTTCAATTTCTCAAAAAGTAACGACCTATCTACCGAATCAAATGCTTTCTTAAAATCAACAAGAGCTGCGTACATTGGTTTCTTCTCTTGTTTATATTTATTTGCCAACGTGCGCAAAATGAATGCACTGTCAGTTGTTCCACGATACTTTCTGAATCCAAATTTGTTAGCGCTTATTAAATCGTTGAGTTCTAAATATTCATTCAGCCTCGAGTTTATTACTTTATTAAATAATTTTCCGAAATTGCTACTCAGCGCAATCGGTCTGTAATTGTTAGGATTATGTCGATCACCTTTCTTATAGAGAGTTTTTATTATACCATCACTCCAACATACCGGGTAATGACTTGATAATAATATTTGATTAAATAGTTTGACAACATCATCTATAATAATTGGAACAATAAGTTTTAATAATTCTTTCGGAATGTTATCTACAGCCGATCACTTTTTTGTTTTGGAGCTGCCTTACAGCGTCTAACATTTCTCTGGCGGTTTTGTAGTCATTGTTTAATTTGATATCTGGCTCCTTAATTGTCGCCAGAAGATGACGTATTTCAGACTCAGCTCTTTTCGGACAAAGTAATGTTTTAAAGAATTCTACAGTTTCATCTGGGAGTAAATAACTGGGCTCTTCTTTCTTAACATGTTAATAATACCCCAGGACTTGGAAGGATTAGCTGTCTCCATATTAGATAATTTATCCGAGATACATTCATAAAATTCTCTGTGCTTACGTTTTGTCTCCCGCTTATAATACTTTTTATAGAGTGAAATTTAATCAGTAAAGTCTTATCATAAGGCCTCTTCTTCATCTCATTTACGGGGGGGGGGGGGGGGGGGGGGGGGGGGGCATTTGTCATATCTTTTTTTTAACTGTTTACAGTGTCTATCAAACCAGTGACGTTTACGTTTTTTGTTTATTTGTTTATACCTAAAATTGACATATTTATGGAGATGTAATTAGCATTATCGACATATTTATGGAGATGTAACATGGGATCGTTCACAATAGGAATAGGATACATATTATCAATAGGGTATGCTACTAAATAGCACTAAATGTTTTTACCCACAAACAGATATCCCGAGTTTTAACCGTTTACCCACCATGAAAAGCAGACGACACCTGCAAACAAAATTATTGAATAATTATTTGTTTTTTCATATTTGTTGCGTCAAAAACATAGCTTTTGACCACTCACTGCAACGAGCGCAATAAGCTCGTTTCAGTGAGGATCATAAGCTATGTTTTTGAGGAAAAAAATGAAAAAAATAATGGAAACTGAATGGCATTTTTGTGAACTGCGCTGGCCGGTTTTGGCCGGTACGTTGGGTAAATGGTTAAACTATAATCCGAGAGCGCGGTGGCTCAGTAGTTCCGGCATTGGACTTCAAACCGAAAGATCCACGGTTCGATCCCCAGGGGTAACTGCATGGTGTCTTTGGGCAAGGCACTTCATCCCGATTGCCAACGTGGGACACGGTGGTGCTGTGTACTAATGCGTACTGCACGTCGATGGTGCACTTGTCTTCAACCAATGCAAACCCTCCTTGTGCGGAGTTTGTACGTTGGAGAATCTGACAGTTGCTCGCTGTTGCTCGGTGGTTCTCTCCGAGTACTCCAGCTTCCTACACATGTAAAACGGTCAGACACGAGGTGACCATGGCTGCCAAAAAGTGTCGTTAAACTCCAATAAATAAATCAATAAATGTATAAACTATAATCCACATTGTCAAATATTCAAACTACATCATCAAGGCATGCCTTCTTCTAAGGCATGCCGTGATGATGTAGTTGGAATATTTCT
Source organism: Pictodentalium vernedei (assembly GCA_031216915.1). NCBI lineage: Eukaryota > Metazoa > Mollusca > Scaphopoda > Dentaliida > Dentaliidae > Pictodentalium > Pictodentalium vernedei. The sequence goes on from CM062292.1 coordinate 202,890,696, forward strand.
TCAATCGGAACTGAGTCATGACAGTCGAGACAAATTGGGTTTGTACCCCCAATAGATCATCTACGCCCATGTGCATCCCCATGGATCTCCCATTAAATGAAATTTCTGTGATCAAACTGGAACCAAAAACCAATGTAACATTAATCTGTTGCAGGCGCATTAAATGTTGAAAATCACAAAGATATTTCAGCATAGAACAGGTTACTCTAGAAGACGACAACCGCAATCAATATTCAGGAATTGGCAGTTCTTGCATAGAGGACACGGGCGGGTTCTAAATACTGACTGAATTGCTTCCAACTGCCTCTGTATGGTTGCATGATAGTTCGGTTGGCATTGTGGAAGAAACATCCAGAGCTAGTTCAAACTCCATTGATGCAGGTTCTAGGGAAGTGCCAAACTTTAAGGTCAGTTTCGGTAAGAGTAACCCCACCTGGTGGGATATCTGCTTGATATAATCTATAAATGTACACCACACGCTGACAGGACCCTTGGCTTGTTGCTTTTGGGGTTCCGATTACTCAAAATCATGTGTTAAAAACCTAAAATGGCGCACAGTACCTTCAACATCAGCACTTTATAAACTCTCTTTAAGAGAAACAGAAATAACAGAAAAGTTAGACGATCTTTAATGAGTCGAGGTTCTACACGAACATTTTTTACCCGAGTTAACCCTTTACCTTACACGATTAGAGACGACAAACAATGAAAATGTTTAGTTACTCAAGAATCTTTTGTGCATGTTTCCTTTTCTGATTGTGTTAGGTAATAGTTTAATACTCCAGCGCAGACATGTTGACTGCGTTTCTCATTGATACCTTACCTAACTATGGGAAAAAAACTGTCAAACCAGGGGCTAGGTATACACAAATCACATATTTTCCAAAAGCATTAGAGAACAGTATATAACGAATTAAATTCCCAGTTCTCTCTTCAAATTGAATTCTTTTAAAACCAATTTATGTCTTTCAAGCATCGACGGTTCGTTTTTTTTCTCAGCAAGACACACTGAGTCTCAAAAAGTACCCAAGTCAACCAGCTGGAATTTCTTTTATAACTATGCACTTAACCCTTTAATCAACGTAACGGTCAAAACCGGCCAGCGCTATTCTCAAAAATCGCCAATTAATTTTCATTTTTTTCATTTTTTGTGTCAAAAACATAGGTTATGACCCCTCGTTGGAACGAGCTCGTTGAGCTCGTTCCAACGAGGGGCCATAACCTATGTTTTTGACACAAAAAATGAAATAAATTAGTAATTCAAGAATTTTTTTTTTTGCAAGTGTCGTCTGCTTTTCATGTCAGGTAAAGGGTTAACAAGTAACTCTCCTTTTGGATATAGACTGAAAGGATTTGAAATGGGAAACTATACTATTAGCTTGAATATACTATTAACCAATTTTCACCCAAGGGGAAACCAATTTAACCCTTTACCTAACAAATCGGCCATATCCCCCTGCGTAATTTACAAATTGAGCAGTTGAGAAGAGTTTATTTCTCCAAAAACTTCAACAAGACCATATCACGTAGCCACTAATTCAAATAAGCTCGTTCCATTGGAGAAGGGGTGGATGATATGGTTTTGTTGAAATTTTGTTAAAAATTAAAGAAAAACTAATTAAAATATCAAATTTTGATATCGTGTGCTTTGAGTGAAGGGTTAAACAGCAGGAATCAGTTACGACAATAAATGAACGTAAAACCAATTGGCCGTCAAGAACACTTCTTCCTCTCTGCGCTACCTTTCGTATGCCATTCAAGTTGACGTTGCAAGTTTTGGCGAAATGATGAATTTGCAACATCATAATTTGGTCGACGAAAATCCATGTAAGAAAGAATACCCAACAGAAGCTAAAACACGAACTTTAAACACCCGTCGAGGCATTCTCTGTCCCTTACAATACTTTGGACTAGTACTGAATTCTGGTATGGGTACAATACCATAAGTTATGGCATGCCATTGGTCATGCAGTCTAAATCACTTTTAAAAGACTACCCTTGCACTGTTGCACACCTATTAATGGTATGTTCTGATTACTGACTGGAAGATACAAAAAAATGAGATAAATAAATAATGGAAATAATGCACACACAAATAAATTTAAAATACATGGATGGGAGATACAAGAAATAAGATAAATAAATAATGGAAATAATGCACATATAAATAAATTTAAAATACATTGATGGGAGATACAAAAAAAAAATAAGAAATACAAATAAAGACACAATTACATATTAACCTGGCTTCAGCAGGTGACCAACACCATCTAGGAACTTACTCAATGTCAGTCTTTTCATTGTTTAACCCTTTACCCAACTCAGACGATATCAAAATTTATTATTTTAAATATTATTTTTTTAAATTTCTCAAAAATTTTCAACAAAACCATATCATGTGACCCCTCGTTGGAACGAGCTCGTTCCAACGAAGGGTCACACGATATGGTTTTGTTGAAAATTTTTGAAATATAATATTTTTTCAACTGCTGAATTTGCATATTACGCGGGCGGATGCCGGCGATTCGTTGGGTAAAGGGTTAATAATTGCGCCTTCAATCTTGTTGACCTATTTTCAGTCTCTTTATAAACTCTTTTTCTCTGAGGCGGAGCTGTCCCCATATACAGTTTTCTATTTTTTATAGTTTCTTTAACCGATAAAAGGGGGCACGGTGACGCTGTGCAATAAGGCGTACTGCACGTCGATGGTGCACCTGTCTTCAACCAATGCTAACCCTGCTTCTGTGGAGTTAGTATGTTGGGGAGCTGACAGTTGCTCGGTGGTTCTCTCCGGGTACTCCGGCTTCCTCCACCCGTAAAATTGTCGTGGTCATGGTTAGCCATTGTGCAGAAATATGTGACCTTAAACACTAATAAGTAAATAAATAAATAAATAAATAAATAAATAAATAAATAAATATAACCGATAAATATTGGATTGATGGCGAGGAATAGATCTAATCTAATTATCTGCTGATGGAAACCTTCAAGATTATTGTTCGTTCTTGAGCCAGTGCTGGTGAAATGATTCCACATTGGGATAGGGAACCTATCATCTTCATCTACCCATGTTGTTACCATGTAATCATTGAAGGATGTTGCATTTGGTCCACCAGGTGCCAGTTCCATGGCCACCAACCATGCATCTTGCACCTTATCTATGGGAAGAAGTGGAAGTGAAGCTGCTCGGCGTACCCACTCCTGTATTTCCTGGTCTTCTTTGTATAGTGTGGCTAGTCCTAAGTTTTAAATTTTCCTCCAGATTGGTTGGGTATACTGAAAGAACCACCCTTTCACTTCAGCATGTGGAAACTCTCGTTGAATTGCCTGTATCGCAGCTAATCTCGAAATTAATCTGTACTTTCGATGGTAAAAGTTGGCTATTCAGTTTTTCTTGAATTGCAGACTTGAGACACGTAAATAGTCTGCAATATGTGCCACATTTGTAGAGCGTGCACCAAAAGGAAATGTTGTACTGGTGTTGATCCACGGTTCTTCCAAGCTCATCTCTGAAAGACTTGAAGGAATGTTTGGAATTGTAGCTCTCCTGTGGCGAATGGCGATAAAGAGCACTTCTTATACTGGGATAGCTCGGAATCATCATCACTCATACCTTCTTTTTGAATACTCTTGGCATTGTCTTCAACAGTTGTGCAGCGACCTTTGCATGACGTTATGACACATGTCCAGTGCTGACATGACTTCCTTGTGGTATGTTTGTTATATATATAGCCATCAACTAAAACTTGCGGTGCATCTCGACGGGATAGTATGACCGCTACTGTCTGAAGGGTTGCCATGCTGACTATACCCTCTGATGAATGAAAAGATTCTGCGCACTGAAGGCGCACAAGGACGATGTGGGATTGAAATACCTTTCGACCCGAATAACTTTATTTGCTTTGTAGCTTTATTTGCTTATAAGTCCACGAGAGTCGGAAGCGAGAGCCAATAATCTTATTAAGTTTGGGTGTGCGACTGGCAGTAGGATAGTGGGTTGAGATCCCCGAGAACCTCGAACTGGAAGATGGCTAGGAATTTTGCATAACTACAAGAGTTCTGCTCCGTGTTTGCTTAGAGAAGTGGGCATATACCCTCTTGGGTGGAACTATGTGCTTAAATTTAAATAGTGAAAACTGAATAATGTTTATTCAATGCAAACAACACTCCTCAAAGAAGTTTAATCAAATAGAAAAAGCACCCCATCTGGTGATGATTATGTAAAACAAACAAGTCCTTTGATTATATTAGTCCACTAAAGCATTATCTACATAATAATAATAATAATAACTCTTTGGCCAGCCGCTGATTTGTCGCGGTCCTCATAAGAGAAGGCCATCATTCCCCCTGCACCCCACCCCCTCTTCCCCTCCTCTCCTCCCAGCATTCAGATATAAACTGCTTAATAGTGTCCCTCACTTCCTCTTTTTCAATTTCTTCAATAAGCATTCCTACCCTCTCCCTCGTGTCCCCCTTCAGCCATCTATCCTTTGTTTCTTCACCCCACTTCTGCATTATTCTTCCAGTAAATTTTCTTCTATGAGGTATATACTGTGGGCATTCCAAGAGAAAATGTTCCAGGGTCTCCACTACTCCAGAATGGCACATTTGGCATCCCTTTTCCCCATCTCTCCCAATTTTTCCCCGGAGCTCCAGTGATCTTGATCTCAGTTTGAACAGCAGTGACCCTCCAAAGGTGCCATCTAGGTACTTCTCAAAAGCTGGCTTTTCTTTATATTGTAACCCCTGCAGTGATCTTTTCACGCTAACCCCTGCTCGCCAGTTTCTATTGCAATCTTCCATGACTCTCTCTTTGACAAACCTTTTGCCTTCTTTCATTCCTACTTCTATGTTTGTGACCTCTATAGAGTAATTGTCCATTAGTTCCCTCACATGTTTTGACCACCCCGTTTCTATATTAGAATTCCAAATGGTATCGAGCATCAATTTGCACCACCGGTTGTCAGACAGGTTTCTCAAGTAGTTAAAGTAACACAGTTTTCCCAAATCTACCCTGTCCTTGATTTTCATCCACCCAAGCTCCCCCCTTACTGCTTCCAAAGCTGCAGCATTACTCGACCCTGTTATCCATCTGCCGGCATCATTTTGAGTATTTTCCAACTTCTTAATAACGGTTTGGTTTAATGGAATCACGTCCGTGCCATACGTTATACTTGGTAAACCCACTCTCTCCCACAGTGTTTTCCCCACAAAGACCTTGTTGAAACTATTTTTCCCTAAAAGTTTTAGTTGGTTCAGAATTCTTTTCCCCTTCAGAATCAGTTTGGCTGAGTAATTTCTGTACACCCCTCTTCCCGTTATATTTATGCTTACCCCTAGATACTCATACTCTCCCGTTTCTCCTACAGTGATTTGTTTGCTTTCCCCTTCGGGGATTGAGAACTCCCCCACTCTCCATCTCTTCGTCATATCTACCTTTCGTCCAACGGGTATTACCTTGCTTTTATTTTCATTTAGTTCGAGCCGCCAAGTGTTCCCATATCTACCAACATATATCGAACAATAGAAGCCAACGGCACTGTTTTTATTAAAGAATGGCCAGTTTTCTCAATTAAAAATAAAAATCTTTTAGTGAATAATATACCATTATTTGTCTAGGGGACACAGGTTGTTAGCACTGTTTTGTCAACCTCAAAAGTGTTTAACTGGTGGCACATTTAAAGTCTATGACTAATGGCATGTATAACTAATGTACCCAAACCATGGTGTGTGCATACGCGATTACATACGCAAAGTCATAATATCAAATTTAAAATTTTCGAGTTATAAATATTTAAAATCATTTTTCCCTTCTCCTTAATCCACAAATTGCTGTTTTGTTGTTGGCGCCCTTCTTCCCATACAGTGACGGGAATATCAAGGGAGGCGACTCGACAGTAACTTTTTCACTTCTTTGAACTGCATCAGCCTGTGGCCAATACTATAAAACTTTTACAATTGTATTTTTTAGAATTGTATTTTCTACCTATTAATATAACTGGCTACAATGAATCATTAGCATTTTAAAAGATATGGCAATTTGACACATCTTTGAAAATGCTAATGGTTCATTTCAACCCATTTGAAGTCCAGAAAATAACTAACTAGAAAATACAATTCTAGAAAAATACAATTGTAAAAGTTTTATAGTATTGACCCCAGCTAGCTGTATTGGTTAAATTTGTGAAGGAGTTGTTTCTCCGCACAAAAATATGTATATCATAGGCGGACCTCAGCCCTTTTTTGTAACTCAAATTCAACAGCTTGAAATTCTCTGTTCGTTTTGTGATCACGGTACTGTGGCATTTTGACACTTTCCCATAAATTGCAGCAGGGCAAATCCACCCAGGCTAAATAATATCACAGCAAAAATTAATTGAAGCACATCTACAGAATAGGAAGCCTTTAAGCTGTGGTACCCACACTTCAGGATAAAGCCCAACAATGGGCTTCGAGCACTCAACCAGTTAAAAGCATAGTTATAAAAGAAATGCCAGCAGACGGACTTTGGCTCTTTTCATCTGGGTAGGAGTCTTAGATATCGAATCGCTCTTGCTGGAAATCATGCACTTTCTTACAAGACTAGATTTGATACCTTGACTAATGTCACACACACAGTCTGTCATACAAATGGATGGTTGTAGTACCCGATTCCGACAGTTGTGGGACTCAAGGCGACCAGTTTGGAGCACGGAACGTATTATTTAAATAAGTTGCATTACTACCTCATGTATATTTTATTTCTTAATCCTTTACCTAACATGAAAACCAGACGACACTTGCAAAAAAAAAAAATTCTTGAACTAATTTTTTTTCATTTTTTGTCTAAAAAACCATAGGTTATGACCCCTCATTGGAACGAGCTCCAGGAGCTCGTTCCAATGAGGGGTCATAATCTATGTTTTTGAGACAAAATATGAAAAAATAATGAAAATTAACTGGCGATTTTTGAGAATAGCGCTGGCCGGCTTTTCCCGTTACGTTGGGTAAAGGGTTAAAAAGTAAATCTAGAGTTTTGGGAATGTAATCCCAACGACGAAGGTATGCCGTGGTGATGTATTTGGAATAATATATCAGTCGGAACTTGAGCCATCACAGTCGGGACTTGAGCCTTCACAGTCGGGACAAACCGGGTTTCCTCCCCAAGCCCAGTCGGTCATATTTGCGGCGCGCCCTGAATACTTGACGAGAATATCTATCGGAAGAGAAGGATCTATACAATTCAAGTTATCTTTTAAGTTGCAGTTGCCGCGGTCATTGAGGGTAAGGCCAAGGTGTTTGTGTTGATCACCATAGATTCTGAATAGTTTAATCCAACATTTGGTTTGTTTATGCATTTGGTGGAGTCTAAAATGATAGTCTCAATGGCCCTTTCACCGTCTTGCCTCCCGACGTTACCATACAAAGAACGTGGTTCAAGAGATGCGAGTGATTTTTTTCAGCCTGCAAAATCATGTATGTAATTTGAGCTTGTCTAACATCTAACAAAGACAATAAAAAACTAAACAAGATTTAACCCTATCTCTGTCACCACGGCCGATTCGGCCCCTTTCAGCCTGTTTCTTCGTCTCTGTCTAACTCATTAACTCCACGTCTCTATCCCTCCCGATCCCCCCTCTCTCTCTCATATCTCTCCCTCTCTCTCTGTCTCTCTCTCTCTCTGTCTCTCTGTCTGAGACAGGGTTAATGCCTACAGTGCATGTAAAATCGCTAATTATAGTTTTGACGCAGCATGCTTTGGTTTAATATCTACCGGTGTCGCATGCCCATTAACTGGAGGAGTGTTGGATTAGTTATGGTTCTTGGTTCATTTGGATTTGCCTTTGAACAGTTTATTGGAGATTGGCTGTGAACACTCTTCATATAAATTGTCACGCGACAGATCTGTACGAAGAAAACACTTCCAAGAGAATACAGGGCTCTGTACCAACCGCTATTGTAATACAACCCCTATTTTAAAAGAAATTATTACAATAGCGGTTGATGCAAACCCTTTCACCGACCGCTATTGTAAAATATTACAACAGTGGGAGATTCAAACTTTTATCTCGGCCGCTATTTTAATATACTTATTACAATAGTCGTCGAGTGTCAGTTGTAATAAGTTTTTCATAAATTTGAGAATAAGTCAACTAGGGATGCTTACAACAGACGAGACTGTTTCATTCAAGATTTAATCTCTTCATACCGATCACAGCGACGAAAAAGCCAGAAATTTGCGAAATGACCAGTAAAATCTGAAATATCTAGCTTGCCCCGGACAATGTTCGATAAAACCATACAAATAGGATTGTCATTGGCATCAGCTCTTTCAGTTCTTTCAAGTACATGAACATTTGTACGGTTTTCTATATAAATATGGTTTAAAAGATTTGTAAAATATAATGTGTGATCCTTAGATGGTTGACAAAGGCGCAGTGAGCGCACTGGAGATGAGTTGGGCGACAGATAGGAGACCGATCTTTCTGCAATTTTATTTCTTTGTATAAACTCTTTCAATGCTAAGCTACCGAATAGTTTAATCCAACATTTGGTTTGTTTATGCATTTGGTGGAGTCTAAAATGATACCATAGGGAAAATCTGTCCCAATTTATTCCAACAGCCAGTGCGGCGGTTGGATTCAATTATGACCAGTCGTCCTCAAGTATTTAGTGTTCGCCTCTTCGTATACATGTCAGTAGGATTAAAGGGGTTAATTTATTACATTAATAGTTTGGTCACAAATCTTGCGCGGGGTGGGAAGGGGCTGCAGGGTGGTGCAGGGCTTGGTGGCTCTGTGACTAGAACCTTGGGGTCGTGATCTGAATGTCGTGGTTTGGAATCTAGTTCTTGCAATCTGCGTTGTGTCTTTGAGCAAAACACTTCATTTCCATTGCTCACTTGGGGACACAGTGGCGCCGAGTTCTATGGCATATCGCACTCTGACGGTACACGTGCTTTCTTCCAACTCTGAACCTGCCTCGGTGGGATTAGTAAGTTGGAAAGTCTGACAGTGACTCGCGGTTTCTCGGTGGTCCTTTCCGGGTACTCTGGCTTCTCCCACCTGTTAAAATGTCACCGACACGAATTGACCTTGGCCACTAAAAGTGTCGTAAAACCCCTATCATCATTCCATCCACAAATTGTGCTTAACCGCGCGGTCGTAATAAATTTATAAGTTTATTACAATAGCGGGCGGTGAAAATTTTTGCATCAACCGCTATTGTAATAAGTTTATTACAATAGCGGTTGTATTACAATAGTGGTTGGTACAGGGCACATTCACGAAATAGGAATCCTTTAATTGTGGCACCAGCACTTTTCAACACAGTCAAAATATGGACTTCTAATATCCTTGAAAAATATGTACATGTGACCGCTACTTCCCTTCCTGTCGGTTTTTCTTTCTTATTTGTTGCATAACCCCCTGTTTTCGGGTAAAAAAATGTTGTCTCATTGTCTGAAGGGCAATACTTGAAAAGGATATTTGATTGCCAAAATTGAAGTGTTGTGATTAATTTGTTTTTCGTCTCAACGTTGTAATAGTCGCCTATGGAAAAATATTTAGTACTGCGGTACCTATACAGACTGAACTCGCGCTACGCCTATCGTCGCAACATATCCAGCCATTGGCCTTTGTACTTTTCGTGATTTTATCTTGCAGAAGATTCAAAGTTTCATATCCGAACTACGAAAATACAGAAGGGTTTATTCTTGTATGACACCCCACCAGGAGGTGCCGCCTCTGTCCTCAAATTTGTTTGTGGGAGCTGGGCTGGGTACGGTGTTCACCTTTTGTCTCTCAAGGTAAACCAAAGACGATCCTTGCACGTCATTTATTGTATTGAGGCAAAAAAAAAAAAAAAAAAAAAAAAAAAAACCACATTGATAATAATTTTGACGTATTTTTTGTTTCGTTGAGTAAAATTTAAAAATACTGATTCCAATCTAGCACGCCCGATATTAAGTAGTATTATTTTCAATATCGAAGATATAAAGCATTCGGTTGATTCTCTCAACGTATCCAAAGAATGCGGCCCAGACGACATTAGTCGAAAAAACCCTCATGATGTGTTCTGCGAGTCTAGCTGGCCCGTTAATAATTGCCTTTAACTTAACGCTCATGCATTCCTTCTTCCCACCCGAATGAAAAAGCGAAAATGTCATTCATGTATTCAAAACCAGAGACCGCCAATGTGTTTCAAACTACCGCCCTATAACTTTACTGAGCTGTGTCAGTAAAGTATTTGAGAAATGTATCTTCAAACGCATTCTATCATTCTTGCAAAGCAACACTTTGCTAACCCTACTTCAGTCAGGCTTTCTCCCATCCGAATCAACGGTACTACAACTCACTGACATCTACCATACCTTCAGTTCTGTCCTTGACGAAGGAAAAGAAATTCGGGTAGTCTTTTGCAATAAAGTTTGGCACAAATAGGCATCACAGGCCCTTTACTGGATTGGTTTCTTATATATCTACCTGGCAGAAACCAACGTGTATGTTTAAACTCTGTGTCGTCATCACGGGGCGAAGGATCTGCGGGTGTTCACAAGGCTCTACCCTGGGATTTTGTTATTCTTGATATATATCAGCGATATTGTAAACAATATCACTTCTAACAGACTATTTGCCGATGTACACCTTTGTTCCCCAGAGTTGAACAACCAAATATGGACGCTGAGATAATTAACAAGGACATAAAAACAATACAGGATTGGGCCCAAACATGGTTAGTGATCTTTAATCCTCCAAAGCGGAATCTATGGTGATCAGCCGCAAATCCCCAAAACCAAATCACCCCCCCCCCTCTTTTAATGTCTGTCCAAATAATAAAGAATGCCGAAAACACAAACATCTTGGTCTTACCCTCAATGACCGCGGCAACTGGGCGTCACACATCGCAGAAATAACCTCGAAGGGATGGCAACGTATAGCTCTGCTTAGACAATTAAAATTTAGACTTGACCGAAAAGTACTTGAAAAGATGTACTTTGCATTTGTTTGCCCCATGTTAGAATATGTGGATGCAGTTTGGGACAACTGCTCCCCCAGGAAGTCGGAGTGGTTGCAAAAATACAAATAGAGGGAGCTTGTGTTGTTACGGGTGGAACTAGAAGCGCAAGTAAACAGTCCCTACACACTGAAACAGGCTGTGAACCTCTTCAGACTAGACGGAAAAAAACAAGTTAATTCAATACGGTACTTCAAGATACTTCACGGCCTTACGCCTCCTTATCTCTCACTGATGGTACCCTCATCAGGGGCTGAACTACAATCTGTGGAATAATGCCAATCTGAACACAATCTCATGCCGTAGGCCTACCAATCTGCACCAAACCTCCTTTTTACTATCCGCGACTAACCTCTGGAATGATATCTCTATTGAAATAAGACACAATCCTAATATTACGACGTTCAAGCAGTATCTCAAAAGCACCAGAAGAACTATACCAAAATTTGACTCTGGACATAAATCACGCCTGGCCCAGATCTTGCACTGTAGACTATGTCTTTCTATTTCTCGGCTTGTGCCGGATGCCTGTGATTGCATTGGGGAAAAAAGAAACTCCAACACACACTTCTTAGACCTGTTCTTAATATCTACCGATCTCAAAGGCACATCTAAATAGTGGGCTACCCCAAGATATCTCAAGATGTTCCATAATCAGTGAAGCTGTTGACTGTTTGCACTCCTGTTAGGGTACCTTCGCGCTGCATGCAATTGTAGACGCCGGGTGGCAGGCTTGACTGGAAAATGTTCTCTTGAAAGTCTGTAGATTTACATGTGTGTGCTTTCTGTTATCCTTGATCATTGGTTTTATCAGCTGACACAATCATACAAAGTGTCATACTAACGCGACCTGTCCTACTTTCCGTGTGTTTTCTTACATATTTTGTATTAACTCCAACAGAACTTTCGTGGAAAACAGCCACACTCATCCCTCAATAAATCTGGGAAGAGAGACCGATCCAACTCAAAATGTGGAGAGGTCTAGGTGTCACTCGCAACCAGCGGCGTACCGCCGCAGATTGCGGTTGATACTTGGTCCTGACCACATTCTGTAAAAATACTCTCTTCGTAATTTGGAGCAATATCGAAGTTTTTCTCTGCCGGAAATAGTGCTTAACGGGCGCGAATGGATCAAATCAGTATCTCAACCGCCAGTACACTGCCCACCACCGGCTCAACCATCTCAAACCGGCCATTGCTGCATAAATCTTTTCTTTGGTGATATTTCGTTTCTCTTGGAGACAGCCCAGTTTTAACCTTTGGGTTGCTCCTGAATCCATTACCATGTTTGTTACTATTTTGTCAATTTATGCTTGTTACTGTATAATTTAATCATACTTTGGAAATAAATATTGTTTAAACTAAACTAAAAGTTGTATCAGTGATTGTGGGTTTCATTGTGAGCATTGAGTTTAGGATCTATACGAGAGGAATTTCTAGTTCCGAGTTGAATTCCGTTATTGGGGACCGGCCCTTTTGTAGTCTCTAGCTCATGGTGTCACTCATATTACCGTCTTCTGACACAAAATTATTCTCATCCTCCTAATGACTGCCACTTTTGTCGGAACTTACTTGCTTCTGAGCACGAGTAGAAGAAAGTGGGAGGACTACACTGTTTTTTTTTGCATGGAAATGGATAATGTTGGTGGGACACTTCTTCGCTGTTCTCAAAATGACAGAGAGAATATGTAAAAAGGAGGATCTGTGGTCATCACGCATGCATTTAAGTCGATTGGTTGTTTAAAAATCCTTAACCCTTTACGCAACGAATCGGCCGCATCCGCCCGCGTAATATGCAAATTCAGCAGTTGAAAAAATATCATTTTTCAAAAAATTGCAACAAAACCATATCATGTGACCCCTCGTTGGAACGAGCTCGTCGAGCTCGTTCCAACGAGGGGTCACATGATATGGTTTTGTTGAAATTGAAAAAAATAATATTTAAAATAATAAATTTTGATATCGTCTGTGTTAGGTAAAGGGTTAATATGTAAGAACACGAAGTCAATTCATTTGATCATAAAATCGAGAATTTTAATTGATGACCCAGTTTTACGTGTGCGAAGGGGTGTCCCGCTGAATTTTTAGCTCACCTGACTGAAAGTCAGGATGAGCTTTTGTGATTACTCATCGTCCGTCGTCCGTGAACATGGTGTTTGCAACTGCCCCTCCTAAACCGCTGAAACAATTTTAGTTAAATTTGAGATGTTTGCTTGTTCTGACATCGCATTTTGTTTTTGTTCAAATCAACTGCCCAGCCCCATAGGGAAGGGGTGGGGAAAAATCCACCAAACTTAAAAAAAAATCTTCTTCTCATGAACCAGTGGGTACAATGACTTGATATTTGGTATGTAGCTTCCTTTTGCGGTGTACGATCAAATTTGTTGAAACGAAAGTTCGTGGAGCAATATTTGCCTTTGTAATGGGAGGGGCAGGATTTTTGACCCCTCCCGAAATTTCTATTTTCTGAAACGATTGTCCGATTTGAACCAAATTTGATATGTGGCATTATTGAGTCATAAGTACTTGATTCATGCAAAACAATTTTCCCCGTGCCCCCGTGAGAAGCCCAGGAGCTAAAAATAGAAATATATTCAAATGCTCATATTTCCCAAACCGCACGGAACAAAGTACTGTTATTTGATATAAAGCATCCTTGGGACCTGTAGAATGGAATAGTAAAACAAATTGCCATAGGTTGTGTCAGGGTGTTCTATAGGGGGTATCGAACCACTGATCAGAATCTTTTGTTATCTGATATACACCATCCAGGGGGGGGGGGGGGGGGAAGGGGTCAGATACAAGTGTGTTAAAATGAAGCCCCTTGGTTCATATTTGGGCTCAATACAGGAGCCCGAATTTTAACTTAGGACAATATGGGGAATGGTCTTTAAAAATCTTCTTCTTCAGATCCACTAGTCGGAATGCTTTCACATTTGGTATGCAACATTCTTAGGGTGGTGGTTGGGGGGGGGGGGGGGGGGGGATTCAAGTTTGTTTTATTCGGGTCCCTGGATTAATATTTGGGCTCCCTATGGTAGCTCGAATTTTAACTTCGTGCAATATTAGGGCCTTTCTGTAAAACTCTTCTTCAGATCCACCAGTCAGAATGCTTTCATATTTAGTATACACCATCTCTGGGTGGGGGGTGGGGTGGGGGGTGGGGTGGGGGGTGGGGGGGAGGAGATTCACATTTGTTCAAATTGAGTGCCTGGGTTAATATTTGGGATCCCTATGGTAGCCAGAATTTTAACTTAGTGCAAGATGAGGAAATTTCTTTAAAATCTTCTTCTTCAGATCCACCAGTTAGAATGCTTTCATATTTGGTATACAACATTTTTAGCGGATCAGATTCAAGTTTGTTCAAATCGAGTGCCTGGGTTAATATTTGGGCTCACTCTGGTAGCCCAAATTTTAACTTAGTGCAATATGAGGGAATTTATTTAAAAATCTTCTTCTTCAGACCCATATTTCGTATAAAACATCTCGAGGGGGGGGGGGGGGGGGTGGGGGGTGGGGGTGTAGGTTAGGATTCAAGTTTGTTCAAATCGAGTTCGTGGGTTAATATTGGGCTCCATCTGGTAGCCCGAATTTAACTTAGTGCAATATGAGGAAATGTCTTTAAAAATCTTCTTTTTCCGATTCACCAGTCAGATTGCTTTCAAATTTGGTATACAACGTTCTGGCGGTGGAAGGGAAGGGCTCAGACTCCACTTTATTCAAGTTAAGTTCCTAGGTTGATAGTAGGATTCCCTTGTTTTGCATTACTGGAAATCTGAGCATTTATATTATTTTTCAAAAAATTGCAATAAAACCATATCATGTGACACCTTGTTGGAACAAGCTCGTCGAAATTGAAAAATTAAAAAAAAAAAAATTAAATTTAATAAATTTTTATATCGTTTGCGTTGGGTAAAGAGTTAAACAACTGTTGTCATGTGAGTGCCTCAGGCTGCATGGGGGGGGGGGGGGGGAGGGGTACTCTTGTTATTTTTTTTATTTTTCCTCCCAAAATTTTAGTAGTTTTGAATAATCCAATAATGTCCAACGATAAGTGTTCATCACGTAGTGTAAGGCCCTGTTTGTACAGAACGCGATGCGATGCGATGCGATGCGATGCGACGCGACGTGGCCGTGAAAATTTTTCGCTTCAATGTATTTCCATTTCACCATTGAGACTCGCTATTTCAGTTTCGCTAGTTTAGCCAAAAATGTTGCATCGCTTATGTGCGCTTGCCTAATTATGCAATTTGAAACATGATTAAAGCGAACCTGCGCGCGGTGTATAAACGGGTCTAGCGAAGCGCTGCGAAGTCGCTGCACCCTGCGACGCGTCGCTTCGCGTTCTGTCTAAACAGGGACTAACGATTATCGTCCCATTCCTTGATGGACACCGGGATTCGGGAATACGAAAAGTGGTTCAAATTTGAGTTTAATAGAAAGAAGGTAGGTTGGTTTATTTTTAAAATGCGAGTCATGTACAACTTTTTCTATCCATGGATGCGCATGCGCGAAAAACTAAGTTATTTTCTGTTTCCAATTTACTCTAGCTGTCAATGGGAGAAAAGCGTAAAACTTCATTTTTCACCCAAAATTGTTTTTCCGTCAAATGTGCGTTCATATAGTCAAATAGTTTAGGATATACTCTTTAAAATAATGTTAAATTCTTATTGGTAGACAAAGTTCTTCATATTTCAATTTTTGTTTAAAATTTCTAATTTTTTCTGAGTGTATTTCTTTATAAATTAACGAAAAGGGGCAGACTGGAGTAGCTTTGAACTTTAAAAAAGATATTAACTTCTTATAGCATGATTTATGCGTTCATCATTCCGAAGAAAGCAATCTTCAAATTATTTGATGGTTTAAGAAAGTTTTGGCTATGGGTTAGTTTTAATATTTCCATTTTACTTTGAAAAATTGTGATTTTTAACTTTGTGCGATTTCGACAGACTTCTCTCCACTACTAACTCTTTTCATCCACTTCAAAGCGACGTCCTTTCTATGGGCTGGAAAATAGAGGTGTTTAGTTTTGTGACCAAATGCATTTCAATGTGATTTTAACGATTTAGAGTTAATAACCTTTTGGGAGGTAAAGTTTTGAACAATTTTGATGGATCTTTAGCGTCGGTGTGTGGTGTGTTTTTTTTTTAACAATTACTCATTACCGTGTTCCATTGAGGGCTCAAAAGCTATGTTTTTGATGCAAAAAATGAACATTTTTAGTGGTACGAATTTTTTTTAGCAACTGTGGTCTGCTGCTAAGGTTGGGTAAAGAGTTTTAATTACAGACGATCTAGTCTCCTCGCGGACAAAATAATCTCGAGCCTTTGCAACAGTAGCCCCATACATGACCTAAATAATGGCATAAGGCAGTCGCTCTACGCACCCCCCCCCCCCCCCAACTCACACATACATATACTTTAAGATGTCTATGTTTCTCGGCGGGTGTTTTTTTTTCTAAATATTTACTTACTTGTTATGTATTTCATGTTAAAGGGTTTAAATTTTACCAATTAAAATATTTCACACCAATTGTAGTCATTATTTTTTGCCCTTTTTAGTTCAGGCGCAATTCCGAACATACAGGTATTCAGAATACGATGTTCAGGTTACAACAAGTCGCCAATTGTTCGTATCCACATATCGTTTTCATACATCTTTTTTATTTGTATGTTCAGGACGTCTGGAAATTGAGTACTTCATCGCTGTCCCACAGTGAAGTATGAAGCTTTTTAATTAGTCCGACAAAACAAAAGAGAATTCGGCCCAGTAGCACGGGAGCGCGGTGGCTCAGTGGTAGACTTTTGAACTTCTGTGCTAGAGGTTCCGAGTTCGATTCTCGTCCGGGACGACCCGTTGTGTCCTTGGGCAAGGCACTTTATCCCGGCTGCCTACATGTCGACACGATGACGCCGTGTACTAAGGCGTACTGCACGTCGATGGTGCACATGTTTTCAACTGCTGTAACACTGCTTGAGCGGAGCTTAAACAGAGTTAGAATGTTGAGGAGCTGACAGTTGCTCGTCGATGCTCGGTGGTTCTCTCCGGATACTCCGGCTTCCTCCACCCGTAAAACTGTCACGGTCACGATTAGCCATTGTGCATAAGTATGTGACCTTAAACACAAAAAAATAAATTAATAAATAAATAAATAGTAGCGTGTGCAGTCACAAGTGTAAAAATAGGGGAGACAACTCCAAATTTTTTACTCGAAACAAATAGTTCAGTATGTGTAGACCTTGTCATATTATATTTTTATACATCTATTTTTGAAACCGAACAGGATCGATCAGTTTTAAAATCTCATTTTTCCGAGTTCACGGTTTGTTCCGAGCATTTGTGATGGTTATATGTTTAACCTCCTGCACACTGATGTGAAGAAACCCCCGAAGATTACAAACTGCAGAGTTTTCCATAATGCAATTATGAATTTACCCAGTTCATTCTTGTTTGACAGAGCTCATTGAGCTCTGTCAAACAAGAGTGAAATGTTTAAATTCCTAGTTGTATTATCATTATGGGAAAACATTTAAATTTCAGTTTTTTGAACTTCAGCTTTCAGAGGGTTAAATTGGATGACACACGAATGAAATGAAGACTGATTGGAATACTTCTAGTGACGTCAGGGTTTCGTAACGTCAGGCTATCTGACACCACCAGAATTTTTTTTTTGCATTTCCCTTCATTCGTGTGTGTGTATGTGTGTGTGTGTGTGGGGGGGGGGGGGGGTGAGGGTGCGGGGGGGGGGGTTGTTAGCAAAGACTGAACCATGGAGCATCGCGACACTCTCGTCGAAATTTCTTACGCTGGCCAGATGCTGGGCGCGCATTGATTTTAAATAGTTTTGCTATTCGACAATTATATTTTATCATCCTCCCCCCCAGAAGTTCAGAATTTGTACCCGTAGACCTCCTGATCTATCCTCCCAAACACCCGATTGTAGAACATCCTTTCCTATTGCAGAAAAATAATCTGTAAGAAAAGGCAAAACCCGAGTTATCTTGGTAAAGGATGAAATGATGAAATTCTGTAAAACAGTTAAAAAAATATAAAAACCAAAAAATTAGATGAAATTCATTTTTCAGTATACTCGGGAATGAAATTTTTGGTTAAAATGAATTTTTAATGAAGCAGCAGCCATAATGTTAACAACTTTCATTAAATTCTGTTACACCATCCTTGTTATGGCCACACTTTTAAATCATCTGGGAAACTGTCTTGGCGTCTTACTTCGTAGTTTGAAAAAGTACTTTTCGCCTCTGTGTGAAAAATAATAAGATGTCTGTGCCACTGTCGAAATCACGAGGAACACTGATTGAATCACGAAAGGTTTTCATGTGCGTAATTCCCTAAGCACTTCTCTACACTTGTAAATACATCAAAATTTAAACGTTTCATGTTTTCCTGTTCGCAATTGTCCAATCGGTGAGCGCGCTGAGACACGGGACAAACAAAATGCGAAAAACACCAAGATGAACCTTTTCAACGCGGTCTCTAATACCAGTATTGTTTGCTCATGGAGGGGTCGCACTTTGTGTAAAGCCGAAAACAAGCTGAGAATGAATTCCGTTGGAAATTGCGTTCCTATGATTAACTGAGGGTTATTTTTTGCAATACTCGAGCGGGGAAATGTCATCTTAGCTTAAACATCATGCCCTGAATACCTAGATCTCAGAAGACATGTGAACGTGTATCGCTAGCACAATTTCGAAATGGAGTTACGTAAACATGGATATTCCTTTTTAATTGTTATATATGTATTAAGTCAGGTAATTAAGTTTTAATTATTTAACATAGTTGCTATTTTGAATCAATTTGAATATTCAATGGACACTCGAAAATGTTTTGTTTTGCGGTACAGTAATGCAGCAGACAGAAACGTTCTATCCATGATTGGGTTCGAGTTTGGTTTTGCTAATATTTTTATGTTTAGAGGGATTCAACGTAGAGCTGAAACGGTTAAAGGGTTTCTTGATCGATTAATCACATGGATTAACCTTAGTTAACCGATTAATCACTTATCCTAATAGGTAGCTGAATAATTGCTGTACCGTTGATGATTTACAGCATATTAACTCTTTACCCAACATAACGGCGAAACCGACCAGCGCTATATACAAAAGTCTCCATTCAAATTTTATTATGTTTTCAATTTTTGTCTCAAAAACATAGCTTATGACCTCTCATTGGGACGAGCTCGTTGCTATGTTTTTTGAGACAAAAATTCAAAATTGTTAGTAATTTAAGAATTTATTTTGCAAGTATCGTCTTTCAACCGCATTGGGTAAAGGGTTAAGACTGACCATTTCCAGCTACTGATGCATGTACGTGAACAAGAATGTCAGCACGTAACTTGCATGCTTTACTCTGTCTCATATAACTGGTGTGAGTCCACGTGGTCCTGTTTTGGAGCAAGTTTGTTCCTTGTTAACCTATATAGTTCAAAAGTAACGGTCAATCGACCAGTTACTCTTTTGATCGATCAAGACGTTGATCATTGGTCAATCGATTAATCGGTTAACCGTTTCAGGTCGAATTCAACGTCACGATAAGCACCTATGACTATATCGTGACCACAACCCAAGTTTGAAGTCAAGTTTAGCCAATCGTGTACAATTGCGATGCCCCTTTCGTCGACTTCCACCACTGGAGTAGGTTTCCGGGTTCTATGTCAATTTGACAGGTCTTATTTACAACAATAATAGACATTGTGCAACCTTCCACGGAGAAAATGTAGTAGTATTCCGCGTTTTTGTCGACGACAGAAAACTGATTTACTTACCTTTTTAAATCACTGTTATTTGGAGTACAGTGATCCACCCAAGAAAGTGGACAGGAGTCATGTCTTTAAATTCACCCAAACTCACAGCCTGTCTCCCAATTAAATGAATGTTTCAAAACTTGAGGACATAACAGATAGTTTGGTTTCTTTTTATGTTTTTTGTCCAATTTAATAAGAAGAGGTTTAACCCATGAAGAGCTGGGAATTTTTATACGTTTTTTACTGCACCCTCTTGCGTTGAAGTTATCGCTAGACAAGTCTTGGCCGTCTATATAGGCCGCCATGACTTGTCTAGAAACAACTGCCAAGGTACTTGAAATGTGACTACGAGTTTACCCAGATACTGCATTTGAGGTTACCTGTTTTGTTGCAGTAAAATTGATCAAAATTGGAATTCGACCCTTGATGTTTAACACTTTTGACCCTGATGGTATATTCCATGCCAGTTCAGAGCCATTATCTGGTAGAGTCTATAATCGATACTTGGGGGAAGACCAATCAATATTTTCAACGTGCAGCCTTGGGGCTGAAAATCTTGATTGGTGTACCACATTGATTCACTGAGGAATTATCCACTTTATGAATTCAGGTCGTATCACGATCCTGGACCGAAAAAAACGGCCTTTCGTGTTGAAAGGGTTAACCCTTCACCTAACCTGAAAAGCAGACGACACATGCAAAACAATTCTTGAAAAACTAATTTTTTTCATTTTTTGTCTAAAAAACATAGGTTATGACCCCTCATTGGAACGAGCTCGTCGAGCTCGTTTCAATGAGGGGTCATAACCTATGTTTTTGAGACAAAAATGAAAAAATAATAAAAATTAACTGACGATTTTTGAGAATAGCGCTGGCCGTTTTTGGCAGTTACATTGGGTAAAGGGTTAATAGATATTCTGAGGTAACAGTTAGTAATACATACATTCTCTTCAATGGTGCTAAATAGTAACTGACCTGGCAAGTCTGCGATATCCAAATTTGACTAACCACAAGGCTCACAGGAGTTTTGTGTAGTTTGGTGTAATTTTATCGCTGCTTACAAAATTATGCTGTATGGTACCCTCCTGAAAAGGGCTTCCAGGACTGTCTCACATGTTAATATTCTGTAATTTTTAAATAATAGTAGCATGAAAAATGGACTGGGGTATCTTGGTCTGTACAAAATAATTTGAGTAGTCCGACGGATGGAATAATAAAATCCGTATTTCACGACAACGTAAATATGTTGAAATAAAATAACATTAACTTTTACCTAACACAGCTAGAGGTCGAGTCTTGGCAACAATGTTTTTGTTAGAGATGGACAATATACCGAAAAGCCGAACCGATAAAGATATCATGGGGATACTGAAAAATCGAACCGATCCAATCGTTGAATACCGATACCGTCTGAATTTTCAAATTTTCCTGCATTCTCTATTTATAGGTCCCTATTGAGGCTTGGCAACAGCTGAAAGATTCATTTTCATGAAAGAAGTGACTGATTTTCTTTTCAGTTTTGTTAACCCCTAATAGACGGGGAAACTGTCTTGAATTCCCACTAGTCTACACCCTATACATTTCCAATTGCTTGGCAGTGATTTTTAGTCAAATCTTGGCTGCCTTTTAAAGTAGCCAAGACCTGACTAGAAAGCATTGTCCATCTGTTTTGTCTATTGTCAGCAGGACCTCCTAAAGATGGCATGACCAGGGTACATGCTCTGAGATCGCAAAAGCCTGGAATAGGTATTTAAACATTAAGGTGCATTTAGAAGAAGCCACAATATTACTGTAGATATGTTTTGTGGTCGTAAAAGAATACCACTATTGAGCTCATTGGCAGTGTAATGCATAGCGTTGTCTTGGAATGATAAAACAACTGATTCTGTTTTCCCTAATGTGGATTCCTCTTTGGTACTATCAGCAAACCTCAGTCAAGTCAGATACCGAATTTCGAATCGATACCGAGGTATACCGCTTAAAATACCGAAACCGATTCCGAACTCAAAATTCCAATACCGCCCATGCCATCTCGAGTTTTTGCTTTGCTCCACTTTTTAATTTTTTTGCTTGCAAAACGCGGCTTATTTTCTCTCATTATAAACGAGTTCTGTCACTAACTATAAATCAGTGGCTGGCCGAAGTCTTATTATTATCGCCTGCTCGTCGGCATGAATGTTTTCACACCGAAATTTATGCAAACAAGTTTGAAAGGGTTAAGTCTAGGCTTAACACCAATTGCAAACCTAGTTGAGATTTTTCGCTCACGTCGGATGATCCGAACCCCCGCTATGTATCAGTGACCGACTGGTACACGTGGTTTAGTATACTGTCGCTAGGGTGTTGGTTCCGAAGGAAACTCTCTTGGCAACGGTTCGGACCCACGCTATCCTGTTTGGGAGAAAGGTTAAGTATCTGTAAAAAATTCAAGTTTACTAACGCCAAACACACTGACATGAAACGCAGGAAACACTAGCAAGCGCCAAAGACGCACTATTGTGTCTTACGCCTGTAGTACACTCGGGGACATCGTGAATGCAAAGGGAGTAAGTAAAAGCACGACGTGGTGTTTTTTTTTTTTTTTTGCAAGATCCGGTTTGTAATTGAATTAGTTGTTGTGAGAGGCAAACCCAAATCTTCTGCATCTGTTCGTGACAAACTCTTCTTGAAATAGATCCTCCATGTGAGTTGAATAATACTATGAATCAACATAAATCGTGTGAGGAATTTTGAAGAATTTTGGAGAATTCGAAAATTAAAGGATCTGTTTCAGTCGACCAGTTGCAATCCGACTAAAGTTCGCCTTCAGTTTGGGGCTTAAGTTAGAGCTGAAACGGTTAAGGCGTTTTCTTGATCGATTAATCGCGTGGATTAACCTTGGTTAAGCGATTAATCACTTGTCCAAATAGATATCTGAATAATTGCCATACCGTTGATGATTTACAGCATGAACCCTTTACCCAACGTAACAAACAAAACCGACTATACCTAAAAACAAAAATCTCCATTCAAATTTATTATTTTATTTTCAATTTTTGTATCAAAAACATAGCTTATGAACCCTCATTGGAACGAGCTCGTTGAGCTCGCTCCAATGAGGGGTCATAAGCTGTTTTTTATACAAAAAATGAATTTTTTTTGTAATTCATGAATTTATTTTGCAAGTATCGTCTGCTACCCACAATAGGTAAAGGGTTAAGAATGACCATTTCCAGCCACTGATACAGTATAATGCTCATGCAAGTAAACAAGTATGCCAGCAAGTAACTTGCATGCTTTACTCCGTCTCATATAATTGATGCGAGTCAGTGTGACAATGTTTGCCTGTTTTGGAACAAGTTTGTTCCTTTGTTAACCCATATAATACAGTAGTTCAAAAGTAACGATTAATCGATCAATTACTTTTTGGATCGATCAAGATGATGATCATTGATTAATCGGTTAACCGTTTTAGCTCTAGCATAAGTCGACTTCAAAGACCGACTGGATTGATTTTCAAAGATTACTGTAGTCGAAATAAAATGAAATTATCTCTGATTTACACAAATCAAAGCAAGCGTTGGGCAATTACTTCCCAAATTGTTCTCTTTCTATATTCAAACGCTATTCATAGTACAACTTTTTTGTATGCAAAATAGCCTGATATTTTGTACAGCTGATTTCAATAACCGTTCACACAAGTCACCACCTCCAAGTGAGGCTACCTACACATACACGCAGATTCGGTTCACTACAAGTAGTTTTTCTTTGAATCAGATTATTCATACAGAATTCTATTGTCTGCATATTTTCCAAGGCTTGTTTACTAGTTTCGATAGATATAACTCCTAAACCCATGGACAGTGTCCCATAATAACGACATGAGCTGTCTCGTGGGTTTGCAACTGTTTCTAGTCGAATCTTAGCTGCCTGTGAAGGTAGACAAGCCTTGATCACTGCCAGTACTCTTTGAATGTAACTAACAAGTTGACAGAAAGACTGTGGTTTGAATACAGTATGTGGGGAGTGTATTATCATCAAATCACTCGCAGAGTGGAGATTCCACCTGAGCAATAATTGCAAATCTGTTGCAAAGCATAACCATCACAAGCAAAGTTCCATCCAATGGACCTCCGGGTTAAACCCGGAGGTCCATTGGCTGAAACATTGCTTGTGTTTTTTGTCCATATGTACGGAATTTGAAAGTGATACTTTGAGTGATAACTTCACTCTGCGGGTGTTTTAGTTACAATCCACTCTCCACGTACTGTAATTTCTTTATGGTGCTGAGTCGGCAATAATAAATACCACGAAGTCGATATTTGCAAATCGCCTTTTTGACTTTAGCTTTATTCGCCCTTCATATATTTTTCTACAGTAAGGATAAGCTTAACATGGCATTTGTCGGGGATATGGTTGTCAATCAATTGTGGGGAAGAGTTACGATTAACGAGGGGCCACAGCTGGCACTCAAGGACTGCAGCCTGAACCAATATGCGATCATTTTTCTTACAACGTTACTTAAGCCCCCCGCCTTTCTTTTGGGGCTGGTCCGCCCCTGAATTTGTCACTGACTTGTAATTATATTAATAAAAAGGGAAATTACGACGATGTTTAACCAAAAACAATTCGTTTACATACTTGCAGACTGAGATAATTCTAACTCATAAATCCTGAAATTTTCAAACACACACAATTATAAAAGTAACTCACTCAACAGTTCATAATTATCCAGCCCAATGTAATCCCGTAGCTACTGTCCTCTCTTGGGCCAGGTCTCATCCCCGGTCTCGTTACTGTGACTATGTTTTATTGTCTCTTTCAACATGAAGGTGTCACGGTATCTGGCTTGTCCAATTACTGACGCTTTTCTCACGGGGTTAATAACGCCGTCACCTCCGTTTATCTCACACTAACACTTCGGTTTCAGTCATTCAATTGTTGACTGCTTTCACCACGCGCTATCAAAGCTTAAATGTTCAAGTCAATGTTTTCATCAGCAAGCCTATACGTCTTTGCAATAGGCCTCAACCAATAATTTCGTCAACAATATCTCCTGAAGCCTGCCATGCTCCTTTTCACTAAGCTTATCGCAGCTCCTATCTGTTGCAGACTCCAGCTGTCCCCTCATCAGGGCATTCATTTCGACGGGAATCCGAGAATCGATTCACGCAAAGATTCGCGCAACAAAACCAGCGAGAATCCATGTAGATGCTCGCTGCACCTCTGCTAGGATTTGCGTGAAAAGAATTGTGTCAATTTAACCCTTTACCTAACATGGCGACAGCAAATTAACCAATATAAAGGCTGACATGACCTGAAATACCCTGACACTTTATCAACAAAATTGTACAAATTCGGCTGTCATTGGAATCGACTCAGTGGGCCGGTTCCAATGACATCTATATTTGTAAGGTTTAGAAGCTCGCCTCACTTTCAGTCAGGGGAGCTATAGTGATCACTCACCGTCCGTCGTCCGTGAACATAGTGTTTGCGTCTTCTCCTCCAAAACCGCTCGACCAATTTAATTGAAATTTGAGATAATAGTTTGTTATGACCTCGCATTTTGATTTTGTTCAATTCAAGCTGTCTCGCCCCTCGGTAGGTCCACGCCCAAATAGTGTGCTTAAATGTTAAAAAAATCTTCTTCTCATGAACCAGCAGTAGCAGGTAACTTGATATTTGGTGAGTAGCCTCCTTTTGTTGTGTAGACTCAGATTTGTTCATGAGAAGTTCGAGGAGTTATTTTGCCTTCGTTATGGGAGGGGCAAGAATTTTCGTCCCGCCAAATATTTCAATTTTCCAAACCGAGAGGCTGATTTGAACCAAATTTGGTATGAGGGCTTATTGGGCCATAAGTACTTAATTTATGCCAAAACAATTTTTCCGTCGCCCCATGGGAACCGCAGGCGCTAAAAACAGAAAAAAATTAAAATGCCCATATCTCCAAAACTACACGGCACTGGTAATTCGTATTTGGTGTGAAGCATCCTTAGGACCAACAGAATGTTCAAGCTAAGTCCATGGGTTCATATTTGGGCTCACTGTGGGAGCCCGAATTATAACTTAGTTCAAAATGAGGATTTTTCTTTAAAAATCTTCTTCTTCAGATCCAGCAGTCGGAATGTTTTGATATTTGGTATGCAGCATCCTTAGGGGTGAGATTCAAGTTTGTTCAAGCCAAGTCCCTGGGTTGATATTTGGGCTCCCTGTGGTAACCCGAATTATAACTTAGGTCATTATGAGGAAAATTCTTCAAAAATCTTCTTCTTCACATCCAACAGTTAGAATCTCTTGATATTTGGTATATAGCAACCTTAGGGAGGTGAAATATAAGTTTGTTAAACCCAAGTCCCTGGGTTCACATTTGGTCTTCCTGTGGTAGCCCGAATTGTACCAAAATTTTATTTTCCGAACTGAGAGGCCGATTTGAACCAAATTTGACATGAAGGCTTATTGGGTCATAAGTACCAAATTTATGCAAAAAAATTTGTCCCGTCGCTCGATGGAAACCGCAGAACCTAAAAATAGAAACAATTTAAAACACCCATATCTTCAAAAGTACACGGCACTGAGAATGTTTATTTTATGTGAAGCTTCCTGAGGAACAGCAGAAAGGAATGGTCAAACAAAAATTGCCATCGGTTTTATCGTATGGTGCTTTTCCAGGACTTGTGAAAAAGTGCTGAGTCAGCATTTTTTAACACCTTCGGTAACATAACTGTGGGTAATGGGAAAACATTTAAGACTCTTCTTCTCCCAAACCACTGCTCCAAAAGCTTTCAAATTTCACATATAACATCTTTGGAAGATTGTTACACACATGTTTATTGAAATCAAATCCCTGGGTCCATATTTGGGCTCTCTATGGGAGCCCAAATGTTTAAATTAGTGCAGTATGAGGAATTTTCTTTAAAAATCTTCTTCTTCAGATCCAGCAGTCGGAATGTTTTGATACTTGGTATTCAGCATCCTTAAGGGGTGAGATTCAAGATTGTTCAAACCAAAGTCCCTGGGTTCATATTTGGGCTCCCGGTGGAAGCCCGAATTATAACTTAGTTCAATATGAGGAATATTCTTCAAAAGTCTTCTTCACGTCCACCAGTCAGAATCTTATGATATTTGGTGTACAGATCCTTACGGAGGTGAGATTCAAGTTTGTTCAAGCCAAGTCCCTGGGTTCATATTTGGGCTCGCTGTGGGAGCCCGAATTATTACATAGTTCAATATGAGGAATATTCTTTAAAAATCATTTTTTTAAGTTCCACTGGCCAGAATCTGGATATTTGGTATAAGCTTTTCTTGGGAGTTGCAGATGCAACTTGTTCAAATCAATTTCCTGGGTTAATATTTAGGCTACCATGTCAGGTGAGCGCCTTCAGGCCCCCTGGGACCTCTTGTTGATAAATATTGTTCATTTGTTTTAACCCCCCCCCCCCCCCCCCATCAAATTCAGCTTATGTTTTAAGAATTAAGGAGCTGTGTTGGGTAAAGGGTTAAGATGTGTTATCCGTATAGAACAGGGGTTCAACCATGGTGGCCTCATTGGATCCAGGGACACTCATAGCAGGTCTAGATTCTCGCTACCATTTGCGCGAGAATCCAAATAGATTCTCCAAAATTTAGATGAAATATACGCCCTGTCCTGTGATCCTGATTTTAACTGTACTTAATGATGATCATCAGCGACCATGATGCACCCCAGAGGGCTTATGGACACTTACCACTAGTCTCTATACAGCTGGATTGATGGAACTCTCATTGGTCACATATAGAGAAGTGTCTCACCAGCAACCATCGTCAGTTTTCAATTTTCCGATACCTCACAATCATCGATCGCTTTTTAAAGGATATACTTTGATGTCTGGGGAAAAAAGAATTTATGTTGATGTTGCACGCTTTTTTTTCATGGTAATACAGTGGAGCCCACTTAATTGTATATCTCTTAACTGAATAACCCTGTTAATTGAATATAATGTCCCAACACAAAACCATTTACCACACCTCCAGTACAAATTTGACCTGTTAATTGAATATAGGTTATAGAGTAAACTCCTGTTAATTGAATAAAAAGTCTTGTAACCTGTCGAGAAATTACCCCGACTTTCCACAGTTTTCCCTTGTTTATAGACCTATCTGGCCTCATTACACACAATACAGGCATTTGATATATTATATCTTGTTTGGCAGAGCTCATGGAGCTCTGTCAAACAAAATATAATAGAATAAATGCTAGGTTTATCTCTAGAATACAGGAAAATACCACAATCCCGGTTAATTGAATACTCCGTTAATTGAATATTCTTCACTGGCAAAGTGGCTATTCAATTAACAGGGTTCCACTGTACCAATTGAATATTTTCAACATATTTTAGTTATTATTTACAATAACAAGTACCGAGATTGGAAAGTTGATACAATGTTACTTGTTTTCGTGGTAGGTAAACACCATGACGTTTGATGGATTGCAAGTTGTTATCCTGTGATTGATTGACTTGGTGCTGTCTCGGGGCGGGGTGGGGAATGGGCTGATTGAAATGCGACCTTTTGCGCTGAAGGTTCAGTAATCCAGTTCCATCATTGACAATGTGACGAAGCGAGGAATTATTCCAATGTATACAAATTTAACAGCTGATAAATTAAATGCCTGGTCTGTTTTTGTAATACACATACCCATATAAATGAGTACTTAACCCTTTACCTAACATGAAAAGCAGACGACACTTGCAAAAAAAATTCTTGAATAACTAATTTTTTTTCATTTTTTGTCTCAACAACATAGGTTATAACCCCTCGTTGGAACGAGCTCGTTCCAACAAGGGGTCATAACCTATGTTTTTGAGACAAAAACTGAAAATATTTTGAAAATTAATTGACGATTTTTGAGAATAGCGCTGGCCGGTTTTGGCCGTTACGTTGGGTAAAGGGTTAACCCTTTGAACTCTAGTGGTATCTTCCATGCCAGTTCAGTGGCAGCAATTAGAAGAGTCCATATTCATTATTTGGGGTAGACCAATCAATATTTTCAGCGTGCAGCATCGGAGCTGCACGTTGAAAGTATTGATTGGTCTACCCCACACATCTACTAACAGCCATCTTATATAATGACGTTATGACGTATCATGTTACTGGCCGGAAAAACGTCCGCTAGAATTCAAAGGGTTAACCAAGTGGCTTTTTGTTTCATGTGCATTACAGTGGCAGTAGTTTGACGTTCCAACTACTTTAATCAGTGTACTGGCAAAAGGTTTTTCGTTTGCTTTCTAACGTACCATATGGCTTTACAGAAAGGTGTTCGAAGATCACCATCATAACTGATTACCTGTTAATTGCAGTAATGACGATAACTCGAAATATGTAAGAGATCTCGCCAGAATTGGCTGTATGTTGTATGTCAGTATATCAGTTATCTCATCTCTTCTCACCCATGTCTCTCCTCAACTCATCTTCATTGTTGTATTATCATCATAACATTATGGACAATGACATGGTGATAGGGTGGAGATGGATTTGTTCAAGAGAGGCTCCAAAATTCATCTGCCGTGGCAAGGCCTGTTACCTGACTCGTCTCATTTGCATTTTCATCTCATTTAGTATTCATCTTGTTGTCATGCCGTTGAAAACAAATATTAATTTCACGCAGAGCTTCGAACAACTGTTAGTGCAAATTCGAAAAAGGTCTGGTGATGTCACATTCCGAGACATTATCCGATCTTAGACTGCAAAGTCGCAGATATCTGGCATGCCCCTATTACCCCCTCTGGACACTGAGAGACTCGGGCGATGCGTTCGTCACCCTTGCTAGATACTCACAAAAGGTCCGGGCCACGCAACAGAATTCACATCAGGACCCGGAATCCCCCTCGGAGGCCACACCTTCGACAAAAATCAACAGTGAAAAATAACAATTACACCCTGACCACTCAAGTGTTTTTGAGGGAATATCGTTAACAAATATCTATCTCACGATATTATTTTTTGTGTCTGATTGTAAGACCTTGTTTGCACCAAACTTGTGTATGTATGACCTTCATTAGGATTTCATGTTGCAGCGGAAATTTGAACCGAGAGACCAATCCTCATCCTTACTGTTGTAATTATGTGGGATCAACACAATTCTTGTTAGCCACTAATGTCAATATTTGGTTACATCGGTAAATTAGCATTGGTTTACAATTACGAGATGTCCTTTGTTGTTCCTTTTATTTTTATTCCACGGGCTGTTCGGAAAAGATAAACGAATGGAAAGTGAATCATGGAAAGATACCAGAAGACGTCATTTCATTTTGATGGAATCATTTTTAGCTCCACTTTGGCGAAGCCAAATTTGAGCTTATGCCATGGCCCGTCGTCCGTCTGTACGTCTGTCCGTCAACAATTGGATACGGCTCGGGCTAGAGGCCGTATTTATGAACCGATCTTTACGAAACTTCTTGGGTACCTTTGTTATGACCCTGGGACGAGAACGAGTGTTTTTGGGTGCGGTTCGAAATTCAAGATGGCTGCCAGCCGCCATTTTGTACCGATGATGCAGAAATCTGTTTTTTTGTACAGAACTTCCATATGACAGCTCTAATTTGAATAATTTTTTGTATGAATGTTTAGTACCATGGGATACATCACATATAATACGGGGTTTTTTCTCGTGCATAAATTATGCAAATTAGACTAACTTTGATGTTTTTTGGTGTTACTTTCAGCACTGTAAGTGCAAATGCCAATACGGCTCGGGCTAGAGGCCGTATTTATGAACCGATCTTTACGAAACTCCTTGGGTACCTTTGTTATCACTGTGGAACGAGAACGAGTGTTTTTGGGTCCGGTCTGAAATCCAAGATGGCCGATAGCAGCCATTTTGTACAAAATTTGGTGCAATCAGATTTTTGCACAGAACTTCCATATGAAAGCGCTGATTTGAATAATTTTTTTGTGTGAATGTTTAGTACCATGGGATACATCACATATAATACGGGTTTTTTTCTCATGCAGAAATTATGCAAATTAGATGAACTTTGATTTTTTCAGTGCTACTTACACGCAGTTAGTACACATGTCAATACGGCTCGGGCTAGAGTCTGTATTTATGAACCGATCTTCACGAAACGTCTTGGGTACCTTTGTTATCACCTTGGGACGAGAACGAGTGTTTCTGTGTGCGGTCCAAAATTCAAGATGGCTGCCAGTGGCCATTTTGTACCGAGATTAGGTCTAATCAGTTTTTTGTACACAACTTCTATACGGCTCAGGCTAGAGGCCGTATTTATGAACCGATCTTTACGAATCTTCTTGGGTACCTTTGTTATCACCGTGGGATGAGAACGAGTGTTTTTGGGTGTGTTCCGAAATTCAAGATGGCCACCAGTAGCCATTTTGTACCAAAATTAGTGCAATCAGTCTTTTGTACAGAACTTCTGTATGAAAGTTCTGATTTGAATAAATTTTTGTATGAATTTTTAGTAACATGGAATACATCACATATAGTACAGGTTTTTTTCTCGTGCAGAAATTATGCAAATTAGATGAACTTTGATTTATTCAGTGCTACTTATACACTGTAAGTGCACATGTCAATACGGCTCGGGCTAGAGGCTGTATTTATGAACCGATCTTCACAAAACTTCTTGGGTACCTTTGTTATCACCTTGGGACGAGAACGAGTGTTTCTGGGTGCGGTCCAAAATTCAAGATGGCTGCCAGTGGCCATTTTGTACCGAAATCAGTTTTTTTGTCACAACTTCTACACAGCTCATATTTGTGAACTGATCTTCACGAAACTTCTTGGGTACCTTTGTTTTCACCTTGGGACAGGAATGAGTGTGTTTTGGGATGCCTTTGTTATCACTGTGCTATGAGAACAAATATTTTGGGGTTCAGTCAGACCCACTCTGGGACTCAAAGATTTCTTTTCTAGTTTAGCATCTGACTGTCACCCACCTTTACAATACTTTACCTATACATTTGTTACCTGCAACGGTCAGTATTTATGTACAGACCGTTACAATACTTTATAATATGTACCTTTGTTATCAGGTCATTACCTAGATGTTTGTTATTGCTGTGTCACATACTATACATGTACATGTCTTTGTCTTGACAAGTTGAGCTACAGTGTCATTGACACTTTCATTTTTTCTTCTCACAAAAGTATGTTTCCTTAAGGTATCACTGCAGTAACTATTTTCCCATAGGCGACCATTATAACGTTCAAGCGAATGAAATTACGATCGCATCACTTTAATTTTGGCATTCAAATATCTTTGTCAAGTATAGCCCTCCAGACAACTTTGTCTGACCAGAAAACATGGGGTCATGCAACAAATAAGACAGAAAACCTGACCGGAAGGGAAGTACCGGTCACGTGCACCTATTTTTCGGGGAATTTCCAACAAAACCACACCAAAAGTCAATTGTATTTTTCAAGTCCAAAAGTCATCTAATCACCCTCTTTATTCATCTGGAATATTCAACAATAATATAAGATGCCATTAGAATGTTTCAAATGTTTATTGGAACAATATAGTTTCCCAAGGCTGCTCAAGGCGGGAAACTTTAATTCAAATGTTTGCTGCAGCGATACCTTAACTCCTTGCAACCCATTGAATGTAAGACTATACTATATAGGTAATACAATGTTTCCTGGTGTTGCTTCTGGTAAAACTTCTTATTCGAGATCGTTTGGATCTTATACCACATACGGGTGTATTCCGTGCAACCTGGCGGTGCTTTCAGTAACGTAAATGCAGGTCGTTTCACTTTTGGTATTCTAATGAAATACAATAAACAGATATTGCTATTTTTATGTTAATGAAGTAGTTTTGCCCTCCGACAGAGTTATCGGGAGTTGAAGTTATGCGTACAATCGGCGTACATAATACTTTATCACACTGTGCCACCGTGCTACTTTACCACACCGTGCCACCGTGCTTCAACTTCGGCAGCTGGGATTAAAAGTCTCGTCCAAGCACACAGCGCGGGACACGATCTAACCTACGGTCTTTCAATCTCAAGACTGTAGAATGCTCGAACTAATGAGTCATCGGCTTCCGACAGATTTCAGCTGTGGTGAAACTAAAACCATATTGTTACCATTTGACATTGTAGCTACTACGTCTGAGTCTGGCGAAATAGCTGTTATGACGGTGTTGAATGTAAAGATTGCATATTGTTTGTCTTTTTGGGGTTTTGTGGTAAAAATTACCTCCCAGAGATCAAGGCAGCCAAGAATGTGACTTGCCGTTTTTCGCACGACCGATATTAATCGTCCTCCGAGACAACAAGGTGCCATCTGCAATGCAAAAGCATCGCAGATGGCGTGTTGATGCTCTCAAGAGAGATTTTCACTTCTCTTTGGTTTTCTGAAGAATTATTTATCAAAATCGTAAGAGTAATCGATCGATAATATTTTCTATAACAAGCAACAAGTAAACCTATGGTGGTTAAGTCTTATATGTTATATTTCCCGTGACCTCCCCCTTCTTCTGACTGTCTGAGATATACTATACTATTTCCGATAGTTTTACCGATCGGTGAATCGGGGTTC
Source organism: Pictodentalium vernedei (assembly GCA_031216915.1). Classification (NCBI taxonomy): domain Eukaryota; kingdom Metazoa; phylum Mollusca; class Scaphopoda; order Dentaliida; family Dentaliidae; genus Pictodentalium; species Pictodentalium vernedei. Next base: position 202,923,971 of record CM062292.1, read on the forward strand.
TGAAAATAACCGTGCCGCACTATACCCGTCCACTTCACACTTTCTCAAAATAGCCGTGGAATCTTCTAGGACGTAGGACTGACCGAACATAATATCCCCTTTCAAGAAGTTTTTTCCCCTAAATACTGTTGCGTTATTTCTAAGTTACAGAATGAAAATGCTCTTGTTGGACAAAATCCTTGAAAATATAGGCAATGGAGTTATTATTGAAATCCTGTTTGCCAGTGTTGGTAGCAAGATTCTTCCTCGCGTTGTTCGATATAATTTAATAATTATTGCACGACATGTTGTTGACTATGCCAAAATAGTGATTCGAAGAAGGATAGTTCACGCGTCGGTTGGCAGAGTAAACTCCAAACCATGAAATATTTATAATATAAAGGATTCCGGCATCATCAGACACATATCATGGCAGGTAAACTTATACACGAGACGACATTGTCGTTACTCTTCCAAGGCAAGTTTGAAGTTTGAGTATTCCCTTCTATCTGAGAGCTCATTGTCATGTCAGGACATAAATATTTTCAAAAAGTTTGGATGGGAACACTGTTTTCCTGACCATGACATGAATTCGCCCAGCGAATCTTCCTTCTCGGCGTGCTATCCAGACAAGAAGTGCACAATCGCCTAAAATATCCACCACAATCTGCAATGTCGTAGTAGATAAAAGCACGTGGTACAACATTGTCTTTTGTCGTAGGTAATTTCTACGACTTGTCTTATTACCATACTAGCAAAAACCTGCAACAGGTGTATGCCTATTCCGAGGTCTTTGAACGTGCGAAGTATTGCGCAATGGTACTCTGTCTGACGCGACACATAATTTGGAGGAGGAGGAGGAGTAATATTCCATTCTCAGTCATCTCCTACTATGTACGCTTTTACCCATGGTCCCAGTTTGGAACACCCTGGCCAGGCCGATACGAAAGGTGGATAATAGGTTATTTATTTATTTATTTATTGATGTTTTAAGATCACATATTTATGCACAATGGCTAATCATGACCGTGACAGTTTTACGGGTGGAGGAAGCCGGAGTACCCGGAGAGAACCACCGAGCAACGACGAGCAGCTGCCAGCTCCCCAACATCGTAACTCCACACTGCAGCACAAGCACGGTTAGATTGGTTGAAGACATGCGTACCATCGACGTGCAGTACGCCTTAGTACACGGCGTCATCGTGCCCCCACGCGGGCAATGGAGGTGAAGTGTCTTGCCCAAGGACACAACGCGGTTGCCGCAGGTGGGATTCGAACCGAGGACCTCTTGGCTTGCAGCCTGCACCTCTACCTACTGAGCCACCGCGCTCCCCGTGGATAATAGGTATATTTTAATACTAAATGGTAACCGTTTGGGTTGCTTTTGTTGGTGGGTGAAGGTTGACGCTCAGAGTGAAAAGGTTAGTGAGAGAAGAAATAGCAAAAGATAAATGAACTGAAAGGAAGAGTTCTTATATTCTACTGCAGAAACTGAGTTGGTGTTTCGGAGACGGCATGAAGTGACATAATAGAACACACATCTCAACTTTATTTTTTTTTTCTTTCAGCAAATATTTGCAAAGGGTATTCTACGCTTGGATTTTAAAAATTTCGCATCGGTTCAAAGGAATTTAATCTTTGAAGTTTACCCCAAAACAGGAGACGCCTCAACAGTTAACATTGTATCCGTGTGTTTAAAACGAAATGATGAGGATGACACACGCTGTACTTTGGGATCGACTCAGTTAATTATACCAGGTAAGTGCCAGAGGTATCTGCACAAACAAAGGTGGCGGAAGTTCAGCGAAGAGTGAGAGAGTTATGCAAATGCTCAAGACAGCCCAGAAGTACCAAGATTTGGCCCGGAGGAAAAAATGAAATAAAGGATCCACAGAAATTGCGTTTCCTTCATTCTCAGGTTTTGACGAGTACAACGGAATGTAGTAAAAGTGTCTGTGTGAGGTTGTGTGTGTTGGGGCGGGGCGGGGCGGGGCGGGGGGGGCGGGATAATTGGACTGATAAATTTAATTTACATTGAAACAGCTGGCAACCTTTCGTGTTACGACACAGATAAATGACAGATTATCATCAGACGCGGGCAATGTAGCAATACATGCCATTCTCTTTTTTGCATGCATTTCACGGTTCATCCTGTTTCTTCTACTTCGGCCATCTTCCAACCCGAAGGCTGGCCTTCGGGTTGGAAGATGACTGAAGAAGAAGTACACCGAACTGAATGTGGAATTGACTGGACAAATGCAAATACATTTAGTATTTATTATTTATTTATTGGGGTTTAAGGTCACATACTTATGCCCAGTGGTTAATCGTGACCTTGACAGTTTTACGGATGGAGGAAGCTGGAGTATCCGGAGAGAACCACCGAGCAACGACGAGCAACTGTCAGCTCCTCAACATTCTAACTCTGTTCGAGCTCCGCGCAATCAGGGTTACGGGGTGGAAGACATGTGCACCATCGACGTGCAGTACGCATTAGTACACGGCGTCATCGTGCCCCCATGCAGGCAACCGGGATAAAGTGCCTTGCCATGGACATAAAGCGGGTCGTCCCGAACGGGGATCGAACTCGGGACCTCCAGCATAGAAGTCCAACAGTCTACCACTGATTTATTTACATTTAAAAGCAGTGTATTCCAGAAAGTTCTTAAATTAACACATCTACATGCAAACTCTCAAATTTAAAACCTTATTGTGTAATCGTGAGTCATATCTGTGGAATAGGGTGTTTGCTTATCGTAAAAAGTAACATGCCGCCGAAAGTTTATTTTAAATATATATAATGACCCCTAATGGATTTCAGACATGCTAATGTGTTTCAAACATGACATTAGAATACACAAATTTGATATATATTTAGACTAAGTGTTGAGCTTATTTTGCGATTAAACCGCCTGACAATAATTGATGTGTTATTCATTGATGGATTCCAGTTTATTCCTTACAATAATGTTATGCAAGCGTTTCTTTTTCTTCTCAGCGACGACAGGTCGAAGATTTAATTAATTATCCTCTCGATAATATTTCGGGGCATATAGCCGTGGCGCTGCCCGTCTGTAAACGGAGTTGGTTTTCGCTCTCTAAGTCCGTTTGTCCGGATGAAACCAAACTTGGCATGTGGGTTAGGCATGATGTAAGGAAGAACCCTACTTATTTTGAAATCATTGCGCCAAAGGACAAGGTCACAGTAACCTTGAACTTTTATTTTTACCAACAGTGGCTGTGTTAATTTAATGTAATATATTACCACGGTTACTGTATCAGGGTGATTTTTCGAGCGGATTGGCCACCCCTGGCCGCCACCTCTAGTTTTTTTAAAAAATAAGTTTGGTTAAATTGATTTCATCTTCTTATGGACACTATTTTCGTTTTCTCTCAAGGGTGGGAGTACAAAAATTACTATGTATAAATTTTCTTTTTCGGAACCCCAAAGCCGATTTGAAATAAATTCGGAATGCATTGTTATTGGAAGACATGTATTTGATTTTCTGGGAAAAAATATTCTTGGCCTATACGGGACATCACCTTGGGTAAAGGGAAAAGAAAAAAAGGAAACATTTTTGAACTGCAGAACATTGGTAATTGATATTTGGTGTGTATTATTGTTGTGTCATTGGGTGCTATATTGAGATTTTCACAACTTAACACTGTGGGTAACAAGAGAAACGTTAAAAAAAACATCTCACGGACCACTGGATTAAATTCATTGATATTTGATAAACAATATCTTTGTAATGGTTATTTACAAGGTTTTTTTTTAAATCAAACCCCACTTTTAAAATTGCTGATTTGGGTAGGATGAGAAAAATAAATATTACTTATTCTGATTTCGCTGCTAAATCACATCCTCTAAAAATCCAGATTTGTTTATCTTGTTGGCCAAAGCTGGGGTATCTGTTTATATTTTATGAATTTAAGAAAAATAAAAAATAAACAGATAGGAGCGTCTTTATGTTTTAGAAAGTCGATTTTTATCTTAAACTGGGCAGCAAATATTTTAGATGCTGATGATTTAGAACCCAAGGACCAAGCACAGGAGAGTAACGGATTTTTGCCTCTCTGTCTTCCAGTGAGGGATGCGTGTACATGTTTGTAATAGGATGATGGGCTTGCGATCAAAATGTCGTTCGACCCTGGTCCCGTTATCTGCGTTGTGTCCGTGGCAAGGCACATTATCCCAAACAGTTAATCCTAACTGCCCAAGTTGGAGAACAGTTTTTCAGAGTGCTAAGGCACACTGGGTACAGGACCCTGGTTCATCATGGCTTGTAGCATTTCACTATACTTTGTTGAACTGTCATAAATGATGAAGTATTTATGAGAAATGAAAAACTGAGCCACCTGCCATGACTGTTCTGACGAATCCTTTAGTAAACACTGATTTTATTTTCTTCCTTTTGTTTGGTGGTTTTCGGGATTAACGGTTGCTTCTAGAAAAATAGAATAAATCTCTCAATTAGATGTATCGATTTTAGGCAGTATTTTGTTGTTCTACCAATTTCCCTCGCATTTCAAGTTAAAACTGGAATCGATCCTAGCATAGTTCAACACGATAAACTACGCATTCCTGACATTTTAGAAATGTAGGATATTTCTTTGTGTAGTATGAAGTGATGAGAGGACTCTACATCAGCTTATTGAATGCTGTGTTTTTTGAATGCTATTCTCTCTAATACTCTTCCTAACATAAAAATACCAGACGACACTTGTAAAACAAGTTCTTGTATAACTGAAATATAATTTCATGCCTTACAACATAGCTTAGGACCCCCATTGGAACGAGCTAAAGGAGCTCATTTCATTGGTTTAGCTCGTTCCATTGAGAGGCGAAAAGCCCATAAACTGGGGGCAAAATTAAAAAAAAAGAAATAATAAAATGATTTTCGTGAGTTCTGGTGGGTTATGAACATTACTTTGATCAAAGCCAAGTTATCGAAAACATTGTGAAAAACACCTGAACCTCATTAAACAAAATAGCTGTCACAAAGATAGATTTGAAAAAAATGCAACCTAGTTTTCTTACATAGCGAATTAGACAGGATCATTCGGATTAGAGCAAGAGTATAATATAACTATTTGTCACTCTGTTTCCATGTAACATTAGAAAAGTGGAAACACCGAGAATTTACCAAAGTACTTTTATCAAGACAAAACGACTGGCAATGAAAATTGCTTAAAGTGTTTGAAAATTATTAAATGCTGCAAGTACTAGATATAATTTTTGGAAACAGTGCCAACAATGGAAGCCTTTGGCAAAGGCGGACTGGTACACCGGGAAAATTCTCGGTGGGCCCCCTATTGGGTTCCCACTGGAGCCAAAATGAATGCAGCCCATCACCTGTTGGTATGTGAAATTACGTGAAAATAACAAAAAGCCGAAATGGATCTAATGGCTCAGACTGCCGGTATATTGAATGTTCTCTATTGGCAGTCCACGAAGAGGACATTTCGATATACCAGCGGTCTAGCTTGCCATTGATCACTCAGATGAAAGGAAACAGCGTTCCGTCAATTTCACAAATTAAAATTTCCTCTGATTGGGTCGAACAATGGTCTTCCCGATGGGCCCAAACAGCCCCCGCCCCCCCCCCCCCCCTTCCCCCACCACCAGTAGAACCATTTTTGTCGAATGATCGATGAAGGTGATACAATAATGCCATCGAAATGTCCTCTATGTTGACAGCCATTGATCGCATTCGTTCAGTTCGCAAAATCAAAATTTTCTCCGGGCCTGGATGGGGCCCCCCTTGGTGCATTCCCAGATAACTTGTCTTGGCCCAGTCCTCCCCTGGCCTTTGGAAACAGTGGAAACCAGAACAATTGATGTCGAAGATTGCTAGTATATTTTTTGGAATGGTGGAAACGCTGGAAACAGTGGAAATTTTGGAACAAGTGAAAACAATGGAAAACAGTGCTTATGCTGGAGACATTGGAAACAGTGGAAACGTATACTTAAGGTTGGATGGATTCTCATGACAGTGCATTCCTGTACAAATTGGAAATTGAGACAACATGAAAACGGTTACCCTAATTTTTCAGGCCACCTTTTTCTGATATTTTAGGAGCAAGAGAAAATTAAAGTTTATATGTTTGCAGTGTTAGCAAGCCTGAAAATAAGCAATCTGTCATTTCCAAAATGAGGTTCTTAGAGGGTGAATATGCTGATGCTAACCCATACAGTTGACTAGAATCCCCCAATTTATCCTCTGGTTACCTCTTTCTGTTTAGCCCTGAGACCTTGATTCAGATTGAGATTTACAGAGGATAAATTTAGTAATGCTACCCTGTTGTGCGGGGTAGCATCACCAAATTCACCCTCTGGAGGCTCATTATGTAGATGACCTTCTGCTTATTTCCAGGCTTGAGTGTTAGTGCAAAGGCTTAGCTAAGCAGCTTAGAATACTGCAGCATATCTCATGAAATTATTGAGTTGTTGAGAAGGCGTGATGTAACACACTTTTGGAAAGGGCTATAAGAGCCCGTTAACACAATGTTTCCCATCAAAGCACTTCATCTCCAAAGGCAGAGAACACTACGATTTGTCGTACTTGTAAAATAGATCGTAGTTCTGGAAAAGCTAGCAAATCGTAGTTCGAAGTCTACATGTTCTTTTTATTTGTCCAGGATCCAATAATGCAGGTAAACGAACAATCGGTAGCTTTTTTTCTTTGGGACGAATGAAACGGTTCGCCCACTTTGTACAGACTTGCAACGGTATTTTTGCCATACGTCCACTGCATTATGCATCAGAAGATAAACAACAATGTAACTTGTGTCTACAATTCGTTATTTCCATTCAGTCAGCATGACTCTGACACCATGTAAAGGTCGGATACGTCACTGTCAACAATGTCAATACTCATTATGTTCAGCCTGTTTGATTAACATAGTTACACTGACCCACAACCTTTCCAAATGCTCATATTACAATGTAGTGATCAAAGCAATCGCACCCAAGACGGAAGCTTCGTGAGAACTGGTTTGAGGTATGACGAACCAAACTTGTGATATTTTGTACTTGATGTGTTTCAAATTCTTTCATTTGTTTAACGACATACACAAAATAAGATATATATATATGTATATTTTTGTTCAGCAACTTGCTGAATGAAAGTCTTACACGTGTAAGGTCATGCTATTAAAAGACCCCATCTACCACGGCCATAGCCTGGTCACATCTCCAAGTGTGGCCCTTCATCGGTTATTTTTGGTTAAGTAAGGCGGACCACAATTTTAGGAAACAGAAAATATATACTCCCAATGAGTTTGCACCCATGTCCGTGCCGTCGTCAGAGAGCGTCTTGTGTACTGGAGTGCGACAGTATGGTTGCAGCATTAGACACGTGATTCTCCTACACGAATTTCAAAGCTCTTTGTAATATGTTCCCCGTGACGTTCAGTGAGACATTTGGGTTTATTCTAGTTGAGTCTCCAAAGCATTCTGAGGGCTCTAAAGTACCATTTGGAGTCGTGATCAGAGGCGGCAGTGAGTGTTTGGAATTTATTTGTTCACGAGTGGTGATTGCCAAAGCTGAGTCGCGAGTCATGTCGCATTACGCAGATGATGTGTACGAGTCAGATAGTGATCTCTTTGACACTTGGAAACAAAATTCTTGAATATTATCAGAATAACTAAGTTTTTTCATTTTTTTGGTGTCAAAAACATAGCTTACGATCCCCTCATTGGAACTTGCGCAACGCGCTCGTTCCAACTAGGGGGACCGTAAGCTATGTTTTTAAGACAAAAAATAAAAAATAATGAAACTTGGATAGTGATTTTTGTGAATAGCTCAGGCTGGTATGGGCCGTTTCGTTGGATAAAGGGTTAAAGAAGATATGGTAACATATAATGAACCAAATTTTTCTTAGGGGACAATGGACTTATTTCAAACATTTTTTCCATTGACCCAAAGAGAAGATCGCCCACTCCGCTTCTGGATCCACCACTGTCACCCATCCCTCCACCTACTCCCTGCAAGCTACGGCTTCGAGGTTTCTGCAGGTCTGCGGCTCATGACTGTTCTGTAAAATCATGACATTTGGAAATTGGTTTTCTCTTGTCAGGTGGAGCGCGGTGGCGTTGTGGTAACCGGTTCTCGTCAGATCACCGAGGTTAAGCCACGTCGAGCCCGGTTCGTCCTTGGATGGGCGACGGTCTGAGCGAGCGATTCGGACTCCCGCGTTGTGTCCTTGGGCAAGGCACTTAACCCCGATTATCCACATGGGGGCACGATGACGCCGCGTACTAAGGCGTACTGCACGTCGATGGTGCGCATGTCTTCAACCAATCTAACCCTTCTTGTGCTACAGTGCGGAGTTATGATGTTGGGGAGCTGACAGCTGCACGTCTTGCTCGGTTGTTATCTCCGTGTACTCTGGCTTCCTCCACCCGTAAAAATGTCACCGACACGATGTGACCTTGGCTGTTAATGTGTCGTTAAACATTAATAAATAATAATAATAATTTCTCTTGTCGGGTATATCATTGGCTTTATTAAGTCTTTCCGTGTATTTATTCCACTATGGAAAATCGTGAATTTTTATATTGCTACACTGAGAAAATGAGTAGCTCCTGTAATATAATGAGAACGAAACTTTTTTCGGTTGTTTTGTCTTTGCTTGTAGAATGCTGTTTTGTGAGTCGCTGTTGGAAAGGTCACTCAAGGTTCATTCCAAAGCTGTTCCACAACATTCTGTAAACTTCGACCAATGACGTTTCCAACAAATATTTTTCGACCAAAGGGATACACTGCAATAGAATTTGTTCTTCGGTAATAGTTTTGAGACAAATCTATTTATCCGGTGGGCCCACGACCATCTTCTAGCGCATACAGTGACTGGTATTGAATAAATATTAGAACTAGAAGTTGGTTCGTAAATTGCCGCTCCCGTTTGAAACTGCAACTGCAAATGTTATGGAGAGTAAAACGTATGAAACCAACTCTATTCGAAACTGTAAAACGAAAATCGCACCAATAGATTGTTGAAGTACGATTATAAATTATTGTGATGAATTGACGGTAACATGGTCTGAGGTTTGCGGCTCGGAGTTTATGTTCAACCGAGACGCGAAACCGCCAGCTCATCGCAATAATCGTAGTAACGTATATGTTCCAATAAGATACTACCCATAGCCCAAAAGCTACATTGTGAAACACGAGAAGCTTATTTAATAAACTTGTGATCGTTAAAAGTTGCCTTCTGCACCTCTCGTGTACCCCACGAAGGCACTGGATAAATAATCAATAAATCAAATAAACTCATTCTATCTCAGTTCAAATCGTAAATCGGTTTGTAATTTAAACAACCCTTCATCCGGAACACCGACTGCTGCACAAAAAAATCCAGAAAAAGTAAGCGGCTAGCTAGTCGCTCCGTTGATGAAGCAATTAGGAAATGGGTGACGTCATTTCGCGTGGTGACGTCAGACGGTAACATTTGCTACTGGAGCCGTAAACATAAAAGAACCTACGCCAGCTTTCATCCAATCAGAGGGCGATTTTATTCTTATTTGAACATAAGACTACCTATTGGCGCAGTTTTAACTAAGTCTGTAAAAATAGATATTGATAAATTATAGTCCAGAATCAAGGAGAAATACTGAAACTTAAAACGTTTTAACCAATCTCCGAAGTGCCAATGAGCACAGAAAATTGAGAGTAACAGGAAGGTACGGATACTCTCAATAAATATCAATCTAGTGAAGGTTTGGTGGGTCTTCATCTTCCATTGTTTACAGCGGATTCGGGAAATCAAAATGAACGACGTACATGCTTGTAAGGTATTGTTGCGTCTCAGCTTGTCGCAGCCGAGGTAAATCTGCCTTTGATGGAAAGCAAATAGATTCAACAGAAACACGGAGTTGTTGGACTGACATGAACCCAAGTCGGTAACTTACTCAAAAACTCTGGAATTAACAAATTGATGTTAGGTACATGACAGCCAGTACACCGAACCTTCGAGAAAGAACATGTGTACGTTTAAGTTAACTGTCCGTTTGCCGTGAGATATTTTCATCAGTGTCACCTTAGTTTTTCCTTGTAGCATTCATGCAATATATATTTTCGTGTGTTTTCATCAAAATGAATCTGCAACTGCACAAAAGGAAAACATTTACTGTGATATCAAGAGGACGTCGGAATCATGTGTGTGTGTGTGTGGGGGGGGGGGGGGGGGTGCAGATGCCCTAGCTACCCTAAAGGAATAAAAGGTGGGCGCGTGCTCCTTCTGTCTCCAGTGTACCGTTGGAAAATACTTTATTTTCCCAGAACTAGAGTAACCTGGCAACTCTCGAGTATTCTTTCTAACGTACTTTACGTGTCCCAATGCGAATGGTGTGTGTGTGTGTCTTTGAGGTTAAAAATTCGCACTGGCACAGACATTTCCTACTGACACGTTTTTTTCTTTTAATATGCCGCCGAAAAATTGTTTTCATTTACTGAACCCTGATGGGTTTCAAACATGACAAAAATACATAAAATTGATTTATTTAAACTAAGTGATGAGCTTAGGAACTGGTTAAACTGAATGGCAATAATTGATGTAATTCATTGATGAGCTCTAATTTAGTCCTTACAAGGATGTTACGCAAGCTTTTGTTTTTCGTATAGGCGATGACAGGTTGAAGATTCAAAGGTTCATTTAATTTAGCATTGGTTAATTTGAATTCATCTTTTATTATTTTTTGCTTTTTCGATATTCATTCTTCTGTTGTATGTTAAAGAGAAAGGAATGATGGACCTCCTTTCGCATTCTCCCTCTGATATGTTCATACCAAATGGCCAGAGGGTTTGAAGCGTATTAATCCTAAAAGCGTCGCGTTTTTTTTCTAAATTCATCCGTTTCTTCTAATGTGTCTTTAATTGGTGGTTGTTCAATAGGATGGATTTCGAAATCGTCCAAAGAATGGTCAGGAAGGTTAAAATGTTGTACTACTGGGGCATCAGCATTGTGTTTTATATCCTGTTTGTGTCTAGTAGCACGTCCTCGGAAAGGATTTTGACTTTGACGAACACACTGCTTCCGACAGCGTTTACAAGTAATAAGGTAAATACTATTTGGTGAATCACAATGGAGAGGGTTACGGATCTGACAATGATTTTTCGTTTGTTCGGAGGAAAATTCCTCTTTCTGATCAGGCATAAAAGTATGCAATCTACAACAAGGTTTTTTGCAATTAAATACCGCGCCACTACCATTCTGCAACGGTGTGTTGTGTTCAATTTTCAGTGGTTCGAAATCAGTAGTTTCTGCTGGACTTTCGAGCATTCAGGCTACGCAAAAAGCGCAGTGAATACCCCATCGGTCTGAGGGCGCCAAATAGAGTAAAACAAGCCTCGTTGAAATTTACCTTATCACTTCAATTGCGGTGGAAACGAATGAGCTGTGATTTGATGATACCTTTAAACGTGTGTTGAGGATGAAATGATTTCGTGTGCAACAGTTGATGTGAATCAGTTGGTTTAAAATATACTTTATAATCTAAATGACCAGATGCCTGGAATTGCTTGCCTTTATACACGGCCACATCGAGAAAATCAACAGAATTTTCACTGATAGTTGCTTTTAATTTAATGTTTGGATCATAATTGTTCAAAATTTCCAAAAATTCATTAAAATCTTCTTTTGAATATTCCCAAATAATAAAAATGTCCTCTAAATATCTGAGAAAAACGGGAGGATGCTTTGCACATTTGCTTACGGAATTTTCCTCCCATTCCGCTACAAAAATGCTTGCAAAATTAGGACTGAATCTTTTGCCCATAGGACAACCGATTATTTGTAGAAAATAGTCTCCATTGAATTGAAAGTTATGACTTTTTAAGCTCAGCTCTAAAAGATCCAAAATTTGTTCATCTGGGCGTTTTGCATCCGAATATTTTTCAAATGCATTTTTAACCGATTTAACACCTTTATCAATATCAATGTTCGTATACATACTGTCGATATCCAAAGTAGCCAGGATAGCATTTTTCGATATTTTCAATTTCGAAATTTTGGACAGGAAATCCTGTGTATTTTTTAGATAGCTCGGATGTCTATTTGCTATAGGTTTAAGATGATAATCAATTAGTTCCGAGATCGCATAAGATTCTGTGTTACAATCTGATACAATTGGCCTCCCGTGTGGAGTTAAGTCATCCGTCCATGAAGAACGGTCCTTGTGGATCTTTGGTTGGATGTAAAATTGTCTTGTTTGATCACTGAGCTTAGCTGTTAAATATTTAAATCGTTTTTTGGTTACGTGACCTTCGTCGAGGAGATATTTTATGATTTTATTGAATTTTTCGACATTACTAGGCCAAGTAATTTAATCTATTTTCTTATAATGTTTAGTATTACTGAGTTGTCTCATGGCTTCCTTTATATAATTATCCCGAGATAAAACGACTACCGACCCACCTTTGTCGGCTGGTTTAATTACTAATTTCTTATTTTTTCGAAATTTCGAGAGGACTCTCCGTTCACCAGCTGTTAAATTATCTTTATCGGAGAGTATGTTCATGCTGAACACCTTTTGGAGAATTCGTTTGTTAGCCTCAATAATTTCGGGATCTCCTTCGCTATCTGGAGGTGACCAAACAGACGATTCTGTAAAAGGAAGTTTCCGACCGCTGGAGTTTCTAAAGCGGTCTGCTAATTTCATTTGCCTGAGAAAATTACAGTTATATGATGGTATATTTGTTTGATTATCAGTTTTAGGCTTCGGTGCTGGTACAAAAGTTAAACCGCGATCTAAAAGAGACTTCTCTTGGGTTGTTAGGCCATTGGTGCCAGACAGGTTAACCACATCAAGTTAGTTCCTAATCCCACATCTGTTAGGCGGTTGTTACATTTGCCTTCACTTAGTTTAAATCCAGGTGGTTCAACCAGTGATCGTACATAATATTGGCGGTTCTCGTGTCCAATGGATTAAATCCTGAGCAACATCAAACTTTGCGTCATCGATTTTGGGTGTCACGCTAACGTCCTTCACTTTCCGAATGGCTTCATTGATGATGCTGAAGGTTCTCCTCTCAGGCTGAGGGAGTTTTTACGAAAAGTTTAGTTCAGCGAAATACATTTTTGAGGATCCAAACTTGACCCTGATATCGCCAAGCATATTCCACAACTGCTTTACTACGAGGTCAGAATTATCACTTCGAGAATTCACGCCAATATTTAATAATATATTTGGGGTACTGGACTGGCTCCTGTGCCCTTTAAACATAGAGAGAAAATGATTGAACTTGGCGCCGGGGTAACACTCCACCTGGGTGTCCGGTGGGGATTTCGACCAATGCGTCCTAAATTTGAACTACCAATCATAAGGATGTTTTTACAAACATCGGCGAGGCGCCAGTTCCTTTTGTCAAAATTAACTCCGCTCTAATGCCAAAACTGGGAGAATTTAGAATCAAATGAGCAGCCCGAGTTGCGGCTCGGTGATTTGACTTTCTCTGAGTACGACGATATACCTGGTTGAACCACACTACTGAGAAGCAGGAGAAGGAGGAGAAGAAACAGAAGCAGGAGATGAAACACCAGGAGAAGCAGAGGAAGCAGGATGAGTTCTAGTGAGAGCACTAGGAGAACCGGAGAAGAGAGGCGGAGGTGGAGTAGGAGGTAGAGGAGCAAGTCGAGGCGAGACAGCGTTATTCAATTTGCAGCATCTTCAGTCACAATATGGACCGGATATGTTTGCAAATTGAGGCGCTTACTCCGAGAGAAGGTAGGAGAAGTAGAAGGAAAAAAGGAGGGAGAAGTACTTTGCCTTGATCTTTTCTTATTATGCTTTTCGCGTTGGGGTAGAGGGACAACACGGGCCGGAGTTTGCTTTCTCTCTCCTGTATTGTTCCTTACTCCAGACGCTCGGCGAAGTTCCGAAATATAAGACTCATAGGCCGAAATCGTCTTTTCTGTCAACTTATTTTTTAAGTTTTTTTTTAGCCCAGATCAAAGCACGCGCCGAAGCGCTGTTGAAATCTATTTTTCGAGTCCAGGAGGGGTCGCATATCGAAAGTGGGCTTAGACTTCAACTCGTTTAAATGTTTCATGTAATGCTCAAATAAAGCATTTAACATTTGGTTGGCCCATCCCACACTAATCTGTTGAAAAACAGAAACAATGTGTGGGGTGGGAAGAGTTGACTTTAGAACGCCACCTAACTCATCTACTTTCTTCTCCAACTGCTTCGGTAAATCCCGATTTGCAAAATGCTGCTCCAAGACCCCAGTGTGGTGCAGACACTGACTCACCTGAAAAGGGGCCTTGGCCAGCCTGGAATAGGCCTGGAACGATTGTTCCTGGCCCCTTCCAGACTGGGCAACTCCCTTTTCTTGATGCTTCTGTCTTTTTTGAGCCATTCGAAGAATAGGTAGATGAATTGACAATAATAGTGTAAAATAAAATGAAGAAATGAAATAAATGGAAATGAAAACCTAGATATTACCTATTAAAGAAGATACCCGGATTAGTTGTAGTCTTCAGCAAAGGTAGAAAATAATCCGTTTCTGTGTGTGTGTGTGGAGGCAGTTCATCAAAGTGAACAACCTGTCCCGTGCGTTTATTGGAACCGAGCCGCGTGGCGGCGAGGTCTTACAACATGGGACAAGTTTTTCAAATTCGCGACATACCGACAGTGAGGTTAGTAACTTACTTACATCCTGTCCTTCGTTTAAACAACAAAATACACGGACACACTCATTCGACAAGAGGTATTGAAGTTACTCACTTGAACACCTAGTCTTTTGTTCTATTGGGTTTCTCAAGTTCCTTGCATACTCCGAAAAGACAAGAGAGCCCGGTCTTACACCATGGCGCTGTTTTCTTTTCGGCGTATGCAAGCAACTTAAAATACCTGATAGAATAATAGACTCGGTGTTTAAGTATTTAACTATTAAGTTAAAAATTTTAGTGGGGATTGCGGATGAGACACCCACTAACTCCTCCCTGTCGTCATGTTCCTATAAAAAAGATCCATCTAGTGGGCTTCCGAAGTCGCTGGTCCTTTGCCAAAAACAACGGAATGTGTTTCTTAACGCTTTCAACAAGGTATGCATAAAGTTTTTGCGTAAAGCAAACGTCGCCAGTCCGTGAGTGGTCACTGAAATAAGCAACGAACAGGAGAATCTGTGATAATTTACTCCGGTTACCCCATAGGGTTGTGGGATTAAATTATTACTGAAGCTCCTCACAAATACAAGCTAGAGTCCCACGAAACTTCAAAATTTCGAAATCGTCCCTACGATTTGATTCCATCGCGCGGATTCGAAAACTTTCGAATCGCCGAGATGTTCTAAAAAATCCATCCAAGTGTCTCCTCTACGGAACCTCTCTTCGGTCATCAGGTCTCCTGTTTTGGAGATCTGATGACAGAAGAATAGTTCAAGGAGGTTCCGCTTCCGAAACTACGTTGATTGCTTTGTACGAAGGTGCAATATCTTTGGCGAACTGGGCCAAAAAAAGTTGCCGGGAAACGTACCAAGGTGCTCTGGGCCCGGACAGAATTTTGGTTTTTGGAACCAAAAGAACGCTGCTTCCTTGCATCTGAGGAATAGAGGGCATTTTTGACGGCATTTTTGTAACATCGTTGTCGCTCATTTGGCAAACATGGTTGCACCAGTGGGTGTTCCTAACTCACCCGGCCGACCATAGTTCGGCCCAAATGGGAGAAAATTTGGATTTTTCGAACCAAAAGAACACTTTCCTAACATCTGACCGATCAGTGGCAGACTAGACTGCTGGTATGTCGAAATGCCTCTGTGTGGACTGCCATTGGCAGTCCACATAGAGGGGGGGGGGGGGGGGGGTGCATTTCGATAAACCGACAGTCCATGCAATCAGATCCATTTCGCCTTTTGGTCGTTTTCGAGAAATTTCATGCCTCAGCAGGTGTTGGGCTGCGAAGATTTTGGGGGCCCTGGAGTACTCCCAATAAGGGGGAGGGGGGGGGGGGGCACTGGGATAAAACTCTGCCTGAAATTTGAGATTCACAGGGCAATAAAGGTAGAGGGGGCTTAACTGGTAGAGTGCTAAGTCATTTCTGGTCATCAAAATTTATTCACTAGTCTTTGGCAAACGGCACTTTCCCATAAATTGCAACAAAGCAAATCCATACAGTTGAAATAATTTCACTTTAAAGATAACATGAAGCATACCCACAGAGTATGAAGCCTTTGAATTGTTGTACCTGCACTTTACAATGAAGCCCAAATATGGGCTTCCAACACTCTACCATGCAGTTAATGCTTTTCTAAGGCAGTTGAGACGTTGTGGAGAAACTCCATTCCGGGCGTGTTTCTCTAATGAAGCAAAATGATTGCACGCTTACCAGATGATTGGTGCGGTCTGGGCATCGTTACCACCTGTTCCCACGCAAGTTAATTATATTGTGGAAACAATATGTATACAACTTGCAAGGATTTATTCAAAGGTCTCAAAATAGACTCGAGTAAAATATTAAGACGTTCAATACGGGTTGAATAAATCTGAAATATTTTACAAGATTTATTTATTCCGGACATTTGCGCAAAGATAAGTTTAACCGATAGATTGTATCTGATGTGTTTTGTTTGGCAGAGTAACTGATGTTAAGGTAATCCTGTCCATATGATGGCAAGGACATATCGCTTTTTCCTGTTGTGTTTGGTAATCACTTACACTTCTTTGGAATAGGCCTACATACTTTCGTGTTCATACACATTCTCAGACAGACAAGAGACTGTTAAAAAAACATTGACCTCTCACCTAAGAAACTGTTAGAATTCGTTATACACGAAAACCATCATTCAAATTTTGTGTTTTTCTTCTTTTCTGATGACTCGTTTATTTTTGGGGTAAAGGATCGGATGGGTGGCTAATTGTTTGTGGAACGGTGGTTCTATGCGTTAATGGACAAATCTGTGATTTCTATTTTCGAAGAATTGGTGGGGATAGGGTAAATGTTGTATTGACTTGGACGTCTGTTTGCGTTTAGGTGTGTGTGTGTGTGTGTGTGTGTGGGGGGGGGGGGGGTCTGGTATTAAAGCGGTGGGGTGTGCACTACGTGCACTAGAAAGCATGTTGCAATGGTTTTTCGTCTTAACAGTGTTTGACAAACAACTCTTACCTCACTTTTACTTTTTATACTGTGAGAATTTAAGGAAAATTTGGTAATTTAATTCTAGAATAGCTTTTGTGTAAATGTGAAAGAGTGTCGCCCCCAAACACCATACTGCTTGAATGTGACATTTAATAATTGCTATTTTAAGTAAAGACAGAACAGACAAAACTAACTAATGGAAACAAGAACAATGTCACATTGTAATTGTTAGCAATCAAAGCGACAGCTTCACCTCAAACTTTACTCTCTAATCAGCGCTGTGACTGACTTCGATGGTATGGACTTGCATAGATTAAAAAATAAATCGACCTTTAACCCTCTAACAAAGATAGCAGACGACACTTACAAAGATAAAAATCTTGAGAGCTTTTTTTTATTTTTTGCCTCAAAAACATAGCATATGTCCCCTCATTGGAACGAGCTTTTTGAGCTCGTTCCAATGAGGGGGGCATAAGCTATATTTTAGAGGCAGAAAGTGGACAATAATACAACTGAAGTATCGTTTTCTGTGAAGGTATGATTATCTATGACTGTTTGTGACCGTAACGTTTTTAAGGGTGAAAAAGGTTATTCTGATTCTTAGAGGCAGCTGTTTTCAGATTACCTTTCTCCGATTGATTAATCCTTTACCCAAAGCAGACGATAACAAAATTTAATATTTTAAATATCATTTTTAAAAATTTTCAAAAAGTCTAAAAACATATCATGTGACCCCTCATTGGAACGAGCTCGACGAGCTTGTTCCAAAGAGGGGTCACATGATGTAGTTTTGTTGAAATGTTTTGAAAAATCATTTTTTCAACTGCTGAATTTGCATATTACGTGAGCGGATGCGGGTAAAGGGTTAAGGACACAACGTATATAGGGTGGTCATGACGGAGCCCTCAACCTTTCGATCACAAGTCTAATGCGGGAAATCCTGGAACAACTTTCTTCCGAATTTTCATACAAAAAATAATTGTTCACAATTTTTAAGAGGCTCTCTGTATGTTCACAGTCTCTCCTTATTTCGATACATCTTGATGCCAAAGTACACGCATGGTAACTGTGGAAGTACAAACATCGTGCAATGGTAATATAGTCTTGATATAGTAATCGGCAGGGTGCTAGGTATTGAACTCGGCATGTATTACTGGTATTCTCTTTCAAACGCACATTTTTTTCTGAGAGCGCTGCTCATAAGATACAATGAATGTTGTACAACAGGTGGATAGATTAACATAAACTCCTTCCATCACTCCCCAGACTGAACAATTTACGGAGCCCTGCATGTGCGGGACTAGTACGTTTGGGAGTCAGACAGTTGCGGGTGGATGTGGCCGATTCGTTGGGTAAAGGGTAAAAGGATTGGAAAAGCAAAATAATACTTGTATTTTAGCCTGTGTTGGTGTAAGGGCTGAGAGCTTGTTCAACGAGTTTTGTTCACGAGACAATAATATCATGTGATGGACAGTATTGGTCGAATGGATCATGGACCCTCTAACAGTGGATGTGTTCCATCACAGTACCTCACTACCAAAATCAAGAGATCAATTCCGGCTTAGTGCTGGTCATGGTGTGGAGAGATGGAACTCGGTAAAAGTAAACGTGTATGGCGAGTCCTTATATGATGTCGTCCATCAAAATCTCCCCTTCAAGGGAGTGTCTTGTCATATTCTGATTTCCTCTTTCATATCGCGCTTCGCAACAATTTTTGCTGTCTTGAATGCACCAAACATACAGACAGTTGCGCGCCATCTTTGACTAATCACCATATGGCATTGTGTCCATAACGTTCCCCAGAGGCCCATTTTTGTCTTGCCTTGTTTTAACAAAAATGAAGCACCGCTAAACATGAGGAAAGACTTTTTAAGGTTCCCTCACCCGTTAACTATAGTCGCTTCGCATGCTAAGGCTCAAGTTGTCTCGCTGATAATGTTTGCGTCACATCTTCTCCAGAAATATTGATGCGGGGGTCTTTCTGAAATTCTCTCAACAGGGTCGATTAACTGGAAGCATATTTATAACAGCTACTAGCACCATGTAAAGGGATATGGGGTGTAAATATGGTTACGCTACGCCTTTAGCTAACCGAACGGCCAAAACCGTCTAGTGATTTTCTCAAAAATCGATCGTCAGATATTATTATTTCGTTGCAAATTATAGCTTTTGACCCCTCATTGGACGAGCTCTTGGGGCTCGTCCTATTGAGGGTCATAAGCCATGTTTTTGAGACAAAAAGAACTTTCAGTTATTCAAAGATTTTCAGCAAGTGTTAGGTAAAGAGTTAACACGTCTGTGTGGCGTGACTTTACATTATGACTTGAAAAAGGTGTGATATTTCCTGTAAGAAAATTTCTTTCGTTTGTCTCCAAACTAGTAATATCGGCCTTTGTTAACCCTTTCCCTAACACGAAAAGCAGACGACACATGCAAACAAAATTCTTGAATAACTAATTTTTTTCATTTTTTTTTGTCTCAAAAACATAGGTTATGACCCCTCATAGGAACAAGCTCGACGAGCTCGTTCCAAAGAGGGGTCATAACCTATGTTTTTGAGACAAAAAATGAAAAAACAATGAAAATTAATTGGCGATTTTTTGTGAATAGCGCTGGCCGGTTTTGGCCGTTACGTTAGGTAAAGGGTTAAGGATTCTTTCGAAGCTTCTCTTGAGAGCTTTCCAAAAATCATTTTTTGCGGTTCGTGTTATTTGGGAAGTATCTTTCGGTGAGTCTAGCTTATTTCAACTGGTAGGTTTTGCGAACATTAGTCACAGGTGACCACCCATTACAGTGTATTTGTTCAAAGATTAACGGGGAATATTGACACATTTTTGTAAATTAGCAGATGTTTAGTTTGTTGCGACGAACTGCCTCGCCATCTGTGAGAAACATGTCTTTATAAACATTATACAAATGAACATGGAATATGTTTGATCGGTTCTCTAACACTTCTATGTGGGAGACCGATATTAGTGCGCGGGGTGGGGGGGGGGGGGGGGCTCATCACGCAGCCAGCGGCTGATAACTTCGATTTTGGTGACAGTTCTTTCCTTTGGGAATCTGGAAATTAGAAAAAAATAAAGAGTATACCTGTAATCTGTAATGTAGACGGACCCGGCTGAGGATACACTGACAGTCCGACACGTAACTTCAACTCACTCCTTTACAAAAATATTTTACATGACATGGTTACACATTAGTTTTAAAGTATGCAAGTGGGTTAATATGGGGAGCGCGGTGGCTGAGCGGTAGATTTTTGGACTTCTATGCTAGAGGTTCCGAGTTCGATTCCTGTCCGGGACGACCCGCGTTGTGTCCTTAGGCAAGGCACTTTATCCGGGTTGCCTACAAGTTGGCACGATGACGCCGTGTACAAAGGCATACTGCACGTCGATGGTGCACGTGTCAACCTCTGTAACCCTTCTTGAGTGGAGCTTGAACAGAGATAGAATGTTGAGGAGCTGACAGTAACTGTTGCTCGGTGGTTCTCTCTAGGTACTCCAGCTTCCGCCATCGCAAAACTGTCACGGTCACGATTAGCCATTGTGCATGAATATGTGATCTTACACACCAATAAATAAATAAATAGTGGGTTAATATAAGGGTTTCCGGTCATATATTACCTTTGTTTGGTCATTGAATTCAACCTTCAGCGTGTATATATATTGTCCGTTTGTAATAATGCAACCATGTTCCAACCCGAAGTCTTTGGGCTGAAAAATGGTTGAGTAGAAGAAACAGACCGAACCACGGCCAAGCAGTGTCATGCAAGCAGACACAACAGAATCCCAAGAATATCAATGCATTTTCTTTATCTGTTGATATCTATTATAATTCGTGAATAGGGCCGACGGGGGGAATTTCTGGTGTTATAGCGTTGTTCTGAAGGAATGCTTTCACAACATGGGTACGATGTGGCCTTGCATTGTCGTCCATGAATCCAGGGCGAGTGGCCAACGGATGGTTGTCAAAATAATAACCGAATTGAGACCGTCCCGGATGTACTGATGACAAATGACATTCCCACGTACAGTCACCATATTTACAATCACGAGAGAGGCATTCCCAGATTATTACTGAGCCTCCACCATAAGGAACAGTAGGCCTGATGTTCCTGGGCACGTAAGCAGTATTTCTATGCTTCCGCACTCTCATACGACCATTTGTGACGTGAAGCAGGAACCTACTCTCGTCCGACCAATGGACTCTCATCCACGTCCTGAGATTCCAATGTTGTCGCGCCATACACCACTCCAAACGTCGTCTTTGATGCTGATCGGACAGAGCTGGAAGCTTGATGACCCTTCTTGACCTCATACCTAGCGCTTTGAGACGGTTTCGGACAGTTCTGTTGCACAAACGCCTGTTGGGGTGCCAAAGGCGTTTCAAAACCCGACTTGAAGCAAAGAGTTCATGCCTAACGAGGCGTTCCAGACTCCGATCTTCTAGAGGAGAGGTCTTTTGGTGTTGTCCAGATGTTGGTCGATCCTTAACATCGTTGGTTTGTTGATATTTTTGACAAGTCTGCTGATGACAAAATGACTTTCGCCAAGTTGCCTTCCAATAGCTTTGAATGACATGCCTGCTGCATGCATCGCAACGATTTGCCATCTTAGTGTCTCCGACAGTCTCCTCCTTGTCATGTCAACATTTATTGATAAAAGAAGAGGTAAATTTTCTTGTTTTATACCCAGATATTGCATGTGGGTGATAGTGTTTTTGTGACATTGGTGGGAAGCATGCTTTACGTGGACGAGAGGATGTGATCGGTTCGGGGTACGCTATCAACCAGAAACATCATGTTTCACTAGATGAATTGTAGTACGAGACAGCAATCATCAAAACATAATAATTAGTAACAGCAGCTTCACTTTCATGAAACATTTCAGGGGCGCTTAATTTAGTTCCAGTCCAGGTGTATATGTACTGCTTCATGTGCTTTCGCGGAATATTTTGTAACAACAAATTTTCTTCGCATATAGCCCCGCACCTACTGAATTGGAAGCGCTGGGTGAGCTTTCTGTAATATCAGAAAGCTAAACCTCGATCATAGGGTTGAAACGGACGTCGTTTACAGCGTTAACCCTTTACCCAACGTAACGGCCAAAACCGGCCAGCGCTATTCTCAAAAATCGCCAGTTAATTTTCATTATATTTTATTTTTTGTCTCAAAAATATAGGTTATGACCCCTCTTTGGAACGAGTTCGTCGAGCTCGTTCCAACGAGGGGTCACAACCTATATTTTTGAGACAAAAAATAGTTATTCAGGAATTTTGTTTACACGTGTCGTCTGCTGTTCATGCTAGGTAAAGGGTTAAACAAAAGTACACATCAAGTTATTTTCTTTCTCGAACATTCCTCAACAAACAGCAACAAAGAAAAAAAATCTTTTGTGTTCTATCATTGCAGAGACTGAAGAAGACGAACGCAGACTCGGTAATCTCAACAGACTGTTCCCCATTGCAGAAAATATTAAAGTAGGTATATTTTACGCGCATTGTGTTGGTTTCTCGGAAAATGGTTTGAAAAGTAATGACTCCTCGCTCGCCTGAACTCACGGGAATGAGTTCGACAAGTTTTGGGAAAATGAAATTACATCTTGTTTGGGAATACAATGTAGTTGTTTCGTATACTTGGGCTTGATGACACTTTTAAAAGCCCAAGCCGTACATTCCATTACAGTCTCGTTTGTTTGTTGTGGTTTTCCCAAAATATCAAGTGAGCGATCAGTGATGGTCGATGTAAGCAACTGAGCCGCGATGCTCAGAAAGTTTTAGAAACAGTTGCGGATGTCAGTTCATCAATTGAGAAATACAGCGCGGCTACATGTACTGGCAACATTGTTATGCAAGTGCTGATTTTTTTTTTTTTTTTGATTTTTTTTTTTGGGGGGGGGGGGGGTATCCCCGCTCTGTCAACAGATTAGTCTGAACTTCGTTAAAATGATGAAAATGCTGCGGTTTTATCGATGAGAAAAGAAACAACGAAGAACTGGTCTGAACATACACTGCTGACATCCGTGGCAGTGATTACTTTGAAGTCGTCAACGAGAGTGAACTCTTGAGATTCACGGGATATACTTGGTCCCTGCGGCTGCAGTTTTACTACAATCAGCATACTATCATTTTCAAAGCTAGTTAACTGGTTGAGTACTAGAAGCCACTATCGGGGTTTTAACAAAAATGAGGGCACCTGAGCAAAGGCCTTTGTTTTTCTTGGGCATGTTTCATATTCAGTCAAACGCAATTAATATTTTGTATATATAAATTGGTTCTATTACAAATTATTGGAGAGTGCCTGTGGGCACTCACCAACAATTTGTAATAAACAAATTTGGAATAACAAATTCAGACCACCAAAATAATCTAGCCCTCAACCAGTTAAGCATTTACCAGACATAACGGCAATACCAGGCCAGCTTTTATCACACACGTCAGGGGAGCACGGTGGCTCAGTGGTAGGTTATTGGACTTCCATGCTAGAGGTCCCGAGTTCGATTCCCGTCCGGGACGACCCGCGTTGTGACCTTGGGCAAGGCACTTTATCCCAGTTGCCTACATGTGGGCACGAAGTTTCCATGTGCTAAGGCACACTACACGTCGATGGTGCACATGTCTTCAACTGCTGTAACCCTGCTTGAGCGGAGCTTGAACAGAGTTAGAATGTTGAGGAGCTGACAGTTGCTCGTCGATGCTCGGTGGTTCTCTCCGGGTACTCCGGCTTCCTCCACCCGTAAAACTGTCACGGTCACGATTAGCCATTGTTCATACGTATGTGACCTTAAACACCAATAAATAAATAAATAAATAAATAAATACATCACACACGTCACCATTCTTCAGATTTCATTATTTTTCAATTTTCACCTCAAATACATAGCTTATGACCCACCACTGAAACAAGAGTCTATGACCCAACTGGAACGAACCCGAAGCACTCTTTTCAGTGAGGGGTCCTAAACTATGTTTTGGGGGGTAAAAAGTGAACAGTTTTACAAGTGTCGTCATATAGTAATGTCGGTAAAGGGATAAAGCAGAAAAACCTTTCCCCACAACAATTTGCTGACCAGAATTGGCGGCCCAATTTGTCCATAATACAGCCCCTGTACCTGGCCGCCAAGACTAGACTGGACCAACCGCCACGACGCCTACGGTCTGTACGGTCCATGGCTGTTCAATCCGTAACCCATAGGCGTCAGTGCTGGTGTCCCGCGACTAAAGCGCTAAAGCGATGTCCATAAAATGAATAATCCCAAACAGTGAACCTGCACAATCTTCGCCATCGCATATATACACATATATATACACATCACTCGTCTTGGGGTATATAATCTCATTTTAGACACCTACCAAGCATGTTTGTCCCCCGAAAAAATTTTTTCGGAGGACTACTAAAATAGTCGGCGTGCGTGCGTGCGTGCGTGCTTGCGTGCGTGCGTGCCTCCCACATTGGGTTCCCGATACTTTTAGTTATAGTTCAAGTGGCCGGGTCAAATGAAATTTGGAACGTAGGTGCATTAACATAAAATACAGATCAAGTTCGAATAGCGGTGCAATCCGACAATTTTTGCCACAGTTATGCCCCTTTTCGACTTCAAAAATTCATGATTTTTTTGGTTTCCCGACAATAACTTTAGTTATAGTTGGATAAATCAAATGAAATTTGGTATGCAGTGTATCAACATAAAATGCAGGTCAGGTTCGAAACGGGGTACGGTCTGACAATTTGTGCCCGAGTTATGTCCTTTTTTCGACTTCGAAAATTCATTTTGTTTGGTTTCCTGATGATAACTTTAGTTGCTGTTGACCGAATCAAATAAAATTTGTTATGTAGATGTCTCAACATAAAATACAGATCAAGTTCAAATCAGGGTTTTGTCCGACATTTTTGGCAGAGTTATGTCTCTTTTTCGATTTCGAAAAATTCATTTTTTTTTAAATACCGCGAATTGCACACTTTTTTTCGGGAGACGTGTGGCCTGGCGGCTTTTTATTAAAACTTGAATGGCTTGTACCTCAACAACATGAAGTTGTTACCCTTTTGGCGCCTATTATCAAAGATCCCGATGCATAATTACGGAAACTTGAAGAGCAGGCTACACACAAGGTCGAAACCTCTGTAACGAGGGAGTTCCCTGCTATTATGGACGTAGTGACTACTCCTCCGGCGGCGTAACTGCGCTATGTCCATGCAGCTGAACTAATAAAGAGAACGAAATTTTGGAAAAGATGGACTTCCGTCACTAAACGAAGCATCAATACAAACGGATAATAATCCACCCTCCTTGATCATTTACAGGAATTAGATGGTCAGAAACTTTGAAAATTGTTAATCACCACAGGCAAATGCACTCTTTCTATCAAATTCGAAGATGCCAAATCCTGTTGGAAGGAATCAGGGCCGTAGCGAGGATTTCTTATGGGGGGTCGGGGGAGATAGTTTTTTGTATGTGTGTGTGTGGGAGGGGGGGGGGGGTCCCAGGTCGATATATGCCACAGGCATATCCAAAGGCCATACACCTGAGGTGAGGTGGGTATGGCCCTCCCATTGGTGGGGCAAACCCCAAACGCCCGCCAATGGGAGTGCCATAGCCACCCCACCTCTGGCCGACTGTATCCGCCTCCCATTGGTGGGGGTTCTTCCGAGAAAAAATGAAAATTCAGTGCCCTGATAGTGAATCTGGGACTCTCTGGTGCTTCAAGTTTCCCACAGAGAAGAGGGGGCACTGTAATTTTTAGGGGGGGGGGGCATGGTCCCCCTGCCCCCACCCCCGGCTACTCCACTGGAAGGAATTTACGATGTTTTCTTTTATCATTTCAAAAATACACCCTAATACGTCGCATTTGCAAAACAGTACAATTTTTAAACTTCTATATTCTATACCCTTTACCTAACATGAAAAGCAGACGAGCTCGTTCCAATGAGGTGTCATAACCTATGTTTTTGAGACAAAAAATGAAAAAGATAATGAAAATTGGTGGTTTTTGTGAATAGCTCTGGCCGGTTTTGGCCGTTATGTTGGGTAAAAGGTTAAACTGGAAGGGTTAACTTAGAACACCGTACGCAATTCGCCAGGCCATCTGTATCTCTGATGGATTCTGTTTACGCTTTACGGGACTTAGAACTGACCGTGATAATTTCTTATAAACCCATACATGTCATTAAATTCTTAACCTTGCTATCAAAACTCACTCTTTGTTGAAACTTTAACAAGTCTGTGTTAAAAAGAATGAATCACGTTTTCTCAAGGACCCGTAAAAGATAAAACAAAATTGACAAATTGAGGTTGAATCGATAATTGCAAACTAGTTAGCCCTGGACATCGTCATGTCATCATTCTTGTTGAAAATATGGCTTTTCTTTTAACCCTAAATCTAAACGTAAAGTACATGCAGTAAGTGGGTGGGGGGGGGGGGGGGGGGGGGGGGGGATACATCATCGAATTACCCTAGGCGTGGAGTTTCCACTCTTAAGATCTATAAGAAGCATAAGCAGCACTGGATAAATTTCAGCCATTAGATCCCCGGATCCTCATGGGGTTCATTGGCTGAAACTTCGCCTGTGTCACATTATGCTTTCTCACAAAATATCTGTTATTGCCTTTGTGGACATTGGTGATCTTGTCGTAATCTACTCTCCATGTGCCGCATCTGGACAGCGCTCTTGACAAAAATCACCATTTTAAACATTTTTTTTGTTGCCTTCAGTACATGGCTTAGGACCAATCAGAACGTTGATCGAGATCTTAATATACCGGAGGCACTGTGTCTTGATTAATTACGGCGTCTTTTATCGGGTTACTGATCAAGTTGGGATCGCGGTGGATCAGTTACGGAATAGGAATTCAAATTGAAAAGTCCACGGTTCAATCCCTGAGTACCCGGAGAGAACCACTGAGCAACGGCGAATAACTGTTACACCCCCCCCCCCCCCCCAACGTACTAATTCCACACATGCTGGGCTGGCATTGGTTGAAGACAAGTTCACCATCGACGTGCAGTACGCCTTAGTACACAGCTCCATCGTGCCCCCACGTCGGCATTCGGGATTAAGTGCCTTGACCAAGGACACAACGCAGTTACCCCTAGTATGGATCGTAGCCTGGAAACGTCAGTTAAGTGTGGTGAAGTCATGGTACTCCTCACAACCCACACACACATTCGACCACCACCACCACCATCCAATTCATTAATTTTTTACTGTGTATTGTGATGGCACTTCTTTACAGTGGGGCAAGTAAATGCCCCAAAACATTGCTCCAAGAATGAGTTTGATTCAAGGACTTTCACTGACCCTTTCATGCCATTTTCAAGAAACTTTTAAGACATTTTTGAGAGTATTCCTCGCTTGTCATTCATCTCTCAGTACACGAGTAAGAATTTTGGAAGCAGTTTAAAAGCGACTGTTTCCGATCAAAATCAAAAACAGGCATAGAGGTTCGCTACAAACAAACATATTTATCAGTAATGTAAAATATCTCATAGAACACTGAGACAGATTTTATTTGGCAAAGTCCTTGATTTTTAAAAATGCCTCAAAGTTTTAATTTCTGTTACAGAGCGCAGTTGCAACAGAAATTAAAACTTTGAGGCATTGTTAAAAATCAAGTCCTTTCAAGATTAATGCGCAAATTCCATGTACTTTCGAGGCCTTGAACACACTTTTTTTTAATTTAAGGACTTTCAAGATTTTCAAGGACCACAATGAACCCTGTTCCAAACGTTATTCCGATTTGTCGTGTAAAGTAAGATAGCAAGGTTGGGAAGATACACAAATTCCGTTGTTAATGAAAAATACATTTCTGCAGATAATTAATTACCATGGAGAAAATAAGTCTAAAATACACTTAAAACACGTCTGTAAAAAAAAAAACAGCAGTCGGATTTTACAGATACACGTGATAATAGCAGATAATCCAGAAAATACCCCACTCCCCCCCCCCCCCTTCCCTCCTTCACTGATACTTTGATACTTTGTGGGAAAATAATATGTTACTCCAATGAAATTATTACGGATGTAGAAGATCGTTGTCGTCTCCATACTTAGAAATCATTTTCATTGGGAGAATTTATCTGGAATCCATCTATAGACCACAGTTTTCAGAGCACAGTCTATTTCATGGACAAAGATACTGGGAGATATCTGCCCCTATAATTATGATGGGGGTGACCTATATAATCCAACTCCCCACCACCACCGCCACCACCACTATACCTCCACATTCAGTTATAAACTATTTGGACCTTGGACCTATCGGGCAAATCATGGTTATTTATGTTTATCGGAGAAAGGAAAAATCCATATTATGTGACATAGTTCGTGGGCTTTTGTAAGCTCTCCTTGGATGTGCATTCCCTTCGGAGCCTTGCTGCCACGGGAACCAGGTATGAATGTACCGGGGACAGAAACAACGGTCGGTGGGTGTACTAATATAGATGGACTCTACAGCATCATTGTGTATGCATTTATACGGGTCTATTCTCACCCATCCTCTCTGTTTTATCCTCCCTCCTTCCATCTCCTCTGATCTGAGTCTTCTTCGTGGTATTTTTTCCATGAAATTGTGGAAGCCACTGGAGTCAGAGGTCTTGAGGACCAGCTGCGCCCTTTGCCATAGGGTAATGCGTAACCACCCCCCCCCCCCCCACCCTCCCGGATATCGGAAACAGTGCAGTGTTTGTGAAATTACGTGTTACCTTATCGCATTACTTAATTACCATGCACATCATTGCAACTGCCACGTAGGATGAGAACCCGAGAGAAGAGGTCACAAGTTAAATTGTTACAAAAGCACTTATAAAGTGGAGCACATGATTTTTAAGTTCTGTTGTAACAAAGTACAGTACAGTACAGTCGCCGTGGACTGGTCGTAATCAAGCCAGAAAATAAGCAGACTGTCATCTGCAAAATGAGGTTTCCAGAAGGTGAATTTAGTGATGCTACCCTGCACAGCAGGGTAGCATCACTAAATTTACCCTCTGTGAACCTCAATCTGAATCAGAGTCTCAAAACTGAAACAGAAAGAGGTACCCAGAGGATAAATTGGCCCACTGTATGGGATAGAATCATCAAATTCATCCTCTGGAGACCTCATTCTGCAAATATCAGACTGCTTATTTTCAGGCCTAGTCGTAATCCACGCGTGGGCAGTGATGTCCACGCATTCGTTTCTCAGGTAATAAAAATTATCATCAGCAGAATTTTAATTAATGAAATTTTACCCGGTACTTCATCAATTAAATTTTTGATGATTATTCCTATACTTAGTGTTTGGAATCTAATATTATTGCGTCCATGGAAATATTGCCCACCCGTGGAAAGTGATCAGTCCACTGCGGGCGTATTGTAACGTTTAATGCAAGCAAGCACACCGATATTCTGATTGAACCGAAAACGGAACAGATAACTATTCTTTCATTTCTTCAGCATGATTCCGGTGATAGAATACATTTGTTGCCTTCGTCCGTTCGTGAAAAAAAACACGAGTTACACAATTCTTTAACCCTTTACCCAACGTAACCGCCAAAACCGGCCATCACTATTCTCAAAAATCGCCAATTAATTTTCATTATATTTTAATTTTTTGTCCCAAAAACATAGGTTATGACTCCTCTTTGGAACGAGCTCGTCGAGCTCGTTCCAATGAGGGGTCATACCTATGTTTTTGACACAAAAAATGAAAAAAATTAGTTTTTCAAAAATTTTGTTTGCGAGGTTCGTCTGCTTTTCATGTTAGGTAAAGGATTAATATACGAATCGGGAAGCCGATTAGATGTCGATCCCAGGTCAGATCATCAATGTCAACATCGAATCGAAGCTTCACGGGGCCCTAAAAGATAGTTTCAAAGAATCCTCTCTATCAAATAAACTAAAATCAATGCAATGAAAACCAAGCTTTAACCGCTCACATCCAAACTTGGATGATACAGTACAGTAGCCGTGGACTGGTCGTGATCCACGCGTGGGCAGTGATGTCCACGCATTCGTTTACCAGGCAATAACAATTATCACAAGCCAAATTTTAATTCATGCCGCACGAAGCTTCATTAATTAATTTTTTGATGATTATTCCTGTAATTAGTGTTTGGAATATAATACTGTTGCGTCCCTGGAAATATTGCCCAGTCGTGGAAAGAGACCAGTCCGCGGCGGCTGTACTGTAGTAGAAAAATAGCATTACACATACCCGTCTGAAACAATGGGCTTAAAGTTGAAGATTATAGACGAAACAATATGTGAAGGGACATTCACCATGATTAATTCCATGTGTCAAGGTTTATTTGTACATAAGAATTTCAGCATCTTTTCGACCATATTTGTTTTCAGAACATGTTGTTATCTTTAGACATACATCGATATTCTGTGGATGATCCCCAAAAACACTTTTAAAATATTCTGCACTGATACAAAGGCTTCCAGTAAAACAGGACAAAGAGGCAAGAACGGTTCAGTGTCGGTTGATGGAACAAGACTCAAATTTCCAGCCGAGACGCATAAGCTCTAATCCAAGCATAACATACACGGTAAGAAATTATATTGCACCGCTCAGTTCTAACTCGCTAAGCAACTACTACTACTACTACTACTACTCTACTACTACTACTAATGCTGCTGCTACTTCTACTTCAATCTATGCTAACCAAGCCCGTGTGGGTTAGTACTTTGTGGAGTCTTGCAGTTGCTCGCCGTTCCTATGTGGTTCTCGCCAGGTATTCCGGCTTTCTCCACCCTTAAAACTGTCCGACACGAGGTGACCCTGGCTGTCGGAAGTGTCGTTAAACCCAAATAAATAATATATGACTACTACTATACTGCTGCTGCTGCTACTACAACTACTTTACTACTACTACTGCTACTACTGTCCTTACAACTACTGCTGCTTCTGCTACAACAGCTGCTTCTGCTGCTGCTGCTACTATTACTACTACCACATCTACTACTACTACTACATGTACTACTGCTTGTGTTACAATAGCTGCTTCTACTACTACTTCTACTACTACTACACAACTACTAGTACTACTACAACAACTACTACTACACAACTACTACTAATAATACTACTACTACTACATGTACTGCTGCTTCTGCTCGAACAGCTGCTTCTATATTACTTCAGCAATATCTGTTTTTAGTCGAGTTGTGACGAAGTCAAACTCGACTTATAGTTTGGTGAATGGCGGGCGGGCGGGCGGGCGGGCGGGCGGGTGGGCGGGAGGGCGGGCGGGCGGGCGGGCGGGCGGGCGTAAACAATTGGTTTCCGGATGATAACTTGATAGTGGTTCAACTCACATTCATTAAACTTCATACGTAGGTTGGTCTTGGTGGGAGGAAGAACCCTATTGATTTTGGACATGCTACGTCGAAGGTCAAGGTCACAGTGACCTTGAACATAGTAAATCTTAAACAATTGGTTTCCGGCTGATAACTTGATAATGGTTCAACTCACATTCATGAAACTTCATAGGTAGATTGGCCTTGGTGAGGGGAAGAACCCTATTGATTTTGGCCTCGCTACGTCAAAGGTCAAGGTCACAGTGACCTTTAACATAGTATATCGCAACAATTGGTTTCCGGATGATAACTTGATAGTGGTTCAACCTAGAGTCATTAAACTTCATAGGTGTGTTGGCCTTGGTGCGAGGAAGAACCCTATTGATCTTGGACTCACCAGGTCAAAGGTCAAGGTCACAGTGACCTTGAACATAGTATATCGCAACAATTGGTTTCAGGATGATAACTTGATAGTGGTTCAACCTAGAGTCATGAAACTTTATAGGTGTGTTGGCCTTGGTGCGAGGAAGAACCCTATTGATCTTGGACTCACCAGGTCAAAGGTCAAGGTCACAGTGACCTTGAACATAGTATATCGCAACAATTGGTTTCCGGATGATAACTTGATAGTGGTTCAACCTAGAGTCATGAAACTTCATAGGTATGTTGGCCTTGGTGCGAGGAAGAACCCTATTGATGTTGGACTCACCAGGTCAAAGGTCAAGGTCACAGTGACCTTGAACATAGTATATCGCAACAATTGGTTTCCGGATGATAACTTGATAGTGGTTCAACCTAGAGCCATGAAACTTTACAGGCGTGTTGGCCTTGGTGCGAGGAAGAAGCCTATTGATGTTGGACTCACCAGGTCAAAGGTCAAGGTCACAGTGACCTTGAACATAGTATATCGCAACAATTGGTTTCCGGATGAGAACTTGATAGTGGTTCAACCTAGAGTCATGAAACTTCATAGGTGTGTTGGCCTTGGTGCGAGGAAGAACCCTATTGACCTTAGACTCGCCAGGTCAAAGGTCAAGGTCACAACTCGACATTGGATCTGTGATCCTGAGCGGCATTTTTACATGTTCTTTTAATAATCTTTTTATAGCCATTATTTTCACGGCCGACGGAACCATGGAAGAGGGGCTTCGGGTTGGAAAATGAATCAGTTACCGGCGTGTTTTATTTTTATCCCCCCCCCCCCCCCACAAGCTAAATGTGAATTTCTTTCTCATCCTTCCGTCTTTCCAGGGGCGCCAAACGGGGTGAGGGATGAAGACAGAGACACGTTGCATCCGCACAATCTTTTCCGCTGACATGTTACACGAGTACACGGCGAATTTTAAAAAAATGAAAGGGTACACAAATGTGTCAATATACGGGCATTACCACAATGCATAATCTTACAATGTCACCATGCATGTATGGAACACAGTGGTCAGTGCATTCCACCTTCTTTCGGTTCGGTTTGTTTCTTCTAATTCAACCATCTTTCAATCCGAAGGCTAGCCTTCGGGTTGAACCGATGGTTGAAGTAGAAGAGATAGACCCGAATAAGGACCAGGCCGTACATTTGATAATATGGGATTCATTTTTTTGTGGCGTCACCGCCATGACATGAAAGGAGGTCACTAGTCGTATAGACTTCTCGTATAGGACTTCTAGTATAGAATATTTACTAGCTAACGACAGCCCCATCCCCATCCACACATCACCCAAATACTTTTCAGCACCTTATGTTGCCCCTCGTCAAGAACCGAGAGAAACATGGAGACTGAATTTCTGTGGATCTGCTTTCTCACATTTCATGGTTCAGGGCCAAATCATGGTAGGGTTGGGTGCGTCTTGGACAATGTAACCCCACCCCCGCGGCTAAAATATTCTTTCATTGAACTTACCTGTTCATCCTTAAGTCTGTCCTCCTAGGCTCGTTGTCATCATATAATGAGAATATAACTAAATCATTTCAAATTTGTAACTTTTTGTAATGGTATTTGTATCGGGTTGGCCGGATCGCAAATCAACGTGATGTGGTCCTAGACATTTCGCCTTTTTGTCCTCAAAATTCTGATTTTCCTGTCAGGATGATTCGTACAAGACATTTCGTTCCACGTGACGCTCTCTGTGTGTGTGTGGGGGGGGGGGGGGGGGGGGGCTCGTGGACTCGGATGTGGTTACGAATCAACATAGAAATAAGTATTATGGTTTTCCGGCTTTTTCTTTCCATTAGCACGTCATAACTTTGAAGATTAAACAATCAAATGTTAATTCCGGCTCTCAGATAAGAATATTTTATGATACGCCTCGTCCTTTCTTTCTCTGTCGAACTATTAAGCGCCATCATCATTTTTCTCGTGAAGGAATTCCCCATCTTGCGCGCTATTTAATATAGTAGTACTTAAGAATTGTCGAGTATCTTGTACCCTCCTATTCAGGTAAAAACATTTCAGAGTTAGGCAAAAAATATATGTGAAATGGCTTGTCTCCATACCAACAACTCATCGTCTAACTTTCTATCACCATATAGAAAACGAGTGTCCGAAAAGTTAGCTAGGAGGATTTTTTTTAAAATAATGCAGAACAGTTAATATTTACAGTATAAGTATCTTTTTAAGCAAAAATAGTTGCAGGTTTGGCTTGTCTCATTTTGGTTACAAAATTCGAAAGCGATGCCACAGAATGCACAGTCGTTTTCTCGGTGTTATACTTCAAAAAGAATATCTCAGGTCGAGATGTTAATTAACATTTAGCTCGTAATAGCTATGTTTTGAGACAAAAAAATGGAAATTTTTTAGTTATTCGGGATTTTTTTTTTTGTAAATGTCTTCTACATGTATTCGAGTTGCTTAAAGGGTTAATTGAGAGAAAAGAAGACAGATCACCACTGAGGCACATCAGCATACATTTTATTATAAAGCATTTCCTAAATAACAGTTTGTATATTACTATGCTCGCCCTCATTTCGCACGGTTTGTAGATAAAAAAAATACTAACAACACATCATCATAGACAGGTCACAACACATTTACAGTATTATAAAAAATGGTTTGGAAGTTAATAAAATTATGTTTTGCACGCTCATTGTTCGTTTCTCGTTAATAACGACCATCTCCCAATTTTCATAATACATTTTCAATCTAAATTTTAAAACGGGCCGACTTGTCCTGGGTCGACTTGTCCCGGTTCGAGTTATCGGTCCCGAGTCGTTTCGCCCAATTCCCGTTCGCCCCTCGGGTCGTTTCGCCCCAATCCTCGTTCGCCCCGGTTTATTTTCTCCCGGTTCGTTTCGCCCCACAGACGGAGGTGGGTGGTTTCGCCCCAAAATGTTATTTTGATAATGCAATGTAATGGTTTCCTTTAGTATTTTTTTTCCCCGAAAGATTTTCCGAAGTAAACAATTTCCATTACAGTTTTCATAATTGTTACTAATTGAGAAATTTCACCCTATCCGCATTGACCGATATGTGAAATCAGACAGATAGAGATGGTTTTGGTGGTATGTCGATATGGTATGGATTAAATAATAACAGGACAAGCAGTGATATTATACGTTTTATTCCTGATTTACTTATGTACTTGTTCATGATATTTTTACAGTTTAGTATTCATAAGCACAACATTTGAGTATAATTTGTACATTTATATAACATCTGTAACAATGCATTACAATCATCAATCGGCCTGTGTCGTTTCTATTCTGTGGGTCTTTTCCCCGGACACCTCTCCATATATGTTTCCCCAAAGTTTTGAGTCATCATGTCAGTGCTATCAATCAGAAATTTCTTTTGCATTTTTGTAATAATACCAATACAAGATAGTGTTTTTTCATGTCCGTATTAGTTATATGCATTCTAATGTTAATTGATGGTGGAAAAAATACTTTAAACCCGTTAAATAAAATCATCGCCGTTTCGCCCTTCACACCAGAGACGTTTCGCCCCCAATATAGGGGGTCGAAACGACCAAGGGCGAAAACAACCCAGGGCGAACTGGAATTGAGACGAAACGACCCGACACCGAGTTGTCCCAGAGGCCGATCTCTCCTGAGGACGAGTTGTCCCATTCCCATATAAATTATTTATTTCCTTTCTTCTTAGAAGGATGTTTACCTATCTTGTTGGCATCACTGCAAGACTAATATCCGTAGTTGATACTCCCCGCACGGCGCACGTGTCTGCGACATCAGACAAACAAACAATTTGTAGTATTTATAATAAAAAGTACACTCTTGTTAAATAAATCAATAACACTGTACTCTAAAGCCGGTTCCATGCAAAACAATTTCATACACAAGCCTACATTTTTGTTTTGAAACGGAGAGGATTTCCAGTTTCGGGAAACAGATTCTACTATGAACG